>CM075294.1:10052525-10075239 GCA_037672795.1 Lagerstroemia speciosa | reverse complement strand
AAAATTTACCATTTATATATTTGCCCAATTAAAGTTCACCACTTATTATATTTTTACTATTTATATATTATTTTTAATTAGAGTTCACCATTTATTTAAGATTTTTTAGAATTTAATAATCATGACTGTAAAATTATCTGTTATATATCAAGTCTTAATTTAATAGATATATCACGTCAACATCACTTACGTGATATGACCACTCCACCGAAGATTTTGAAGAAACACCTCTGTAATTCATTTCCTTGTGGGAGCGCTAGTACTCCTCAAAATTAGGGGCAAAATCATTGAGTGTTCTTTATGGTAATGTATTCTACAACTAATTTTATTAACAATTAAAATTTAGCTATAACTAAATGGATTGGTTGTACGCCTAGCGAACTGTGCCATGTCTTAATAAGGTTGACCTATTTAATATGGGATATTTGTAATATATAATTATACTATGACAAACTACTAAAATAATAATATTTATAGACAAATAATTATTGACCATGTGACATAGTATTTGATTATAATGAAATATAAAATATGTAATATTCAATAAATCAAAAAATTTTTATATAAATGTATTAAATAGGTTAAATATTTATCTAAAGATGGTAAAATACATTTAATAAATGTATTTAAAACGTATCTTATAGAGTTATATGAGTGTTCAACTCGCTTAAATATGTTTATTAATCGTCTCTAAATAAATTTGTGTCTAAATAGGTTTGACCTAGATCCGCCTAACTCTGTATCATGTTGGGTTATCGGTTGTGTGAAAAATTAACCGTCTTAGTTAGTTGATATGAGAGTACGCTCTTTCCCTTAGGTAAGATTCCATGTTCGAATATTGTCACTGGAGAGAATTCACATTACGAGAATTCTACCCCTAGTGGATCCACCGAAATCGAATTGAATTAACCAGGGCCTATTGTACTTTTAAATACACGTTTTGTCGAGACAAAAATTCACTTGTAAGTGTTCTTTCTGAATGGGCCATTATATGTGGATTTCTTATATATTTTCTACTGCACAACGGAGTGAGAGAACCTTTTTATGGAGCTGACCGCTTCTTGAAATTTGCTAGTCTTTGATGGAGTAATATTGACGGATCGGTATTGAGCGTCAACCATTCGGTACGTCTGATGTATCACAGTTGAATATGTAAGAATGAATATTACAGTTTTGGACGAAGTCATCGTTACTGTTACTCTCCTTTTACTAATAAAACGTGTCATTTTTCTTAAATAAATTTTTGGATTTAAGTTTTATTAATAAGAAAAAGGTATTTATGAATGGTGAACTCGGATTAACTATAGATTTGTAATAACATATTAAAAACCAAGTACCTGATAGTCCAAAAAAGGGACAAAGTCACTACTTTTTTTTTTTTTTTGTCAGTGGAGAAAGTCACTACTTATTAGTACGTTCATCAATCAAGATTTGGTATAAAATTTATATTTATGCAGTTATAAAGTAAAAATTCTTTAAAAACAAAAAAAAATTTCTTATAAATTATATATTATAATTGAACAAATGCATCACATAAGCAATCTTATGGAAATCTCGACCACATATTTACAGGTGGACTGGAAGATACCCCCCGTGAAATTCAGAGAAAATGAGCTCCCAAATTCAAATGAAATTCAACGAAAACCGCACCGAAACTAAACTCTATAAATTAGACGACCAGACCTCCGAAACCACTCTATATGATCTCCCACTCAACGAAATCTCCATTTTTATATCCAACTAGTGAAAAAGAAAGGAAACGTATTCTCATCCAAGTCTTTTCGTTTTCTTAGTTGAGATTCTTCGCCGTCGCCGCCGTATTTTGACAGTGGGCCTATGGCCAAGGGCCGGAAGCTGACGACTAGCCGGAGCGAGCGTCTGCTCAGTGGTTACAGCTATAGCAGCAACGGCTATGGGGCCAGCAACACTGACGCATCGGAGCTTCGGGAAGAGGACATATGGGCGGTGGTCAACGATGGAGCTGACCAGGAAGAAGAGGAAAACACAATCGGCCCTCACTTCGATTGGAGCCCACGCACCGTCGCCGGTGATGGCCGCCAGGTGGGAGGAGTCATGAGAGGAGGAGGAGGAGGAGGAGACTGTCACCAGGTCGGGGGGCTATCACTAGCCTTCCAGGGCTCCGTCCCTGTCGCCACATCCCCGAGGATCGTACACCAGTACCGCGGCGGCACTGGGGCCGATGGCATGGCAGCTCCTCTGGCTGGGCCGCATCGAGGGGGCGGCGGCGGCCACCATGCCATGGCCACTTCAGCTCCGGTGAACGTGCCTGACTGGAGCAAGATATACAAGGTGGACTCGGTGGAGTCGATTCATGATTTGGATAATGAGATCGATGACCGGGAGCTGAGCTCGGAGATGGTTCCACCCCACGAGTATCTGTGCGCCAGGAGTCGGAAGATGGCAGCGACTTCAGTGTTCGAGGGAGTCGGCCGGACTCTGAAGGGCCGGGACATGAGCCGGGTCCGGGATGCCGTGTGGAGCCAGACCGGGTTCGACGGCTGATCGGAGGAATCTCAGTCACCGACGATCAGATGACTGCCGAATTGAGAGGATCCAATCTTGAACATCGAGTTATATATTGCAATATATTGATGTACCCTCTGAGCTCACGACATGGTTACGGTAATTTCTTAGGTGATTTTGCTTGATAAGTAGTAATACCTCAAATTTTACCAAAAAAAAAAGAGAGAGAGAAAAGAGAGGAAATTGACGAGGGAATTGGCTGTAATTTTTGAGCTTCAAGAGGTGATTCCATGATTGCTAAGTGGTCATATCCTCTCGTTCTTGATTCCTCATCCCTAATTTACTATTCTCCCGGTAGGAAATTAAAATTAACTTTGGAATAATAGCTCAAACGAGTTGATCGTGCATGTATCTTTTGAAAATTCCACGAGATTATAAGTTTATAAGTTCGATTTTTCATTAAATGCATCATCATTTTATTAACCAGACAATTCGCCCATTACTTGCGTATGAATTAATCCAGATCAGCAGATTTTTTTTTTTTTGGTCGCCAGCCACGGTATCCAAGCAGGCCCCACCAGCGGTGAAATGGCATCTTTCAGCCAACCATACTTGACTAATCCGTTGGTCGCCCCGGGTCGCACGTCTGGCAATGGCGGGTGAGGCTCCTAAGGGGAGTGTCTGCGTACGTGAGGTCTCGAACTCGAGACCTCCTTAAGCGGCACCAAGTTGCTTACCACTCGGCCCAACCCCCTTGGTAGATCAGCAAATTTATAACATATTAATAGCGCAAGAAAAATAAACTTCTCGTGGTAAAAAAAATTCTCTCTTTAAATTTCATATTCGGATGTTAATTTCTGATAAAATAATACATAGACTTTAAGATTGAAGAAGACCATATTCAAAGCGAATCAATCATCCACTACTTCGAATGTGCAAGAGACAACTAAAATTTGTTTTGGCTGCACATGGGAAAGTGAAGCCAATTCTTTAATTAGATCAATTACAATTGGATCTTATAAATCCACCCTAAATAAGGAACATGTACCTAGAGAAATTATTAAATGATCTTACCGTAGCACATGATATACAAAAATATCAATCAAATTGTAATAAATGGGTAAATTAGTATTAATCACCTAAACAGTCGTCTCATCTATTACTAAATAAAGTAATTTAATGATTTTCGTTGCTCTCCACATGGAGAAAGTCTTCAGTGATGTGGTCATACCACGCAAGTAATGCTGGCGTGATATATTCGTTCAATCAACATTTGACATGTAATCAATAATTATATTAATTATGATTATTAAATTTTTAAAAAATTAAAAAATATAAAAAAATAATTTGTGAACCCTAATTAAAAAAATATAAATGGTAAAAAATTATTAACAACACTAATAAATGGTAAACTATAATTAAATAAATATATAAAATAGTAAATTCTAATTGGATGAGCATATCACGTGACCGCTCCCTTGAAGTTTTTCTCGTGAACCATTTAAAACATTTTTATGCACCTAATATTAGTAAGGAAGGAAGATTCCTTAAAGACTTTAATTTTTTGTCCTTTTTTAATTGAGAATGACATCTAAATTTGGACTCTCTTGTTCTACTTTGCGAAGTTTCTGGGAGGGATTTTTTTTCTTTTTTTTTACTGCTCACTGAAGATTCTACCCAGAAAAGTTCAGATTTTCTTACTGCTCAGCTAAGTCTCCTTCGAGTATCACATACAATTCCAAATTACAAAAATTACCGTAGATATTCGTATAAATTTACCACATTTTGATATTCAAGCCTCCAGCGGTTCGTTTAAACTCTAGCATATTTATTCCATTGTATGGTTTAGTTCATAGGTCAAGACACGGACAATAGCATCGTCTTCAGTTGTCCTCCATTTCACGAATGTGATAGGCCCATGCGATATCATGTTTAAGTAAATGATAATGTCTAATTTTAGAAACAAAAATTAATTGAAATGTGACAAAATAAAATAAAAATTAATTGAAAAAAGGGAGGATGATCATCGGAGGTGCGGAAATCCGGCGGTGGGCACCTCACCGGCCACCTTCCCCAGGTCCTCTTCCATGTATGTTTAATCAGCCAACGAGCTCAAGCCTTTGTTTTTTTAATTTCTTAATATGAATCATTAGCATTCAAAAGTTTAACAGATTCCAATTAATGTAATTCGAGTCAAATGGACCTACAGCTTGCTACAGGGTAAAGTTCTCCTGGAAAATTTTTCATAGGAGAATTCCCATTTTTATGTTAATGATTATGACAATGTAGTCCAAGAAAATGGGCCAAAAAATCCAAGATAATAACAAGCAGTGATAGATCCAGAAAATTTGGTTAGGGGTGAAACTCAATTAAAAAAAAGTGACCAATGGGAACGAAACAAGATAGTCCAACAAAAAAAAAGTGAAAATTGAGTTAGATATATAGAATCTCACATATTTTCTCAAGTTCAGGGGACGATCGCTCCGTTCACTTCTTAAATAAGAGAAATTCTTACGTGATCCTACCTCACCATGGAGTATGAGGAAACACTAATTGAATTGTCACTACAAGAAAACTGTTATTTTCCGACGGACGTATCCGTCGGAAATCCGTCGGTAAATGACTTTCCCGACGAATTTACCGACGGATAGGCGCCGTCGCGTTTTCCCTTGTCGGGAAATTAATTTTGAGGATTCCCGATGGATATCCGTCGCGTTTTCCCTTGTCGGGAAATTAATTTTGAGGATTCCCGACGGATTATCCGTCGGTAATCCGTCGGGAAATTAAGAATTGCCGACAACAACTCATAGAGAATTACCGACAGCTCGCCCACTCGCGACAGATTACCGACGGATTATCCGTCGGGAAATTTCGGGCATTGGTACGTTTTACAAATATTGATATATTTTATTTTGTAATTATTTATATGTTCAATTTATCAATCATATAAATTAATAAAATGTCATTAATACAAAATATTGAACCAATGTAGAAAGTAAATTTTATTAATTAATAATATTTACAATTTTTATCCGAAAAAAAGAAAAATACAAATAAAATTTTGGGGTGGTCGTCGGCGGCAAGGATTGGGCTCGAGGGGCCGGCAGTGGCGATCGGTGGCTCGGGTGGCCTCGGCAGGTCTGCTCCGGGCTCGAGGTTGCGCTTGGTCGGGGCTTGGGGTGACGGTCGGTGGTTCGACGAGGCTAGCCGTGGCTCAGTGGGGCTCTTTGGAGGCCGAGGCTGGGACTTGCTGGTTGCCAGGGCTAGGACTTGCTGGAGGCCGGGGCGGGGACTTGCTGGAGGCCGGGGCCGGGGCTCGGCGGAGCTTGGGGGCCGGGGCTCGGCTAGTTCGTGGCACGCTTGCTCCGTTGATGAGCTCGGGTGCAGAGGGGTCGAGGCTCGGACTCTGTGGGTCGCAGCTAGGACTCGTCGGTTGTGGCGCGGACACCTCGGGAGAGAAATCACAGAAGAAAATGGGAGAGGAGAGGCCGGGCTCGAGATATATATAAGCAATTTTCCGACGGATTTACCGACGGATAATCCGTCGGAAAATTGGCATCGAGCGGGAAAAATCCCGCCAATGAAATTCAAATACCGACGGAATATCCGTCGGTAAATGTCGTGTCCATGATTCACCGACGGATTCGGCCGTCGGTAATGTCCGTCGGTAAACCTCCCTCTCCATTTCCGCCATAATATACCGACGGATTTGCCTACGGAATGCTATCCGTCGGTAATTGCCTACAGATTTACCGACGGAATCATCTGTCGGTAAAGCTCGCGCGCTATTCCCGCCATGATATACCGACGGATAATCCGTCCGTAAATCCGTAGGTAAACCTTGTTGACAATCCCTACGGATTATCCGTCGGAAATTCCTACGGATTGTGTTCCGTCGGTAACATCCGTCGGTATTTCCGACGAATTTTTCATCCATCGGGAATATCCTTCGGTATTCGGTAGTTTTCTTGTAGTGTGTGGCAAACAAGTAAATTAGTGTTAATTATTCCAGCAATTGCCGTAATTAATTAATTAGAGCAACCAATTCGACATCATTGTGTGATAGGATTATGTAAAAATTTTTCTCATAAACAATGATGGATTTAGGGGAACGATAGCGCGATCACCTCCTAAAGTCTAGAAAATCTTTAATATGCTATAAATATTTCACTTGATTTTATCCAATTATTTTATTAAACTATCATATTTCACCATATGAATTTATTATATTAGTGTCCTATGGAGTTTCGCTCATTGAACCAAGTTTCTGAATCTGATCCTACCCTTAAATCCATCCCCGAGCAGGAGTGTTGTGATATGACCGCTCGAAAATGAATCTCTCCAAGCAATCCTACGATATGGTTTGCATATAATAACTCAAGACATTCATCCAAATCTTACCTTCGGAATTTTATTAACAACACAGGGGAACAGATTTAGAATTCTCAAGCTCCCCCTTCACATGGAGAAATAATGGAGAGGACACGGGTCACATTAGACAAAGATTAGATAGATCAATATTAAGCAATGAATGGTTCCAACTCTTCCCTAGAGCTGGAGTGTCTCACCTAATTTCTAGTAAATCAAACCATAATCCAATTGAATTAAAATTACGGCAATCGAGTGAAAATGCCAAGAAACTGTTTAGATTTGAAGCTCAAATAATCAAAGATGCCTGGAATATTCTAATTAGTGGGTCTAAATCATATCAATTTGTAAAAAAAAAAAAAAAACCAAAATAGTGCTAAAAACATGGAATAAACAAACATTTGGCAACTGTGATGTAAAAATCTCAGAAAATTTAACAAAATTACACAATCTTCAAGATAGTGATCCCACATAGTCAAATTTGAGAATGCAAAATTTACTAAAACACAATCTGGATGAGCAATTGATTAGAAGAGACATCATGTGGAAACAAAGAGCAAAAGAATATTGGTTAAGAGAGGGAGAGAAAAACACAACTTTCTTCCATCTGTCGACTAAGATCAGAAATCATAGAAACAACATCCTGCAATAAAATTGGGAAGACAAACATGGACCAGTGATGGAAAGGAAATAACTGATTATTTTATTGACAATTTTAAAAACTTATTCTCAATAAACAATCCATATATACCAAATGATCTTGAAGGACTAATTCCCAAATAATAACACAAGAAGACAACTCAAATTTGATAAAAATACCAACCTCCAAGGAGATAATAAAGACTTTAAAACAAGTACGAGAACTGAAAACACCAGACCCTGATGGTTTACCTAGGCTCTTTTACACACACTATTGGAGTATAACCGATATACTTCTTATTGAAATGATCCAAAACTTTTTCACCTCAAGACCTTTTAAAACAACTAAACCATACCTTTACACTCATTCTAGAGAACATGGGGGCATGCACATTTAATGAATTTAGACCCATAAGCCTAAGCAATGTCATTTATAAAATTGTATATAAGATAATTGCAAATAGACTAAAACCACACTTGAGTAACCTTATTGCTCCCAATCAAACATCATCATGGAAGGCCGTTGGATTAACAAAAATGGTTTACTAGTTCAAGAAATCCTACACACTGTGAATCATTCAAGAGCTAGAAGAGGATGGATGGGAATCAAAATAGACTTAACTAAAGCCTTTGTCAGAATGGAATGGAAATTTATAATCACAATATTGAAAAACATGGGAATTCATGAGACTTTCATATATTGGATCTATCAATGTATTAGTACAACTTCCTTCTCAATATTAATAAATGGAACACCAAAGGGCTTTTTTCGGCCAACAAGGGGCTTACGTCAAGGGGATCCATTATCTCTCTACTTGTTCATAAGAGGTATGGAAGTCCTCATCAGTCTTCTCTATAGAGCTGAAAACAAAAAATCAATAAGAGGTTTAAGATTAAACAAGGGAGGAATAGAGATAACTCACCTGATATTTACAGATGATATCGTCATTAGCTCCAAAGCAGCCAAAACAGATACACTTAAATGTAAGCAAATATTGGATAAATTTTGTAGGTGGTCAAGACAACAAATTAACAAAAATAAATCGAGAATTTTCTTGTCTAAGAACACAACTGCATCTCATAGAAGAGATCTGAAAACTATTCTTGGAATCAAAAAAATTAATAAAGATGGAAAATACCTAGGGAACCGTATGTTCACCAAGAAAAAAAGATATGAAAGCTTTGGTTTTTTAATTGATAAAATTAAAGCAAAACTAGAAACTTGGAAGTTAAAAACACTCTCATGGGCTACCCTAAAAACCTCGTTAATGAACAACATTCCTCTATATACTATGTCCCTATTTAAAATACCTAAGAAAATTTGCAACAAGATAGACCAAGAAACAAGAAGATTCTGGTGGGGAAATAAGGTAGCGAAGGTATTCACTAAGTTCCAACACCATGGGAAAAAATCTGTCAAGCAAAGGCTACTGGAGGACTAGGGTTTAGAAGAATTGAATACGCAAATAAAGCGATGTTATCCAAAACAATATGGGCACTAACCCAAAATAAAGAAGGGCTGGCGGCAAAGACTATCAAACAGAAATATGAAAACTTCCTAGAACCACACTGAAGATAGAACAAAAAGGAATCAAGAATATGGAGAGATCTAAAAATATGCATTGAAACACTAAAAAAAGGAGCCTACAAATTGATTGAGAATGGCAATAATACTAAGATTTGGCTAGACCCCTGGATCCCAAATAATGCAAACAATGAATACAAACCGGTTCCTTTACCAAATTCACAAGTCGAGGAAGATATGAAAGTAAGTGATTTTATTCTCACATCCCCTAAGAGATGGAATATACCTATATTAAACTCCATGTTCGATAAAGAAATGGTTCAAAATATTCTATTAATCAAGTTAACAGACTCTAATGAGAATGATAACTAATATGGCTACCAAATTCTAAAGGATCTCATACAGTAAAATATCTTTACCTCCTAGATCAACAATCTAGATTTGATAGAATAGAGGAAGAATTATGGAAAACTCTATGGAAAACCAAATTGTATGAAAGACTGAAAATCCATCTTTGAATAGTGGCGACAGAAAGCCTCCCTTGGTTTGTAAAAGAATGAGACCCCTATCCGCTTTGAAATAGCAACTCCAATAATATCGAGCATCTTCTAAATGAATGCTTGTATTATCGTGTTGTTTGGAGGGAGTCGCAATGTAGGATCTGGCAATTTGCCACAGGTATTAACAATGCAAAACAAGTGGTTAAGCTTCTAATTGACCCCCCCCCCCCCCCCCCCCCCCCCCCCCCCCCCCCCCCCCCCCCCCCCCCCCCCCAGCTCACCTAGTTTCAAAAATCAAGAAGTTATTCACCACTCTAAGCAGAAGCCGAAGCTGTTCTCCTGGGAATACAAGTCGCCTCAAATCAAGGATGGCATAGAGTTGAAGTTTTATCTGATGCCCAATTAGTAGTTAATGCAATTGTCCAACCCAGCTTAACCCCTTGGGAGATTAGGAGTCTCATTCTGAATATAAAAAACTTTTTGTCCGGAGTTATGAACTGGGAATGTAAATGGATTAGTACGGAGGTGAGCTATGAAGTGAATGCAATAGGTCAAATAGGTCAGTATAGTAATGTTGAAGGTTTATGTACTTTTGATTATCCCTAGGATACGAGGAGACTTGAACATTTCTACTGTAATGCATGATGTTAACTAATGACAGATTACTTATAAAAGAAAAACTCAAGACATTCTTTAATGATCGTACATCTCGTGATATTGAGCGATATTTGTACAAATCAAGAATATAACAGACATGTATTTTGTCGTGAATTGGCACAAGTTGGCAAAGTTCAAATGGCAGTTGTAGCGTAGTGGAAAGATAGAGACACTGTACAGTGGAAGATGATATATTGTTACATGGGTGGCCTTGAAATATTAGTAGTAAATTTAACCGGTGATTATTTAATACAATAATAAAAATTTAATAAATAATTTTTTCTGTTTATTAAAAATATTTATTTTATTATAATGATATGATTTTTCTTTCCCCAAAGCATCAAAAGTAAGGATCAGCTGAATCTATCCTCCCATAAGAATTTGTCGTGGAAGGATGGACACCATGTGCCCTGCCTTTTGCTGTAAAGGGACCCCCCAAGTCATTCATCGGGAGAGCAATTATTATTTTTCTCCTCCCATTTATTCTAACAATATTAAATAAATACAGAGGTGACAAATCACTATTCTTCCTTAATCTGGTGGCCATCATCAATATAAGAAAATTGATGCAGTGACACTGCTTCCAGTTCGAAATTGAAATATCTCTTAAATTCAATCAATGTAGTGAGGTTATCTCCTTTTATTTCTTTCTAAGTTCGAAGCGGAGAAAACGACAGTTCTTCTCCAATCTCTCTTTACTTTCGGTCCAGCACAAGTGTGTCCATGTATCATATCTGCATATATATATATGTATATATATATAGACACACACACACTCTTTAGGGAAGGAAATAAATATAAAATACCGCGTTCGGTGCAATTCTAGAATGGTTGTGTGGACAGCTCAAAACAATCTTAATAATTATCAGCAGCCTGAAGGCTCGAAAAAGAATAAAATAATTTAAATCTTATACGTATTCATTCCAGTAGGCTCAATTACTCAAGAACCATGGTATGATACAGTGGTATCACTTTCTGCCTAGAACCAAACCAAGAAATTTTGAATCTAATTCTCACCAAGTGAAGAGGCCTGGTCGACACAGTGGTGGCAGGGGCGGATATTGAAATTTTATTCAAATGGGCGAAACTTGATGGAAGAATAAGAAAACATGTTTAAAGGATGAAATAAAATATTTCAATAAAAAAGAAGATAAAATCGAGTGGAGCTGATATATTGTTTCACGCATTTTCTCAAATTTACGGGCAATCATCCCACGCGCCCCCACTAAATCCATCACGGGGCTACGGTAGTTAGGATTCGAGCCACCGTGGCCCAAGTGCTATGTTTCTTCTCTTCTCTCTATCTCCTCTTTTTCTAGGGGAGAGTATTATGGTTAACGAGTATATCATGTGACATTACTGACATTGTTTCACAGATAAATAAAATTCAGTCATTTTAAGATTTTTTTAAATAAAGTTCTAAAAACAAGAAAATAACCTTCGAAATAATTGAATCATATTAGTTTGTAATACAACGTCAGCATCGTTACATGGTATATCTGTTACATACAAGACTTTATCCTTTGCTAGGGCTTGGGCAAACAGGACTGATGTGTAAAGAAGAAACAGTGAGGGATCGCTGCTGTAAAAACGGAAAGATTGTTTACCCAGGTGATTCACCTACTAAGTCAAATCTTTTTTGCATAGCAAGTTGAAGCAAATTTAATTCGGGCAGTCAAAACCTTGGAGTGTGTAAATGAGTTTTAATCACCTCTAAGGCCCATATGACTTATAACATGGCCTATGGGCTTCCCCGTAATAGAAAAGGAGATGGGGGAGAAAGAAAAGAAACGAACAGAGAGACACCTCGAGTGGGCCTTGCATGGGCCAATAAGCCCGTTAGACTTACGGGCCCATTTGTTTGGGCCGAGACAGTCGCTTTCATAGAATTTTCAGACTGTAATGCATGCAGAATGTGCATACACCAACTACCAAGTAAATAGGATGCGCTTACACCGAGAAAACAGGTTTTATGCCCCCCTTTCTTCCTGAGACAACGCTTCGGCTCCAGTATAATATCACTGGCAGTCCCTCGTGAGTTCGCCATGCACCTCTCTAGCCTATAGTTTACCTGTATCGTGCAAGTGTCCAACCTTTTTCTAAAATGCCTGATCGGTCTGCCTCAGCAAATGGTTGGTTCCGATTCGAAAAGGGGCCCGGTCGAAGGTTCTGGGCCCAGAGACACTTGAAGAATCTTTTCCCCTCTTTGGTCGTTTCTTCTCTCTAGAGGCTCCCTCAAGGACAGCAGGAAGTTCAGCGTTGTTGAAGTAAGAGCCAGCGGACGTTGTCCTCTTGTGCCGACAGAGCAGAGAGAGCTTCCAACAGCGTGTGATTGCAACGGGAAATTCTTAAATAATTATACGTTATTATGTAATGTGAGAAAATATTAATTGGCATTAATCACTTGAACATTTACCTTAATTATTTTTAATCAGAATAGTTTAATTGATTTTTCTTCACGATGTTACTATGGAGAAAGTTTTCAGTTGTGCGGTCGTACCACGTAAATAATATCGACGTAATATATTTATCAAATCAGGACTTGACATGTAATCAATAAGTACACTGTTGTAACTGTTAAATCCTAAAAAATATTTAAAAAATTTTAAATAAATGATGAATCCTAAATAGAAAAATATATAAATGGTAATAAAATATTAAAAAATATAATAAATAATGAACTCTAATTAGATAAATATATAAATGATAAATTCAAATTGAACGGAAATAGCACGTCAGTATCATCTGCGTAGTATGACTGCTCAATTGAAGACTTTCTCGTCACTGTGAGGTTGAATCACTCAAGATTTTTTTTTCCATCAATAGTGTTAAGCCTCCCAACGACAATCGTTTGAAACATCTCATCTCCAACCAATATAATGTTTGTATTCATCTTCCCTTCATCAACATTCTTCGTGTGTAAGGCACCTGTATCATCAATCATGCTAGAAATTAGGGATTGGAACATATCAGTTTCGATTGATAGAATTTTCATTACAAGAAATAAATTTTAAACATCGAACAAATATGATAGTTTAAACGTTAAAGATAGTGGCATTATTTTATATCATAGTATTTCGAAAATTGTATCATCATTTACGCGATCTTGCAGCGGTACTAGTTAGAGTATGGATTTGCAACTTCTTGTACCTCTTACTTCCCCTCTTTCTGGTTTAGTGCATATACTAATTTCTATAAAATTTTCATAATGTTGGTAAGTACATATTGATATCTTATTTATCATAAACATAATTATAATATGTACATGTATATGCGAGTAAATATATGTCGGTACATATACGTAAATAAATTATATATTGTTGGAGTTTTCACAACAACGTTGGATTTCAAATAAAGGAAATCCACATTCACACATACCGAAATACCGAGATGGGTTATCGGCATACCTTCAAATATTCACGATTGTTGTATGGGATCGAATCAAGTACCAAGAACCTTCACGAACACGAACACACCGGCGGTGGATCCTCGCTACGTGGTCGAGTGAGAACCAAACACGATTTACAGTACAAGAACCCTCTAATTCGATATTTAATAGGAGTAACACGAAAACCCAAGCTCACCCACTTTTTCTTTCTCAAAGTTTTCCTCTCACAGAAATCTTATTAATGCATAGCCACAGCCATGTATCATTTCTTTTTGTTTATGAGTAGTTTAAAGAGAATGGGGAGTCATGATCGATCTTTCACAATGAATATGACCCATCGCTCAAGTAATGTAACTATTTGAGAGAATGCACTATTTGACTGAGTCAGGTTCGAGTTCAGTCGATCGGGTTCGCGTGGGCGGATCGTTTTTTCTTGCATACATACATATATGTATATATGCACACATAATGATATAGGAGTACAGATAAGGACAGTGACCGATGAGGTCTCCGGTGACCTCTACGACAGGGTTTGAGTACAGTAATTAAAAGGGTGAATGAAAAACTTTCATGTGTTGAGCTGCGTGGCTGGAGAGTGGAGATCAATGAAGTCCCTTCCTTGATCTGACATTGTTGTGGGTGCGTGTAGTACGGAGCCACACCAAGTTGCTTATGCGGTTTATTGCAATGTTTGCGCATACGTGTACTTTATTCAAGGCCCACAACAATCAATCACATGAATGGCTTTTATATAATATATATATATAATAAAGAAGATATATAAATTTATAAAAGAATATAAGAAAGGGTGAATAAAGGAATAAAGGATGTCCCAGAATTATATTCAAGACCTCTTTATTGATATTACTGGACCAAACTCTCATCCCCTAGCATAGCTTCCTTTATAGCCCACTGGGACCATTTCCTGACCCTTCACCAACCGCATGGAATTGACAAATGCAATAAGGCACAAGAGACCATCCCTGCTGACATGCATGCAATCTTATCTGATCTTCCTATCTACATATTATTATTTATATTTAGATATTTGAGTTGTGCTTTAGTTTACTTTTTCATCATAAGGGAGATCATTTTACTTGAAAAAATAAAAAATAAAAATAAATTGATGCGGGTAGTTTCACATAGAACGGACGAATACAACACCATTGACCCTATTTTTTTTCTCTATCTTTTTCTTGAGTTTATTTGCACTTATTTGTTTATTGCCCTCTCGCGTTTTTCTTTGAGCATTGGATCCAAGTTTTATGATTGTTGCTCAGCACTTTTCCCCTTCAAACATTTGGTATCTTCATGTGATACAAAGAAAGACGGAATGCAGTCCTCCCACCGTTCCAATAAAGTCTTCAATAATTCTGTATTTTGTGCTGTGAGTGCATGGGACCATGGACAGTAAGGAAACAGTTAAGTAGTTGAATGTCAATCACTCGTAAAGAGGCTGATCTAGACTTTCACATTAATTCAAAGGTTTTTTTCTTTTTTTATTCTTCAATGATGCATTAGCCCCGAACTTTGATAGAAAGAAGGAGAAACTCTTATATGAAGTGCTTCAAACGTGCTTTCCAGCACTTGTCTGGGAGAGTGCTGGGATTCATTGTGGTCTCGCCGCTCGTGCGTCTAAGAAAGCGGTTACTATATTAACGTGATATTACAAATTAATATGAAATTCAATTTTTTTATGGTTAACTTTTTATTTTTAGGAATTTTATTAAAAAAATTTAAATGATTAAATTTTATTAGTTTATGAATAGAAAAAATCATCTCATAGGCTCAACCAGCACGAATTAAATTAATTAAGATAGGATAAACTTTTGAATAATAATAATGTAGATAGCAAAAATTTCAAAAGCTGTCGATTCAAATTAAGGGGTGAGATAATGTGAAGTAGAAGTTCCTACTTTACAAAGGCTTTAGTCAAACAGAATTATTGCATGTGAATCATAGCCTTGGAATCCACGGTTCTGTTCTTATGATCCCATTAAATCTGAAGTCGTTCTTCTTTTCGAGCAGTGTGACATTTATTTTCTTTGAATAGTCTTCTACCACATTCACATGCCGTGCTCATCGGCCTAAAATTCTTCAGTAATAAGAGAGATTCTTTAATCTCATATAAAGAAAAAAATAATAAAAAATTTAAAATAATATATAATTATTGTAATTAGAATTTAACTTGAAGTCTCTTGATTATGGGTTGATGTGACTGTACTAAGATTACAACATTAGAAGTGTAAAAATTAGTCCTTATATATAGAATTTACTATTCCTTCATTGCTTTCGAAGTCATTGCATCAATTTATGATTGATCAATTCGATATAGAGTGCATGATTTTGACTAAGTACTGTTTATATAGGAGAGAATAGAAAGGTAACATCTCTTGGGTGGGACCCAATTTAAAATGCCGAATTTGAATCTTGTGCGAACACGGTCAAAAAAAGGGTTTTCACCAATGCAGAATGCTCACTTCACCTCTACTTAACCAGATTGCAAAAGACATTAGACCAAGTTAATCTCTTTTAATTTATACGGGATAATGGAGTCATTAGATCGAATTGATTTTCTATCACTACGAAAATTTCTAATAATTTTATCTTATAATTGTATGATGAAAAAAAATTAATCACATTAATACAATTAACAACAATTATAGAGTTGTTATACAAGAGACCAACACCAAATAACTTATTTCCTGTATTCTTATTGTAGTTCCTCCTAATGTCATTGTCAGGTAATAAGATAAAGATCACTTAAAACTTTTTTTTAATACTACATTAAACAAGGAAAAAATAATGAAAATAAGGAAGAATGGTTTAAAGGGCAACCATGAAAATCAACACTAAAACACATCATAGCAATCCATGCACACGCCATTACACCCCACGCACGCACAATCATCATCATCGTCGCCACACGTCCCATTAGATCCACACTTCTCCTTCTGCCCACCGACAAGCTCCATAACTTATTGCCGACAACATTGTCAGCTTCACCTTCACGCTAACGCAAAAAGGAAGCAACGCAACGACGGCTACAAAAGGGGAAACACAGCTGCACTGCACATTGTAGTACCCATTTACCCATAATTAATTCAAAGGTTTTTTTATTCCAGTGATGCATTAGCCCGAACTTAGAGAGAAAGAAGGAGAAACTCTTATATGAAGTGCTTCATTGTGGTTTTCCAGCACTTGTCAGGAAGAATGCTGGTATTCATTATGCTCTGAGCCGCTCTTATGTCCAAGAAGGTGGTGATCGTACTGATGTGATATCATAAATTAATATGAAATTCAATTTTTTTTCTATGGTTAACTTTTTATTTTTAGATTTTTTATTAAAAATATTAAAATAATTAAATTTTATTAGTTTACGGATAGAGAAAATTTGTCTAGTGGGCTCAACTAGTTCAAACTAAATTAATTAGGATAAATTAGATTTTTAAATAACAATAATACAGAGAGGAAAAAATTTTAAAACGATCAATTCAAATTGCTGTGAATTCAAATTAAGGGTGAGATTTTGTGTAGTAGAAGTTCCTACTTTACGAAGGCTTTAGTCAAACCGAATCGTTGCCCCTATCATGTGATTCATAGCCTTAGAATCCACGGTTCTATAATTATGATCCCATTAAATAAAGTCATTCTTCTTTTCGAGCAGTGTGAGATTTATTTTCTTTGAATAATCTTCTACCACATTCACATGCCGTGCTCATAGGCGTAAAATTCTTTTCAGAAATAAGAGAGATTCTCTAACCTAATATAAAGATAAAGATTAAAAAATTTAAATAATATATAATTATTTTAATGAGAATTTCAACTTAAAGTCTCTTGATTATGGGTCAAGAGTCTATGTGACTGTACTAAGACTACAACATTAGAAGTGTAAAAATTAGTCTTTATCTATGGAATTTACTATTCCTTCACTGATTTCGAAGTCCTTGCATCAATTTATGATTGATCCAATTCGATATAGAGTTGCATGATTTTGACTAAGAAAAGTACTGTTTATATAGGAGAGAATAGAAGGGTAACATCTCTTTGGTGGGACCCAATTTAAAATGTCGAATGTGAATCTTGTGGGAAGACAATCGAAAAACGGGTTTTCACCAATGTAGAGTTCTCAGTGTAGACCAAGTTAACCTCTACCTAACCGGATCGCAAAAGACATTAGACCAAGTTAATCTCTTATCATTTATACGAGATAATGGGGGCATTAGATCGAATTGATTTTTTATCACTACGAAAATTTTTAATACTTTTATCTTATAATTAATTGTATAATGAGAAAAAACTAATCACATTGATACAATTAACAACAATTATAGAGTTATTATATGAGAGACCGCCATCAAATAACTTATTCTTATTGGACTAATATCATTGTCAGGTAATAAGATAAAGATCACTTAAAAGTTTTTTTAAAATACTACATTAAGCAAGGAAAAAATCATGAAAATAAGGAAGAATGGTTTAAAGGGCAACCATGAAAATCAACACTAAAACACATCGTAGCAATCCATGCACACCCCACACACGCACCATCATCATCATCGTCGCCACCCGTCCCATTACATCCATACTTCTCCTTCTGCCCACCGACAAGCTCCATCACTTATTGCCGACAACATTGTCAGCTTCACCTTCACGCTAACGCAAAAAGGAAGCAACGTAACGAAGGCTACAAAAGGGAAACACAGCTGCACTGCACATTGTAGTACCCATTTACCCATAAATAAAAAGTCTTGCCCTTCTTCCCATTTACGTACACGTACAAGAACTGATTAATTAGGGTCCTCCCTAATGTTTCCAACCTTTTTCCATATAGAATGGTAAAAATTTGAAACATCGGTAAAACCCTAAAAGGAAGCCCGACCATGCTTCCATTATTCTGCCACGGTACAGATCTCACCTTCTAGCTAGCCTCCCATGTATGAGTAACTTAAGGAGGATAAGGATAAGGCGGCCCCTCTAGTGGTGCTTGTTGGCCATGTTGCACTGCTTCCTGATCTCACCCTTTGTACCTGTCAATATCACGAGATGATATCGTAATTCGTCGATGGAATTGACCTCACTCCGGTTCGTAGCTTGTTATGGACCGAGGTGCAAGTACAAAACTAATAAAAAATAAAAAAATAATTGAGACTGAATCAAGAAAATTGAGTTTTTGGGATCATATATAAAATTTGGTTAGTTTTCGAGGTAAAGAAAAACCAACCCGAAAAAGTTAGCCTGGTCTGAAAAATCTGATCAGACCCAAGACCGGACAAAATTATGTAATAATAGAATATCACATTGAGTAATTTATTTTGTTGTTGAATTTTGACAATAAGATAATTTCTTTGATGTTCTCAAGTTGAACTTCGGTTAATATTTATGTTATTCAACTTATTAATATACCAAAATATTTATAATCAATAGTTCTCATTTATTATAATAAATTCTATTTTATTATTTTTTATTTATTAAAATATTACATTAAAAGGGCTGAAGAAAAAGCACTGTGGCTGATTTTTCATCCTCCTGAATGGATCTCGATATAATTTTTTACTAACCCGAAAAATCCAGCCCCGACATTTGCACAGAAAAAAAAAGAAGAAAAATCACCTGATCCTAAACATTTTCACCATAATTATGGATGTATGCACGTACCTGTGAGAGGGTTGTTCTCGGAGAGGATGGTGAAGGCCCTGGAGAACTCCTTGAAGAAGTAGTCGTTGCTCTTGGCCATCTTCTTCACGTAGGGCTTGGTCCTCTTGTCCGTGGCCAGCTGATGGTCCACGATCAGCAGCCCCTTGTTGTCCAGGATGTTCCTGTAGTAGTTGTTGTCGAATATCATGGGCGTCCCACGGTCGTTCCTCACGTACTGGACCGCCTTCGGGTCAGGGATCGGGTCGGGGCACTTGTGGAGCATGTGGGGGATGTGGTCAGGGTTCAGGGCCGGGTCCACCTCCGGGTACAGCCGGTGGACCAGCTTCACGCAGTGGGTCCGCCCCACGCTGTGCGCTCCTATATATTTTCACAGCAGGAAGATTACTCATTACTCATTAACCTTCTTCAGTTACCTGGCGAGAAAGAAAGAACCGAGAAGAGTACGCTCGTCGAGAAAGTTATATTATACCGAGCAAAGCGACGACTCCGGCGGTGTCGATGCCGATGGCAGAGAACCTTTCAAGGACCACGGACATGCTCTCGTTGTGGTCGGGGAGGTACTGCTCCAGTATCTCGGCCCTGCTCTTCCTGCCATCCCTTCTCCCTGTTTTCAGGGGAATGTACGGCCCTCCCAGCTGTCAAAAGAGGAAAAAGACAAAGGATTCGAAAATTAAAGAATGTGGATCTGCCTATAGATATAAGCGTAGATCTGAAATATTGAGTTGAGAGGACCATAGACTGTGAAGTGCACAGACTTAGCTGAAAGCACTAAGACTGCGATGGGCCTTTTAAGGGAATTTGGGTAAAGAAATAATAAAGGAAGGCAGAAAATCACGATGACAAAACAAACTTTGAACTAGATGATCTACTATCAGAGTTAGGAACATTCTTGATCTAAAATCAAAATGTCCTGATTTTAATTTTCACTCATGAAATTCCGTGTGATCCTTCTACCCACTCTTTCATTTATTTATTTGTACGATTGTGTATCTTATTTATATATCGAAAAAATGCCCGAATCTCTTAGGAGAGTAATAACATCAACACCTCCTCAAAAGAGGAAATGTCGAGAAACCCATTCAAGGTTGGGCCTTTTTCCCCTATATCCTAAGGTACTCCCAATTAATTGAATAATAAACCTACCCAGACCAGAATGAGGAAAGGGTCAAATGAACCACACATTTTGCATCTATTCTGGGAACTAAAAACCAGAGCTTTCTTCGATTTTCATCGTTGTATCTCTTCAATCTTGGTTAAGAGAAGTGGTAAGAATCCTAAAGATTAAAAAGAGTGAATTTTCTTTTCTTTTTTCCTTTTAATGCCGGTGGAGTACCGAGACAACGCCGTCCCTAGCAGAGAGAACCAGGATGTCAGCACAGGAGACGACTCCGGGGCACTCTCTCTCGACAGCTTCCTTAATGTCCTCCAGGTACCTGGAGATGAAGAAAAGAAACCCAGTTCCAGTCACCACCAGTAAGTTCCAAATTGTGGATTAATAGGCAAAGAAGGAAAAAAAATGAACGGAACAGGACACGTCAGCACGAACCGACCTGAAGTTCCTCATCCCGAAGCTCCTGTCCGTCTCCTTCTCCGACAGCTCTCTCCTCATTGAGTCCAGCAGCAGGGAAGCATCACATGACTGGTGAAACATGCCATACCAAATTGAGTGTGTGCTCTTTTTTTTTTTTTTAAGAAATAAAAAGATTAGAGCTTCTGCATATGAATTTCCAGGCCATCTAAGTTCAGATGGTTCTACGCAGCTTAGTTGAACAGTCCATGTCAAGTCAAACCCATCGTTAATTTCACAAGTTGAAAGAGGACTGAGTTTTAACCAATCATTTACTAGTTTTTGAAAGGTTCCGTAGAATTTTCATGACAGCTAAATCCGTGCTCAAATGACAGCACCAGGAAGCTTAAGTCTTCGTTTCATCCCTGCCTGCCGACAGCAGCAAGGACAATGACGTGACAAGAAAAAACAGGAGGGTTCAGTACCTGGACAGCGCAGTCGTGGAAGATGTTGCGGAGCCAGGAGAAGGCGGTGTTCTTGTGGCGCTTGTACAGCAGCCTCACTTGCTCCCTTACGATCTCCTCAGCCTGGGGGCAGCTGTCCTTGTAGAAGTCCATCACCAGCCCAGGATCCTCTTCCTCATTCTGCAGATCTGCTGAGACACGGCTCGGACACAATGCAGACAAGGAGAACACAGCAACCAGGAAGAAGAGAGCAAATCTGGAAGAACCCATGGTGGGATGGTCTTCTGTCTCGACCTTCTTTCCCTTGTATGCTCACTCCTTTCTGCCAGTGGGGATGAGCGCCTGTGCTTAAATAATAGAAAGCTGAGATGATCTTAGCAAATAAAGAAGGAAATGGTTTATATTGCTTGTTTTTTTTATATTCAAAAATTCAATAAATCTTGAACAATTTATATTTGAGTTTGACCCATTTATTAAGGAATAAAATTTTTTAAATAAAAATTTTTTTTATTTATAAAAATCGAACATGAAATCTAATAAATATAGTATTATCTCAATAAAAGCACTGGTTTTGTTTGACTAAAAAGGGCTGTCGGTTTAAAGCTTTATCTGAATTTTTAAATACAGTTTAATAATTCACTTCTTTTTTCCAATACTTTTAAATTTATGGGCTTTTTAATAATTTAAAAAAATAGGTAAATGGGACAGAGGCATTAAATTGAAATTGCGGGTCTTGCTGCCTTTGGTCCTCCTCACCATACACTTGGATATATTTCCTTGCTGCCTTGCATTTACTGCTCGCAAGGGAGAACCTCGAGATCTGGCCAAGAAAAGCAAGAACCTGTTGATTTTTCTTTCGATTTTTCTAAGAGGAAACAGAAAAGTCCAAAGCAGTACTTATATTGTACTAACAAATAATAAGATTCATGACTTTAGACCAAGAGGGGTTGGGCCGAGTGGTAAGCAGCTCGGTGCCGCTTAAGGAGGTCTCAGGTTCGAGACCTCACGTACGCAGACACCCCTCTTGGGAGCCTCACCCGCCATTGCCAGGCGTGCGACCCGGGGCGACCAACGGATTAGTCAAGTATGGTTGGCTGAAAGATGCCATCTCACCGCTGGTGGGGCCTGCTTGGATACCGTGGCTGGCGACCAAAAAAAAAAAAAAAAAAAAGATTCATGACTTTAGAATTTATTATAAAATCTCAAAAATAAAAAAATAATTATATAAATTAAATTTTATTAATTAAATATATTTTATAAATATTATTACGTTTAGGCGCCCGGTAATACACGAGAGTTTCTTGAAAGGGGCGAGTGCTTCTTATATTATTAAAGTAACTCAAATAGGGAGCAACGTCATGTGCTGCCTACGTCCTTTCTTCTATCTTCTATCACGCTGAGAATCCACATTGCAAGCACATGAGAGCATGATCGGCGGTTTTGATTCGAGATGGAATCGGGATAACCAAGAAAGAGGGATCGATGTAATGGTCCGACCGATAAAAATTAAATCCAATATACCTT
>CM075294.1:9729570-10052025 GCA_037672795.1 Lagerstroemia speciosa | reverse complement strand
AACTTGCTATGCAAAAAAGATTTGACTTAGTAGGTGAATCGCCTGGGTAATCAATCTTTCCGTTTTTACAGCAGCAATCCCTCACTATTTTCTTCTTTACACATCAGTCCTGTTTGCCCAAGCCCTACCAAAGGATAAAGTCTTGTATGTAACGGATATACCATGTAACGATGCTGACGTTGCATTACAAACTAATATGATTCAATTATTTCTAAGGTTATTTTATTGTTTTTAGAATTTTATTTAAAAAAATCTTAAAATGACTGAATTTTATTTATCTGTGAAACAATGTCAGTAATGTCACATGATATACTCGTTAACCATAATACTCTCCCCTAGAAAAGAGGAGATAGAGAGAAGAGAGAAGAAACATAGCACTTGGGCCACGGTGGCTCGAATCTAACTACCGTAGGCCCCGTGATGGATTTAGTGGGGGCGCGTGGGATGATTGCCGTAAATTTGAGAAATGCGTGAAACAATATATCAGTTCCACTCGATTTTATCTTCTTTTTTATTGAAATATTTTATTTTTTCATCCTTTAAACATGTTTTCTTATTCTTCCATCAAGTTTCGCCCATTTGAATAAAATTTCAATATCCGCCCCTGCCACCACTGTGTCGACCAGGCCTCTTCACTTGGTGAGAATTAAATTCAAAATTTCTTGGTTTGGTTCTAGGCAGAAAGTGATACCACTGTATCATACCATGGTTCTTGAGTAATTGAGCCTACTGGAATGAATACGTATAAGATTTAAATTATTTTATTCTTTTTCGAGCCTTCAGGCTGCTGATAATTATTAAGATTGTTTTGAGCTGTCCACACAACCATTCCAGAATTGCACCGAACGCGGTATTTTATATTTATTTCCTTCCCTAAAGAGTGTGTGTGTGTGTCTATATATATATATATATATATATATATGCAAATATGATACATGGACACACTTGTGCTGGACCGAAAGTAAAGAGAGATTGGAGAAAGAACTGTCGTTTTCTCCGCTTCGAACTTAGAAAGAAATAAAAGGAGATAATAAAGCCATTGGTATAACCTCACTACATTGATTGAATTTAAGAGATATTTCAATTTCGAACTGGAAGCAGTGCCACTGCATCAATTTTCTTATATTGATGATGGCCACCAGATTAAGGAAGAATAGTAATTTGTCACCTCTGTATTTATTTAATATTGTTAGAATAAATGGGAGGAGAAAAATAATAATTGCTCTCCCGATGAATGACTTGGGGGGTCCCTTACAGCAAAAGGCAGGGCACATGGTGTCCATCCTTCCACGACAAATTCTTATGGGAGGATAGATTCAGCTGATCCTTTTTTGATGCTTTGGGGAAAGAAAAATCATATCATTATAATAAAATAAAATTTTTCTATAACAGAAAAAATTATTTATTAAATTTTTTATTATTGTATTAAATAATCACCGGTTAAATTTACTACTAATATTTCAAGGCCACCCATGTAACAATATATCATCTTCCACTGTACAGTGTCTCTATCTTTCCACTACGCTAAACTGCCATTTGAACTTTGCCACTTGTGCCAATTCACGACAAAATACATGTCTGTTATATTCTTGATTTGTACAAATATCGCTCAATATCACGAGATGTACGATCATTAAAGAATGTCTTGAGTTTTTCTTTTTTATAAGTAATCTGTCATTAGTTAACATCATGCATTACAGTAGAAATGTTCAAGTCTCCTCGTATCCTAGGGATAATCAAAAATACATAACCTTCAACATTACTATACTGAACCTATTTGACCTATTGCATTCACTTCATAGCTCACCTCCGTACTAATCCATTTACCATTCCCAGTTCATAACTCCGGACAAAAAAGTTTTTTATATTCAGAATGAGACTCCTAATCTCCCAAGGGGTTAAGCTGGGTTGGACAATTGCATTAACTACTAATTGGGCATCAGATAAAACTTCAACTCTATGCCATCCTTGATTTGAGGCGACTTGTATTCCCAGGAGAACAGCTTCGGCTTCTGCTTAGAGTGGTGAATAACTTCTTGATTTTGAAACTAGGTGAGTTGGGGGGGGGGGGGGGGGGGGGGTGGGTGTCAATTAGAAGCTTAACCACTTGTTTTGCATTGTTAATACCTGTGGCAAATTGCCAGATCCTACATTGCGACTCCCTCCAAACAACACGATAATACAAGCATTCATTTAGAAGATGCTCGATATTATTGAAGTTGCTATTTCAAAGCGGATAGGGGTCTCATTCTTTTACAAACCAAGGGAGGCTTTCTGTCGCCACTATTCAAAGATGGATTTTCAGTCTTTCATACAATTTGGTTTTCCATAGAGTTTTCCATAATTCTTCCTCTATTCTATCAAATCTAGATTGTTGATCTAGGAGGTAAAGATATTTTACTGTATGAGATCCTTTAGAATTTGGTAGCCATATTAGTTATCATTCTCATTAGAGTCTGTTAACTTGATTAATAGAATATTTTGAACCATTTCTTTATCGAACATGGAGTTTAATATAGGTATATTCCATCTCTTAGGGGATGTGAGAATAAAATCACTTACTTTCATATCTTCCTCGACTTGTGAATTTGGTAAAGGAACCGGTTTGTATTCATTGTTTGCATTATTTGGGATCCAGGGGTCTAGCCAAATCTTAGTATTATTGCCATTCTCAATCAATTTGTAGGCTCCTTTTTTAGTGTTTCAATGCATATTTTTAGATCTCTCCATATTCTTGATTCCTTTTTGTTCTATCTTCAGTGTGGTTCTAGGAAGTTTTCATATTTCTGTTTGATAGTCTTTGCCGCCAGCCCTTCTTTATTTTGGGTTAGTGCCCATATTGTTTTGGATAACATCGCTTTATTTGCGTATTCAATTCTTCTAAACCCTAGTCCTCCAGTAGCCTTTGCTTGACAGATTTTTCCCCATGGTGTTGGAACTTAGTGAATACCTTCGCTACCTTATTTCCCCACCAGAATCTTCTTGTTTCTTGGTCTATCTTGTTGCAAATTTTCTTAGGTATTTTAAATAGGGACATAGTATATAGAGGAATGTTGTTCATTAACGAGGTTTTTAGGGTAGCCCATGAGAGTGTTTTTAACTTCCAAGTTTCTAGTTTGCTTTAATTTTATCAATTAAAAAACCAAAGCTTTCATATCTTTTTTTCTTGGTGAACATACGGTTCCCTAGGTATTTTCCATCTTTATTAATTTTTTTGATTCCAAGAATAGTTTTCAGATCTCTTCTATGAGATGCAGTTGTGTTCTTAGACAAGAAAATTCTCGATTTATTTTTGTTAATTTGTTGTCTTGACCACCTACAAAATTTATCCAATATTTGCTTACATTTAAGTGTATCTGTTTTGGCTGCTTTGGAGCTAATGACGATATCATCTGTAAATATCAGGTGAGTTATCTCTATTCCTCCCTTGTTTAATCTTAAACCTCTTATTGATTTTTGTTTTCAGCTCTATAGAGAAGACTGATGAGGACTTCCATACCTCTTATGAACAAGTAGAGAGATAATGGATCCCCTTGACGTAAGCCCCTTGTTGGCCGAAAAAAGCCCTTTGGTGTTCCATTTATTAATATTGAGAAGGAAGTTGTACTAATACATTGATAGATCCAATATATGAAAGTCTCATGAATTCCCATGTTTTTCAATATTGTGATTATAAATTTCCATTCCATTCTGACAAAGGCTTTAGTTAAGTCTATTTTGATTCCCATCCATCCTCTTCTAGCTCTTGAATGATTCACAGTGTGTAGGATTTCTTGAACTAGTAAACCATTTTTGTTAATCCAACGGCCTTCCATGATGATGTTTGATTGGGAGCAATAAGGTTACTCAAGTGTGGTTTTAGTCTATTTGCAATTATCTTATATACAATTTTAAAATGACATTGCTTAGGCTTATGGGTCTAAATTCATTAAATGTGCATGCCCCCATGTTCTCTAGAATGAGTGTAAAGGTATGGTTTAGTTGTTTTAAAAGGTCTTGAGGTGAAAAAGTTTTGGATCATTTCAATAAGAAGTATATCGGTTATACTCCAATAGTGTGTGTAAAAGAGCCTAGGTAAACCATCAGGGTCTGGTGTTTTCAGTTCTCGTACTTGTTTTAAAGTCTTTATTATCTCCTTGGAGGTTGGTATTTTTATCAAATTTGAGTTGTCTTCTTGTGTTATTATTTGGGAATTAGTCCTTCAAGATCATTTGGTATATATGGATTGTTTATTGAGAATAAGTTTTTAAAATTGTCAATAAAATAATCAGTTATTTCCTTTCCATCACTGGTCCATGTTTGTCTTCCCAATTTTATTGCAGGATGTTGTTTCTATGATTTCTGATCTTAGTCGACAGATGGAAGAAAGTTGTGTTTTTCTCTCCCTCTCTTAACCAATATTCTTTTGCTCTTTGTTTCCACATGATGTCTCTTCTAATCAATTGCTCATCCAGATTGTGTTTTAGTAAATTTTGCATTCTCAAATTTGACTATGTGGGATCACTATCTTGAAGATTGTGTAATTTTGTTAAATTTTCTGAGATTTTTACATCACAGTTGCCAAATGTTTGTTTATTCCATGTTTTTAGCACTATTTTGGTTTTTTTTTTTTTTACAAATTGATATGATTTAGACCCACTAATTAGAATATTCCAGGCATCTTTGATTATTTGAGCTTCAAATCTAAACAGTTTCTTGGCATTTTCACTCGATTGCCGTAATTTTAATTCAATTGGATTATGGTTTGATTTACTAGAAATTAGGTGAGACACTCCAGCTCTAGGGAAGAGTTGGAACCATTCATTGCTTAATATTGATCTATCTAATCTTTGTCTAATGTGACCCGTGTCCTCTCCATTATTTCTCCATGTGAAGGGGGAGCTTGAGAATTCTAAATCTGTTCCCCTGTGTTGTTAATAAAATTCCGAAGGTAAGATTTGGATGAATGTCTTGAGTTATTATATGCAAACCATATCGTAGGATTGCTTGGAGAGATTCATTTTCGAGCGGTCATATCACAACACTCCTGCTCGGGGATGGATTTAAGGGTAGGATCAGATTCAGAAACTTGGTTCAATGAGCGAAACTCCATAGGACACTAATATAATAAATTCATATGGTGAAATATGATAGTTTAATAAAATAATTGGATAAAATCAAGTGAAATATTTATAGCATATTAAAGATTTTCTAGACTTTAGGAGGTGATCGCGCTATCGTTCCCCTAAATCCATCATTGTTTATGAGAAAAATTTTTACATAATCCTATCACACAATGATGTCGAATTGGTTGCTCTAATTAATTAATTACGGCAATTGCTGGAATAATTAACACTAATTTACTTGTTTGCCACACACTACAAGAAAACTACCGAATACCGAAGGATATTCCCGATGGATGAAAAATTCGTCGGAAATACCGACGGATGTTACCGACGGAACACAATCCGTAGGAATTTCCGACGGATAATCCGTAGGGATTGTCAACAAGGTTTACCTACGGATTTACGGACGGATTATCCGTCGGTATATCATGGCGGGAATAGCGCGCGAGCTTTACCGACAGATGATTCCGTCGGTAAATCTGTAGGCAATTACCGACGGATAGCATTCCGTAGGCAAATCCGTCGGTATATTATGGCGGAAATGGAGAGGGAGGTTTACCGACGGACATTACCGACGGCCGAATCCGTCGGTGAATCATGGACACGACATTTACCGACGGATATTCCGTCGGTATTTGAATTTCATTGGCGGGATTTTTCCCGCTCGATGCCAATTTTCCGACGGATTATCCGTCGGTAAATCCGTCGGAAAATTGCTTATATATATCTCGAGCCCGGCCTCTCCTCTCCCATTTTCTTCTGTGATTTCTCTCCCGAGGTGTCCGCGCCACAACCGACGAGTCCTAGCTGCGACCCACAGAGTCCGAGCCTCGACCCCTCTGCACCCGAGCTCATCAACGGAGCAAGCGTGCCACGAACTAGCCGAGCCCCGGCCCCCAAGCTCCGCCGAGCCCCGGCCCTGGCCTCCAGCAAGTCCCCGCCCCGGCCTCCAGCAAGTCCTAGCCCTGGCAACCAGCAAGTCCCAGCCTCGGCCTCCAAAGAGCCCCACTGAGCCACGGCTAGCCTCGTCGAACCACCGACCGTCACCCCAAGCCCCGACCAAGCGCAACCTCGAGCCCGGAGCAGACCTGCCGAGGCCACCCGAGCCACCGATCGCCACTGCCGGCCCCTCGAGCCCAATCCTTGCCGCCGACGACCACCCCAAAATTTTATTTGTATTTTTCTTTTTTTCGGATAAAAATTGTAAATATTATTAATTAATAAAATTTACTTTCTACATTGGTTCAATATTTTGTATTAATGACATTTTATTAATTTATATGATTGATAAATTGAACATATAAATAATTACAAAATAAAATATATCAATATTTGTAAAACGTACCAATGCCCGAAATTTCCCGACGGATAATCCGTCGGTAATCTGTCGCGAGTGGGCGAGCTGTCGGTAATTCTCTATGAGTTGTTGTCGGCAATTCTTAATTTCCCGACGGATTACCGACGGATAATCCGTCGGGAATCCTCAAAATTAATTTCCCGACAAGGGAAAACGCGACGGATATCCATCGGGAATCCTCAAAATTAATTTCCCGACAAGGGAAAACGCGACGGCGCCTATCCGTCGGTAAATTCGTCGGGAAAGTCATTTACCGACGGATTTCCGACGGATACGTCCGTCGGAAAATAACAGTTTTCTTGTAGTGACAATTCAATTAGTGTTTCCTCATACTCCATGGTGAGGTAGGATCACGTAAGAATTTCTCTTATTTAAGAAGTGAACGGAGCGATCGTCCCCTGAACTTGAGAAAATATGTGAGATTCTATATATCTAACTCAATTTTCACTTTTTTTTTTGTTGGACTATCTTGTTTCGTTCCCATTGGTCACTTTTTTTTAATTGAGTTTCACCCCTAACCAAATTTTCTGGATCTATCACTGCTTGTTATTATCTTGGATTTTTTGGCCCATTTTCTTGGACTACATTGTCATAATCATTAACATAAAAATGGGAATTCTCCTATGAAAAATTTTCCAGGAGAACTTTACCCTGTAGCAAGCTGTAGGTCCATTTGACTCGAATTACATTAATTGGAATCTGTTAAACTTTTGAATGCTAATGATTCATATTAAGAAATTAAAAAAACAAAGGCTTGAGCTCGTTGGCTGATTAAACATACATGGAAGAGGACCTGGGGAAGGTGGCCGGTGAGGTGCCCACCGCCGGATTTCCGCACCTCCGATGATCATCCTCCCTTTTTTCAATTAATTTTTATTTTATTTTGTCACATTTCAATTAATTTTTGTTTCTAAAATTAGACATTATCATTTACTTAAACATGATATCGCATGGGCCTATCACATTCGTGAAATGGAGGACAACTGAAGACGATGCTATTGTCCGTGTCTTGACCTATGAACTAAACCATACAATGGAATAAATATGCTAGAGTTTAAACGAACCGCTGGAGGCTTGAATATCAAAATGTGGTAAATTTATACGAATATCTACGGTAATTTTTGTAATTTGGAATTGTATGTGATACTCGAAGGAGACTTAGCTGAGCAGTAAGAAAATCTGAACTTTTCTGGGTAGAATCTTCAGTGAGCAGTAAAAAAAAAAGAAAAAAAATCCCTCCCAGAAACTTCGCAAAGTAGAACAAGAGAGTCCAAATTTAGATGTCATTCTCAATTAAAAAAGGACAAAAAATTAAAGTCTTTAAGGAATCTTCCTTCCTTACTAAATATTAGGTGCATAAAAATGTTTTAAATGGTTCACGAGAAAAACTTCAAGAGAGCGGTCACGTGATATGCTCATCCAATTAGAATTTACTATTTTATATATTTATTTAATTATAGTTTACCATTTATTAGTGTTGTTAATAATTTTTTACTATTTACATTTTTTTAATTAGGGTTCACAAATTAATTTTTTTTTATATTTTTTAATTTTTTAAAAATTTAATAATCATAATTAATATAATTATTGATTACATGTCAAATGTTGATTGAACAAATATATCACGCCAGCATTACCTGCGTGGTATGACCACATCACTGAAGACTTTCTCCACGTGGAGAGCAACGAAAATCATTAAATTACTTTATTTAGTAATAGATGAGACGATTGTTTAGGTGATTAATATTAATTTACCCATTTATTACAATTTGATTGATATTTTTGTATATCATGTGCTGCGGTAAGATCATTTAATAATTTCTCTAGGTACATGTTCCTTATTTAGGGTGGATTTATAAGATCCAATTATAATTGATTTAATTAAAGAATTGGCTTCACTTTCCCATGCGCAGGCTAAACAAATTTTAATTGAATCTTGCACATTCGAAGTAGTGGATGATTGATTCGCGTTGAATATGATCTTCTTCAATCTTAAAGTCTCTGTATTATTTTATCAGAAATTAACACCCGAATATGAAATTTAAAGAGAGAATTTTTTTTACCACGAGAAGTTTATTTTTCTTGCACTATTAACATGCTATAAATCTGCCAATCTGGATTAATTCATACGCAAGTACATGGGCGAATTGTCTTGTCAACAAAATGATGATGCATTTAATGAAAAATCGAACTTATAAACTTATAATCTCGTGGAATTTTCAAAAAATGCATGCACGATCAACTCCTTTGAGCTATTATTCCAAAGTTAATTTTAATTTCCTACCGGGAGAATAGTAAATTAGGGATGAGGAATCAAGAACGAGAAGATATGACCACTTAGCAATCATGGAATCACCTCTTGAAGCTCAAAAATTACAGCCAATTCCCTCGTCGATTTCCTCTCTCTTCTCTCTCTCTCTTTTTTGGGTAAAATTTGAGGTATTACTACTTATCAAGCAAAATCACCTAAGAAATTACCGTAACCATGTCGTGGGCTCAGAGGGTACATCAATATATTGCAATATATAACTCGATGTTCAAGATTGGATCCTCTCAATTCGGCAGTCATCTGATCGTCGGTGACTGAGATTCCTCCGATCAGCCGTTGAACCCGGTCTGGCTCCACACGGCATCCCGGACCCGGCTCATGTCCCGGCCCTTCAGAGTCCGGCCGACTCCCTCGAACACTGAAGTCGCTGCCATCTTCCGACTCCTGGCGCACAGATACTCGTGGGGTGGAACCATCTCCGAGCTCAGCTCCCGGTCATCGATCTCGTTATCCAAATCATGAATCGACTCCACCGAGTCCACCTTGTATATCTTGCTCCAGTCAGGCACGTTCACCGGAGCTGAAGTGGCCATGGCATGGTGGCCACCGCCGCCCCCTCGATGCGGCCCAGCCAGAGGAGCTGCCATGCCATCGGCCCCAGTGCCGCCGCGGTACTGGTGTACGATCCTCGGGGATGTGGCGACAGGTACGGAGCCCTGGAAGGCTAGCGATAGCCCCCCGACCTGGTGACAGTCTCCTCCTCCTCCTCCTCTCATGACTCCTCCCACCTGGCGGCCATCACCGGCGACGGTGCGCGGGCTCCAATCGAAGTGAGTGCCGATTGTGTTTTCCTCTTCTTCCTGGTCAGCTCCATCGTTGACCACCGCCCATATGTCCTCTTCCCGGAGCTCCGATGCGCCAGTGTTGCTGGCCCCATAGCCGTTGCTGCTATGGCTGTAGCCACTGAGCAGACGCTCGCTCCGGCTAGTCGTCAGCTTCCGGCCCTTGGCCATAGGCCCACTGTCAAAATACGGCGGCGACGGCGAAGAATCTCAACTAAGAAAACGAAAAGACTTGGATGAGAATACGTTTCCTTTCTTTTTCACTAGTTGGATATAAAAATGGAGATTTCGTTGATTGGGAGATCATATAGAGTGGTTTCGGAGGCCTGGTCGTCTAATTTATAGAGTTTAGTTTCAGTGCGGTTTTCGTTGAATTTCATTTGAATTTGGGAGCCCATTTTCTCTGAATTTCACGGGGAGTATCTTCCACTCCACCTGTAAATATGTGGTCCAGATTTCCATAAGATTGCTTATGTGATGCATTTGTTCAATTATAATATATAATTTATTAGAATTTTTTTTCGTTTTTAAAGAATTTTTACTTTATAACTGCATAAATATAAATTTTATACCAAATCTTGATTGATGAACGTACTAATAAGTAGTGACTTTCTCCACTGACAAAAAAAAAGTAGTGACTTTGTCCCTTTTTTGGACTATCAGGTACTTGGTTTTTAATATGTTATTACAAATCTATATTTATTCTGAGTTCACCATTAATAGCTAAAATTATCTTATTCATAAACACCTTTTCCCATTAATAAAACTTAAATCTAAGGATTTGTTTAAGAAAAATGACACATTTTATTTATAAAAGGAAAGTAACAGTAATGATAACTCTGTTCGACTATGCAATATTCAATCTTACATATTCAACCGCGATATATCAGACGTATTGAATAGTTGACTCTCAATACCGATCCGTCAATATTACTCCATCAAAGACTAGCAAATTTCAAGAAGCGGTCAGCTCCATAAAAAGGTTCTCTCGCTCCGTTGTGCAGTAGAAAATATATAAGAAATCCACATATAATGGCCCATTCAGAAAGAACACTTACAAGTGAATTTTTCTTTCGACAAAACTTGTATTTAAAAGTACAATAGGCCCTGGTTAATTCAATTCGATTTCGGTGGATCCACTAGGGGTAGAATTCTCGTAATGTGAATTCTCTCCAGTGACAATATTTGAACATGGAATCTTACCTAAGGGAAAGAGCGTACTCTCATATCAACTAACTAAGACGGTTAATTTTTCTCACAACCGATAACCCAACATGATACAGAGTTAGGCGGATCTAGGTCAGGCCTATTTAGGCACAAATTTATTTAGAGACGATTAATAAACATATTTAAGCGAGTCGAACACTCATATAACTCTATAAGATACGTTTTAAATACATTTATTAAATGTATTTTACCATCTTCAGATAAATATTTAACCCATTTAACACATTTATATAAAAATTTTATGATATATTGAATATTACATATATTGTATATTTCATTATCATCAAATACTATGTCACATGGTCAATAATTATTTGTCTATAAATATTATTATTTTAGTAATTTGTCATAGTATAATTATATATTACAAATATCCCATATTAAATAGGTCAACCTTATTAAGACATGGCAAGTTTGCTAGGCGTACAACCAATCCATTTAGTTATAGCTAAATTTTAATTGTTAATAAAATTAGTTGTAGGATACATTATCATAAAGAACACTCACTGATTTTGCCCCTAATTTTGAGGAGTATTAGCGCTCCCACAAGGAAATGAATTACAAAGGTGTTTCTTCAAAATCTTCGGTGGAGTGGTCATATCACGTAAGTGATGTTGACGTGATATATCTATTAAATCAAGACTTGATATATAACAGATAATTTTATAGTTATGGTTATTAAATTCTAAAAAATCTTAAATAAACGGTGAACTCTAATTAAAAATAATATATAAATGGTAAAAAATATTTAAAAATATAATAAGTGGTGAACTTTAATTGGGCAAATATATAAATGGTAAATTTTAATTAAACGGATATACCACATCAGCATATGTGATATGACGGCTTTACTGAAGATTTTTTTTTTTGTTTGAGGAGCATAATAGAAGAGAATCGGACCCATTCAGTTACTGACTTTATGTTGGGCGTAGTTGAAACTTAACCCCTTGTCTGGGTCAATTTCATTACGTCCAGTTTACACCTCTAAATTTATCCTGTAATACTGTGTTTATAGGTGCGTACACTTGACTTTGAGATTTAGTTGGACAAATCCCGGTTATTTCTATGAGATAAAAAGGTAAAAAAAAAAAACTCTTATTTAGATGAAGGTTAAGGGTGACGAATCTTTGACCATGTTAAAATGTAATTTTTTTGAAGGAGATTGTTGGGAATAAATTTCATATTGAATAAAGAATAGAAATAATCATAATTTATATAAAAAAAATTAGGTATCACGATTTAATAATTTTATATTTTTAAATGAAAATGTGTTCGAAGCTCTTATAAACTTATCTGAATATTTTACGAGAATATAAGTGAATGAATGTAAAATATTTATGTAAAATTTGGTCACTTAAAATCAAGCTCTTATAAACTTATCCTTTTAAAAGCGTGTCAAATATTTATGAATTGAATTTATATGTTTGGTCACTTACATTAAGGCCAATAGACCACATCGTTTTCATGGGCCACGTGGCATGATGGTGATTGATTGAATTTAAAAATTAAGATATAAGTAAAGGAATTAATGCGGGTTCTCGATTTATAAAAGAAATTTTCATGTTCAATTATCAATTTATCAGTAGTATTATTATTTTCCTCTTCCCCTATAAAATTTTAAATCTCATTTAACATGAAAAATTGCAGTTGTTTATGATAAAAATTGCGGCTTAAAAAATGACACGTGGCACATGAAATCGGAAGATCTTGAATACATTTATCATTAACGTTATTTTTTTTAATTAAAAGGAAAAGTAGATGGGTGGATTTATAATTGATGGTTTACGGATGAGAATTAAACTGAAATTAAATATTAATGCCTAATTGCTGGGGATAGAAATAATGCGATCCCTATGATGGGGCACATTGGATGGTGGAGAGTCGAGGTGTGGTGACCACATGCCTCTTCTTTTATAATGAGAGGAATGGTTGCATTCAAAGAAAGGTTCTGTAGTACAGTGGTGCTGCTTAGATGTGAAAATGATCGGATCGGGTGGTTTTTCGTGAAAATAATCGGATCCCGACTTTTTTGAGCCGATTTTTTCGAGTGTAAAAAGAAACACTACGAATTGTTTAGGGGTCATTAAAATCAACTGCTTTCGGTGTGATTTTTTCGGATGGTTTTTTGACCCGATTTTCAATGATGAATAAGTTGAAATAAAACTATTAAAAAAAGAATAAGTTGAAATAATAAATATAGTTTGAGACATGCAAAGTCAATGAGGGCAGTCTCCTCTCAGTAAAATGTTGTTACAAATAAATACATTTTAATGGGTAAAACTCGAATTGATGGCAAATTCTTTTAAAAAATAAAAAATATTTAACAATGTTATTTATTGTAGTATTAAAACTTAAGCATCAATTTTATATTAAAGGAAATCGGTTGGGTTTCAGGCCAGCCTGGCTTTTCGGCTGGTGCTAGACTTTTTCTAGTGAGCTTTCCTCAGCCTCAAAAACCAACCGAATTTTAAATAGGGCTCCAACAAACCGGTCTCTTCGAACCGGGTAAGGTCAATTTTTTCAAGTGTTTGGCTCTTAGGTTTTTTGCTTCCACCCAAGTACCACTCTCTTTCAATATGACTTATTCTCTTTTTTTCTTCAACCGTATTCTGAGTTTACCTTTCACTTTTGTACACTTAAAAAGGAAATAGGAAATTCATTTTTTTCGATCTGCACTACTGACATCTAGAAGTCCAGCGAATTCTGACTAATCTAGTTCGAGCCGAGTGGGTCCACTAGGAATAAAGCTCACAATTCATAATATTTGAACTCAAAATCTTACTTAAGGTACATAATTATCTTACTACCTCAACCAACCGGTTGGAATATAAAATATTTGTTTTGTATGTCGCATAAATAAGAATAAGAAAGAGAAGGGGTAGGAAAATCGGTAAAATCTTGGATGGATAGTGGTATATCGCACTACTGCAATGAATTATCAACAAAATTATTTTAATCAGTAATAATTATATTAATTATTTAATAATATTAATGTTTGTTTGTTTACTTATGGTAGTTTAATTGATTTTGTCACTTAATATATAAATTAAATATACCGCATCATTATTTAATGAGATAAACATTCTAGAACATCGATGGTTGCTAATTAATTCACTGGAAAGTAACATTTTTGTTTTAAAAAAAAATACTATGAAGAAGCTATCGCTTGCGTTCACCATCACGGAAAAGCTTGGCAGGAGAGGAAACGACCAAAACCCTAGCTGGGTGGGGGGGCTCAGAAAATGGCTTCACAATGCGGGTGTTTGCTGTTCCATAGCTTTCCATCACCCCCGAGTGGATGCATGGCCACCGTTGCTGCCATCTGTGAGGAGGGGAACGCCTCCTCAAAAAGCGTATTCTTCAATGACACGTACATTCTTATTTTAAATGCATTTCCACTCATTAATGTGTTAGCTGATACGGCACTTTCCTCTTGAAATGAGATAATGCGGTCAAAAATTCATTTCTTATGATTGGAACTCCCACTTTATTCGCTCCTTCTTCTTTATATTTTCTTTGAGGCCCATGGATACCCCTGCAATATGGGTGATCGGGCTCGGATGTACCCTATATTTTATCAATATATTCGGACATTATTCTATATAAGATCAATTTCTAAATTTTGGATCCGGATCATATTATATTGAATCTTGAATCGAATTGCCTAGAAACTGTAAGATACCACATGTTCTAGGTATCTTATTGGAACATATTTCGATATCTTTCGTGATTATTATTTTTTCATATAATTTTTTTTATCTTAGTCAAATGTGTGTAGTCTTAAGTACGTTTACAGTATATTTAAGTACTATTTATTACTAATTTTAAGTTATCATGACAACTTGACACAAAAATTCATTAAAAAATATAATTATTATATCAAATGAATCGTAAATTCGAGTATAAAAGATGAGGTTATGAGTTATTAAAATTAACTGCATTGATTAATTAACAGGTTTCAATTCAGGGTTCCTGTGTACCAGAGCTGGAATCGACTAGTTCCTTTATTCGTTGCTTGAAACCTACTTGATTTTCATTGAGATCTACTCAGAAGTTATCTAATAGGGTAGGTTTCTATTGACTTCAGGCATAACTTATATCCATGCACACTCCTATCCTACCAGCTCATGAATTCAGTTAAACCCATGTGCATAATGTATGAATGATCTTACTAAGATTATGCGTTTAGGAAAAATCAAACACTTGATCTCGTGAATTTACTCACAATTTAGAAGTAGGTTGTATTTTCTTGAGCTGATCATTGTTTTTTTTTTTTCCCCCCTTTTCAAGTATAAAGTGAAAATAGAAAAACATCTGCTATGCCGGCCAAACACATGACTAAAATTTCAATGAAAGGAATGTGGTAAAAATTTCATGTAAGTTACAAAAATTTTTGAAGTTACAGTGAGATTTTTAAATATTAGTTTGATTATTACTAAATACAAAATGTCAAGATTACAATTAAAAATTTAATTATACTAAGTGTTTGTTTCGAGATTTTTATATTTTGTAGGTACGATAAATTGTTAAAAAATTGAGTGATATTATATATAATTTTTGAACTTATTTCATCAGAAATAAAATGGTTATAAAATAGATTGTAATATGAGAAATAAGTGTATTTAGGATGTAAAAAATTTACCAATTATTACGTAACCTTTGGGAGTCAAATGCTTCGATAAAAAGTTTCATATTGCACAAATATATTTATTTAGCTCTCGATGATGCATCATGTTAGTTGTCATATAAAATTAGATGTCACACAAAGATTTTACCGGTGGATCACCAAGTCTTATTGATACGCTGAAAGGAGGACAGTAGCAGTAATATTTTAGTCACTTCACTCCGGTCTGTATGCGGGCTCTCGGTGGAGTTGTTAGGACATCACGATGACCGGTCATGAGCTAGTTAACGATCCTACCGCGCCAAGCAAGAGTTGGCTTGTTTCCAATATTTGGCATTTGGCATTGCTAATTAACGACCCCAGCTGGTGGATATTTTCAGAGCATCCGATGCTTTGACACATTGATCTAAAATCTAATTTTAAACGGTTATATAATCCAAAAAAAAGTGGTAGGTCCATTTACTATAATTTTAGTTGGTAAATAATATTTTAAATAGATTGATTTTTCCCTGATGAAATATACGTATATAGTGACAAATTGAATTTTTGGATCACATAAAAAGTAATTTGTCATTGTTTTCAATGTGTTGAATTTTGTGTTGCAAGCAGTTATTGGCGAAGTCGACCACTGAGCTCAGAGGAGACTGCCGATATTGCGGGCTTATATCAGTGAGGGACTCTCAGAGACTGATCCGGCTGTACGTCAAAAGTTGACGTGGTCAGACACTCTTATATTATATTATTGTTAATGGGTATTACAAGATATTGAATACATTTCCACTTAAATATCTAAACTATCACATGGTGATACCTAGTTTTCTTTTTTATTTTTGATATCGATGGTGTACAGTGCCGTAGCAACCAACTAACTCATCGGACAGTGTATTTGTATGGCCTGGGTCCCGCCATTGGTCCCCAGATACAGGCTCCCAGGAGAGTCGAACCCTTCACCTAATCTATTGTACATTGCCCGTTTAATAGCGGGTCCGCCCTCTCGAAGGCTTGGTACGTACTAAGTTATCTTATAAGCTCATTATTATTATCTTATCTTATCGATGTGAGATCTTACACAGTATTGTTAATTCATAAAATCATGGACATCTCACATGTATCTATTATTATATGGGAGAAGCAATGTTAGTTTGTCTCACTTTTGAATTTCTCAAAATACTCTTGATAAATATATTTTCAACTACTAAAAAAAAGATAAATGGGGATGAATTACTTATATAACCACAACTACCAAATAATTACTCTCTTATTTTCCATTTTTAATTATATATTTTATTTACTTACTTATTATACACTATTTAAATATTAATCATTTCACAAAAATAGTACTCAGTTGTCAAAAGTAAGAATTTGTAATCAACTATATAATAGATAATTCTATACTTAACACGGATCCACATCTAGTGAAATCAAATTCATCTTTCTCCCTTGAATCTTTCATTTATTTGCCCTTGTGGCAAAGCCATGATGTAAAAAAAAAAAAAGAAAAATCCACCGAAAAAATTAAAAAACATAAAATAAAATAATCGAAAAACGTGAAATATTAAACATTATGGAGATGGTTTTAACTTTATTGTTTGTAATTTTTTTTTTACTAATTTGGTAATTATGTGTTATCGAATAAACGGAAAAGTTAACGAGACATAACTAAAAAAAGGAAATTTCGTGATAAACTTGAGGGGAAAAATGAAACTGATTATTTTTTTAAATGACACTCTTTCGATTTGATAAACTTGACAGGCCTCGTCAACGGTTGACTTCATTTAATCGTGGAAAAAAGGGGGCTTTTGAGTCAAATACTACGCTAAATATGATTTTCAACGGTGTTTTAATTAGTTATTTTTTGGAAATTAATTAAACTGTTTACGCCAGTGGCCGCTTTATTCTCATGAATTATTGAAATCGCAAGTCTTCGGAAACAACAGTCGATTTCGAGATCCTTCCAGGAAGATACAGCTAGAGCGACTTTGTGCGCGTAAATCTCTAATTGTGCTCAGTCAACAGCACACATATACACGCAAGAGCTCTACAACTCTTCCGCATGGATTTTATTATTTAATAAAATTTAGGAAAGAATTGACAATTAACATCGTTTTTGGATTTGCACAAAAGACACCGAACGAGTTTTCGGTTTTGATTAAAACAATAGAGATAATGTCCCAATCCCAAGCTAGTTTTATACGAATAATTATCCATTTTTATGTTGACTTAATAATATTTGGGACATGACAAGCCTGTGGTTCTCCCTGTGCACAAGTTAGACCTATCTGACCTGAGTTATTTACTTGTGAGTGAACCATTTGTTGGCACCTTGAATGTTCATTAAAAGCTCTGTTCACTTCTTTCACCAGATCCATGCAAAAACCAGGTTTGAAATCTTCAAGAAAAAACTCCATTTCTCAATCCCGCACTAGTTAATGATGGTTTGGGGATGCAACTCCATTTGAGTGGATAAGAAGAAGAAGAAAAAGTTAGCATCCGGGATCTTCTGTTATCCAATCGTTGGATTGTTTAGAAGGTTAATCTAATAGCTTACAACTAATAATTCAAATTAAAGTAAATAATCTGACGTCTTATAATCAATTTTTTTTTTTTTTACATTTTTAACGATTTAGAGATTAAATTGTAAAGTGGTCATGCTAAGACTACGTCATCTATAATGATTGGGGTCCGGAACCTATCGCTTTTACAAGAGGGGAGATGGTGGGGAAATTGTATGATTTAGTCGCTGGATCGTTAATCGTATGGAAAAATGATGATTAATCATTAAATTCTTTATTTTTGACTTAACACGTTGGTTGTGGATTATTAAATATTAAACTATTAAATGATTTAGCGATCGGATCATAGAAAATTCCAATGAATAAATATTTATAGATCTTGCTAACAGTTGAGATGGGGACTGGCATGGATGTCTAGATTAGATTTTCGATTGGAAGTTTCGGAGAGAAGAGGCATGTGAAAGGGAGGAAGATAAGATTGGGCTGATGAGCACCAAAGAGATCAAAAGAGAAGGAAAAAGAAGAAAAGAAACAAAAGACCCACCGAGGTTTCTGTCTTTATGCGAAGGCAGGGCATGACAGCTCAATAATTCCCTACGGCTCACAGCCCCTCAAACAAAAGTGACTTGTTCTCACCGAAAATTTTGAAGCTGAATAGATCTTGCCTGTCAGCTTGAGAAGTAGGCCAGAATATTCTCCTCATGGTCTAACTTTTTTTTAAAAAATTATCGGACCAAATTGATTACTCGTTATAGAATATGTACTCGTGATAACTTGGTCTCTCAAAGCAGGATGGGAAATTAGCTGCATCGATCGAGTTTGTCTTATTACTAGCGATCTCCCAAAGACATTCTAATTATTTTTGGGATTCGGGACATCGGACACCATTTGGCAAGGAGTTAGAATTGTCATTCCGATTTCCATTGTATTCCTCAAGTTTGAGCGTACAAAGAGTGATTGGAATTCACCACATTCTTTCCACTTTCATTCCATCTACTAGTCAAAGGAATCCTCCTTTTGCTATTCACCATTCGTATTCGAAAATCCTTTATACTAATGACGAATCCAGTTCGAGTCCAGTCGGTCCATTAAAGAGCAGAACTTTCTTAGCATGAGCTTTCTTCATTCACAAAAACTCGAACATGAGAACTTTGCTTAAGAGAAATAAGTATGTTACTACTTGAACCAATTCATATTGATTAATAAAAGGAATCCTCTTTCTCGTTACCTATTTTTTTAGCCTTTAATATAAATTACCAATTTTATTGTAAACATTTTTCTCATATCACCAATATAGCCATTACTTATTCGAACCGAATTAATCGATAGTCCAAAATGACTTCTACATACCAGTGTTATTTACATGAGGTGGTATCTCAACTGATATTTGCGAAGATTAAATTTACATAAAGTAAAATAAAGCAAATACTTTCTTCTTCGAACTGAAAAAATTCAAGGTTCTTTTTACATAAAATAACACATGATTAGAGTTCAATATATACACCTGTTAATGGTACAACTGGTAAAACAGTTTTTATGACATCCAATTTCATTCCTCAGTAATAAAAAGGGCAGCAAACAGAGAAACAGTACCATTCCGTTCCACTGGAAGTATTCCATTCCATCACATCCATTTTATCATTCCAAACAGGTCTTTCATTAAGGACAAGGAGTAGGGGGTTTACTCTCCTTTAAGAACTAAAATCTCTACCTAAGATTTCCCAAAAAAAAAAAGCCTCTACCTAAAGTCAAAAAGGTTTTAAATTGATTTTTATCGGTAACGTTTCTGCTCTTAGTATTTCTTTTTTGTGATGATGAGGTAATATTCTCTAGTTATTTGCGGAAAGGAATCCTAACTTGCATGTGAGCTTTGTCGCGAGCGAGCAGATGGGCATTTATACCGAGTTTCATGTGCTACTTTATTTCCGGTTTCTGTCTCCGCTGAAAAAGAAAGAATTGACATCAAATTTATTCTTAAGCAGATCAGCCAAGCTCGGATCTAAATCAGTCACGAACTATTAGTTTTTGGAAATCAGTTTGTGCATGCTGAAAAAAAAGTCCAGATACCACCCTAAAATATGATTGATGAGGTTTCCTAAGTCAAAAGTTTGATTTCTTTATTTTAATTGTGGAAGATTGATGTTAAACTATCATGAGTTCTCTCCATGCGTTGTCGAGTTCATGACAAGATTAAAGTATCGTGAAAATAAAAATAAGACGACTGCTTAACTCAACTATTTCCAAACACAATGCTAAGATATCTCTACTTTCATGGGTGAACTTAATAACAAATAGCAACTTCTCTTTCCCTTAAATAAGTTTTTGAATTTGAGTCTTATATGAAAGAAGAAAACTCATGTTATGAGAGTTTTACTCATAGTTGGATCAACCTAACTAGACATGGATTCAGTTATACTTGACACATGCCTCGAATACCTACTATAACACTGCTGATTTTGAGCTTGATATTTTTCTTTCATACTTAGGTGAGGGAAGACAACTAACCCCGAGACGAGTTTTCTCTTCTGTCTTCGGGATAAACTAGGCACGACTTCTTGCCGCCATAATAAGATCTATCTTCCACACTCGATAAACTGGCCACGAGTCAAATATTTCTTTTAGTCTCAGGCTTTAGGGTTCCAAACTCAAAGTTGGCATGGTGTGAACCCTCACGGAAACTTGATACAATATAAAATGTCCACATGACAAACAAGAGACCAAATCCATTTCCATTAAAAAGTTTAAATTATTAGGTATTCGTACACGGTTTTTTTTATAAACTGGATTTCAATCCATTGAATAACTGATATAGGATTTATTTCTCACCGCATATGGCTATATCTTACTGTGGTCGACAAGCAGATCCAATGGAATCAGCTTTAGCAAAGTGCTCATACTAGGATGGATCATGGAAACTGATGACCACTGATTTGATTAATCTTTCGATCCTCTAACAAGTTACACACAAGCATAGATAGAACAAAGATTACACGAGTGTTTGCCCCCTTTTTCCATGAGAAAGAATAGATCATACATATGTGATACATAATTAAATTGCATGGGAGGATTCCCTGTGCGCGGGAAAGAATCAGGAATTGTTATGGTAGTGGTGGCTTCTGGCTTCTGGCTTCTGGGTGCTGTCAGTCAGGGACAGCACTGTACGGCCCCACTTTGGAGGGACGAGAGAGGACTGTGCCGATCTGAAGGAGTTTTTAACGTTATATTCTTTCTTGGCAGGAGCCACTCTGGAGCCTGGACAGCACTTGCCTTGGGTCCCGCCACTTGCTCACGGTCGGGTCACGTTGATAGTGAATTCTATATCATACGAATAATATATTAAAGTATGCTTTTATAAGAAATTGAGTATCACCAACCTATTATTTTAAATTTTTGGATTGTTCATGAGCTCATACCATGCTAGGTCCGAGTGTAGATTTCGTGAGCCGTGAGCCCGAAACAAGAAAGCCCGAGACAAGAAGAAAAATACCCGACTCGTGGCTAGTTTTATCGAGTATGGAGAGAAAGCCTGATTCGAGGCCACTTGTTGAGAGTGGGTACGTATTTAAAGGCACATATCGTGTGTGAACACGTTGAGGACGGGTGTTGAGAGTTAATCCCATATCGGATGAATAAGAAATTGAAACATGATTTATAAAAAACCAAATACCACTAACTTATTAATTTAAGTTTTTAGGTCGGATATGACACAATCTCTTATATGGCCAAGATGGATATTTTACAGGTGAAGTGAACATGAGAAATTACTAGATGGGTTCATCACTCTAATATAGCGACGAAGCACTACTACTTCATTTTTTAAGGAGTCTATTACCATCACGGTGAGTTCAGCCCACCTAGGATTTTATCAGTACACGCTCTACCTTCAATCTGGCAAACGAGCTAGGTCTGGCTAATCAAGCTCAATTATCTTCATTCATGAGGGCTCGTCCTTTTGTTCACGATGCCATCCATGGAGACAGTTGAGACGTACCCTGGTAATTGCAAACTCGATCGCCTGACGGGAGTCAACTTACCTCGCAAGCTCTAAATCACGATCAAAAATTGGATTCCAGCTTTAGAAGGGGGCAAATGATTCACCCTCAGATATGAACTGAATTGAATTTGGTAATTTGTGCTCTCAAATTGAAGTTTTATAGATGATGAATATCCATAATTAAGACAGATTTATCATTGTAACGAGCAGACCCAACTCAAGCTTATATTAATCGGGTTACAATTATCTTTCACAATTGGATAACGTATAAATCCGGAGTGAATAAATTTCTTACTATAAAAAGATAAAAATAATTAAATCATATTAGTTTATAATATTCATGATATAGAAAAAATTTTCGTTCTTAGATGTAACATTATTGCCAGAAGTCCTTTCACTGAATTCTCTTAACATTGAATACGTCCAACGGAAAACAAATATTTGTCGCATATAACACAAATACTGGTACGACTGTCTTTGATCGGGGGTTACATATGGGACATTACCGAACCCCCATCACGGTGAAAATTCGAGATATCGGTCATGCTAAGGTCTTATCGATCTCCATGTGCCTATAATGCTGCACAGACTGAACATATGCACATGAGATTTCATGTACCAGCCGACCTTTCAGACGTAGACAAAGCAGAACGCATAGGAAGAGCAATTGTAACTATATATACTTTCTTTTCAATCTTTTCTAATGAGTTCACGGAGTTCACATTAGAATTTCTTTTTAAATGTAGCAGCTAGTGGGATATATTGTATGATATATACTTGGTTGTTTTTTTTCGATCTTTTTTCCCAAACATATACGTACACACATGTTCCATTATATGTCTGTGGACAATGTACGTATATATATCAGGTTATTTCGTCCTTTTGCGTTTGGTACTGTACAAGTTCATGCTCGATCGCATTCACCAAATTGGGCCAGCTTCTATTCCTGATATCCTTCAAAAATCAGTTTGATAGTGCCCTAACGTTGGATATCTCTGCGATATCTCTGCTACTGCATTCTCCACATGAAAAGCTGTTGCATTTAGCACCGTAAATTTCACCACGATATCGTATTATATGGGTTAAAATTTTCAGCGTAATTAATAGAATCTTGATGTTAAAAAAAATGTATTTCTTTTTGATTTATGTATCCGGAAGTCTAACTGACCTCTGACTAATCCAAGTTCAAACTAAGTCAGCCCATTAAAGGGATAAAACTCTCACAATATGAATTTTCTCTACTCGCAATATTCAAACTCGAAATCTTATTTAAGAGAAAGAGATACCTTACCGTCTCAACCAACTCGTATTGATAAAACACGTAGCATTTTTAGATCTTAACAAATTTACAATCATTATCTGTTGTCAACTTTACCACTAACTTTACAATTTTGCTGAACACTGCACTCTTACATCTTCGCTCATTCTCCAATAAATTTTACCATAACGTCCTAACAGTTTTTTAATCTAACAATAATCGATCAACACCTCGTACAAGACTCTGAACTGCAGATGAAATCTGCCCACTAAAAGCACTACTTTCGAATCACTACACTTTTTGTGGCTGAAGTTTGTTTTTCTGATCTATTTACATTTTTGTCGTGACAACTGGTTCGTGGATTATTCAAAAGGATCATCATTCCGTGAGATCTGATCTCAACAGAAGGTTTTCTTTCTTTGTTGTCCTCTGCAGATTCTGATGATCACTTTGCTTCAGTTCGAATTGAAGACACTGAGCGGGATGAGATTCTAGCAAGCATAACATGTTCACATTCATCTTGCGTATGAAAGAGGTGTTAAATTCATAGTAGCAATTCCTTCGGCACCATAGCTACTAACATCTCTACTCAAAATCGAAAACAATGTAAGTGTTCCACTTTTCGGGGAATTACACTATTTGACCTAATGCAGCATTTGCCGATGGACCACGTAGGACAGAATTGAAAGAAGAAAACATTTAAAAGATGCATGAATCTCATTACTGAAAATCTAATTCACGATTTTTTTTAATATTAAATTTAGAGTATTGCTATTATATCAAATCCTATTTCTTGACCTAGTAGTCAATCAGCTTGCTCTTTTTAACTATGAATTCCAAAGTACAACTGAAAATGCAGTTTTGCTCAATAATAATCGCCTAATCTTTGTAATATGGATATTTACATTCGATTCTCATTAATACGATTTCTTTTCTCCATCCCCTCCTTTTATCCTCACTTGTTATACGCCAATGAGCCATGCCCTCTGTGCATTATATTCCAAAAGGTTCCTTTTATTTTGGGAAAAAAAGGGCAGTTCCCTGAATAATTTAATCAAAACACTAAAAAGATTCAGCATCATAGAATTTACCTTCAATTAAAATTAATTATTTTAGATTTAATTTTTCTCACTGGATCCTTTCGAACTCTTTCATTTCAACTTTTCCTATCTTTTACGAGACATGTAATACTTTCTCACCATAAAAGTTTGCAAAAAAAAATCGATTATCAATCTAATGTTTTTTTTTTCCTCCCTTTCCATGGGTTGATAAGCAGCACATCATCTCCCAATTGAAAGTAGTTATCTGAATTTTCTTTCATTCACATAATCCCTTCTATTCATGGAGAAAATATTAAATAATCTTACGTTATCACATGACATGAGAAAATACCAATTAAAATATGACAAACAAGTAAATTGACATTAATCTTTCAAGCAACTACCTTAAAATTATCTTAATTATTACAAATTAAAGCAAATTAATTGGTTCTGTTTTATCACATCACCACTAGATAGGACCGTATAATATATATATATATATATATTTTCATATTTATCATATATCAATGAAAGGGATGCCCCAGATCCATCGATTCACACCGCCACGAGATTTGACAACACCAATTGTGGAGATAATCATATAGTAAAAGCCCAATGAAGATGATTTTGACATTTTAAAGTTAGCCGCGATATTGAAAAGCACTATTTAATCCTTTTACACGACATCATTAAATTTCAAAAAATTAGTAAATAGTATGATAATTTTTTTGATAATTATACGTGCATTTTATTCTATTGGAGAGAAATGTATAAAGCATATTGTGCGATCGCCCAATAATAGAACTGGGTTACGCCCTTTAATACAACACCAGTAATCCATCTCAAGAATAGCTATCGATCCCTTGGATCACCTCCGTGCCATCTCGAAATCTGACTTAACCTCCCGCATCTCCGTTGTCGTGGCCCGGTACTCTGTTCATCGGTAATTCATCTTCAAGGGCATAAGAGCGGCAAGTTAGAGTAGCAGTTGATCGACCAGCATAAGTCGACAAGTTAATCATTTTTGTCATAAAATTGAAGCAACAAACTGGCCCAAGTGGAGCCCATGGTTGGCCCAGCCCAAGCCCAGTCCATTGAGTGGTACTACCATCTGGTCTAGGAGTAAATCTTTTGTCGTATATTACATGGTAGTACTTGCGTAGTGTCAATAATCAATAACATATCAAGCGAATTGAACAACTAATACTAGCACTACCCTTTGATGTAGCACCGCCAATGGCTTGTAATCCAAGAAACCGGTGTCCACCAAGTCCTAAGTTCAAGAGTTTTTGCTAGTAACATTGTTTAACGAGAGACCCGAACTTGGAACGTGGACCTCAACAAGTCGCATGAGATTAAGATTTGAACTACTAAACTACCACCCTTGGGGTCCTATTGCAACCCTCACATTCAAGAAACTACGCCTTTCCTCCCCTGCTCCCCTTCTACAATATCGTCTTAATTGAGTACCCCTTCTCACACACTCCCTAGTCTTCTAGCATTGCTATCTGTCATCTGGTCCAATATTAACCCACGCAACTGAATCCAAACCCTATTTTGGAAGACTAATTGTTCAAGCCTGAAGTGCGTTTCTTGGTCATTCTCTGAATGCCATGCTATTCCAATTAAGTGTCCACGGACTGTCTCTTAAAACTTTAGCTGCACCATTCTTTTCTTTGAATCCAAACATGAACAATCAACCGAGAAAGCTCCAGCTCCCCCAATATCGACCTTGAAATAATCAACCATTCCGTTCTTACCAAATCACATAAACATAGCATCACTACAAGAAAACTGTTATTTTCCGACGGATTTACTGATGGATTGTCGACAGATAAGCGCCGTCACGTTTTCCCTTGTCGGGAATTTAATTTCAACGGATTCCAGACGGATTTACCAATGGATAATCTGTCGGAAAATTAAAAATTGCCTACAACATATTCGTAGAGAATTACCGACGGCTTGCTCGTCGCGACGAATTACCAACGGATTATCCGTCGGGAAATTCTGGGCATTGGTGCATTTTATAAATATTGATATATTTTATTTTGTAATAATTTATATGTTCAATTTATCAATCATATAAATTAATAAAACATCATTAATATAAAATATTGAACCAATCAAGAAAGTAAATTTTATTAGTTAGAAATATTTACAATATTTATCCGAAAAAAAGAAAAATACAAATAAAATTTCGGGGTGGTCGTCGGCGGCAAGGATTGGGCTCGAGGGGCCAGCAGTGCCGGTCGGTGGTTCGGTGGGGCTGGCCGTGGCTCAGTGGGGCTCTTTGGAGGCCGGGGCTGGGACTTGCTGGAGGCCGGGGCTGGGACTCGGCGAAGCTTGGGGCCAAGGCTCGGCTAGCTCGTGGCACGCTTCCTCGGTTGAGGGGCTTGAGTGTCGAGGGGTTAGGGCTCGAGGCTCAGGCATCGGGGCTCGGACTTTGTGGGTCGCGGCTTGGACTCAATTGGTCGTGGCGTGGACACCTCAGGAGAGAAATCACCGAAGGAAATGGGAGGGGAGAGGCTGGGCTTGGGATATATATATTTGCCGACGGATTTACCGACGGAAAATCCGTTGGAAAATTGGCACCGTCAATGAAGAGCGGGAAAAATTCCGCCAATGAAATTCAAATACCGACGGAATATCTGTCGGAAAATGTCGTGTCCATGATTCACTGACGGATTCAACTGTCGGTAATTATCGATAGACATTACCGATGGATAGTCCGTCGGTAAACCTCCCGCTCCATTCCCGCCATAACATACCGACGGATTTGCCTACGGAATACAATCCGTCGGTAATTGCCCACAGATTTACTGACGGAATAATTCGTCAGTAATGGGGTGTTTGGTTGGGTGGAATAGGATGGGGAATAGAATAACTATTCTATTCTCCATCCTATTCCAGTGAACCAAATAAGGTTCAATTATTCTGATTCCGAATAAAAGGGGAATAGAGGAGTTGTTTTATTACTTGTAAAACCACCAGGAATAGATTAGTTCCACCCGGAATAGGGGCAAAATGACAAAAATGCCCTCCATTCATTTTTGAATTTGCAAAAACTGCCATTGTCTTCTACCTCCCGCCCCATCCCACCGCCGTCCACCGTCCACCGTCCACCCGCCATCCGCTATCTGCCTACCACCTGCCCACTATCGAACCCTGGGCTCGGTTCGTGGGACCAAGGCGAAACCACCCGGGAGGTTCCCGAGACACCGATGAGGGAGGAATTGTTCGGGGGCCGATTGAGCATAGAGATCCTTGTAAGGGGCGCAAGGATGGCTCGAGCCATCGGGGTGGTTGTGATGGTCGGGGTTGTCTTGGGCTTCAGGTCACGGTGGCTCGCCTGATCGGTGTGGTTGTGGTGGTCATCGGCTCACCTCTGCTACTGATTCAATGGGATCGGCTCGACTTTCTCTCTGTACAGGTTTGACGGTCGGGCTCGACGGTTGCTAAGGTGGCTGCCGGCTCAAAGATGACTGAGGTTGCTGCGGGCTCGACGGTGGTTGAAGTGGTTGCGAGCTCGATAGTAGTTGTGGGGTCGATGATGGTGGCAGGCTCAGCTGCTCCTGCAGCGTGAAGAAGATGATGATGAACAGTGATTGGCACTGTTCACTCAATTTTTTGTTGAAGTTTTCTATAAAAAATTAAATATATATATAAAATATATACAGTTAAGGGCAATCTTGTCTTTTTATCTCTAAATACTCTATTCCTTATTACTATATTTACTTCAACCAAACAAAATATTTTTATTCTTCATTTAACTCTATTTCCCACGTCATTTCTTATCCCTATCTATTCTATTCTTTTTTTATTCCAAACCAGCGAACCAAACGTACCATAAAGTTCACGTGCTATTCCCGCCATGATATTCAGATGGATTTCTCAACGGATTATCTGTCGGCAAATTACCGATGGATAATTCGTCGGTAAATCAATCGAGAAACCTTGTTGACAGTCCCTACGGATTATCCATCGGAAATGCCTACGGATTGCATTCCGTCGGTATTTCCAATAGATTTTGTCCGACGGTTTATCCGTCGGGAATATCCGTCAGTATTCGACAGTTTTCTTATAGTGCATGCTCATGGTGATTTCTGAACAACCACAACCAGATGTCGACCTCATAGCAGAAGCAAACCACATAGCCTCAGAACGCCATCCTGTAACAAGCCTGTTGATCCCTAGAACCCACAAAACCTTTAGACCAGACAGTCTTAGAGAATGGACAGGAGAAAAACACATGATCATGCAAGTCTAGCTCCCCGGAACAAAACTCAGAATGAGTCGGGGTAATCCAAGAAGACCAGCAAACCAGTCGATCCTTAGTACCTGGCCTATTATTCAACCAGGCCAAGCCAGCAAATAAAAGAATACCGTGAAATACTCCTAGAAAACCATATGCACCACACCCACCACTGTCTAGCGCCTCTCGAAGCTAATCCCAGGCAGTAGGTGAGGAAAACCTCCAGGAAGGCGTTAGAGTATACTCCAGAATATCATGATCATCAAATAGCATAACAGAAGCATGAGATGCAATATCCGTGGATTGTAACGTGGGATCTGACAACTAACCATGGTGTCGACTAGTGCAAAGATTGACGGGTGCATAGTCAAATTATGTAGCTTTTGCCTCATTTATCTTGCACCATCTTCTTTTTTTTTTTTTTTTTTTAAATTTCTGGTACGAGACACACAATGTAATAGATTGAAACTCTGAATCGTTATCATGCCCGAATCACCACGTAATTACTTGTTCAATTAATTTAAAACAGTATCATATAAGCCTAAATACTATTTTCAAAATGGCACGTTGTTGCTTTGCTCTGGTTAAAATATTCAAGTCAAATGTTTCTACTTATATGGAGAGCTTGATTTATGCACGAATCCATACGGAATTCAAGGAAGGAAAACAAAAACCTAGTCTACCGTCAATTCGATGTGTTGAAGAACTTTTCTTGTCCACTTCAAATTCTTTGAAATAGATCAGGTGCATTTGCTTGACCCTTTTTATGGACGTTTGTTGCTAAGATTTTTTTATCAACCCAGGCATGATGATGAATGCACTTATTTTATGATATCGTGTCTTTGTAATTTACCAGAAACGACATTTGCCATTTATCCTTCAAAATTGCGCAGTCACAGACCCTCCGACGTGTTACTACTTCAAAACATGAGAAAATCTCAAATGATCTAATTGGCGTAAGAAAACACTAATTAGATTATGACAAATGAATAAATTGGTGTTATTCACCCGATTAGTTACCTTAATTATTTTCAATGAGAGCAAATTATTTATTTATTTCTCATTACGTCATTGTGATATATGATTATCTAAAATTCCTATAAAAGAAGAGGGGCCGGTGAAATAGAATCAGGCTCCATCTAAAGTTGAGAATTATTAAGTTATATTTTCACTTGTGAGACCAATCGTAGTTTTTTTACATTCACCCACCTAATTTATAACTGAAAAATAATAGCCACCATTCCTCAAAATCGGGAGACAGTCTTCTGTGCAACCATATTACCACATGACAACGATAATATGCTATTTCAATCCAATAAAAATTGAGACAGAAATATAATAAACCTCATATTATACGTGAAACTTTTTAACAATACTATTATAATGTTAATACAAATTTTTAAATAATCTGCCACATGGCAATGACAAGTGACCTATACCTTTTTCTCACTCAAATTTTCATTGGTTTGAAATGCTGCGTCTTCATTGTTCATTACTACATGACGACACGGCTGCAATGAACACTTTCTAGGCCCAATTTTTAAAGGAGTGCTGAGGTCGAGTTGCACTAAGTGTCCAATTCTTAAAGGAGTGCCGAACTCGACGTGATTTTCTTGTTTGTAATATTTTTAGCAGCATAATAATAATAACAATAATAATAATAATAGTATCTGATTATGTTAATCGTAAGAATCCAAGAAGCCGGGATATAATCGTTGAAAAGTTATTCATACCAGTCTAACAATCTTGGTCATGCACGTACAATTTACTAAGCAATATAAAAAAAAAAAATATATATATATATATATATATATAAAAGAAAAGAAAAGAAATATAAAAACAATAGGAAAAAAAAAGCATGGTCAATTAAACACAGTCGACTCCAGTTGCCACTTACGACTCGATCTCCTGTCCAACAGCTTCTCTCACGATAAGTCTGCCACTTCTCGTATAAATAGTAGAATCCCCGGAGTAAGAAAGGGAAGTAGTCACAAGCAGTTTTAACATACCAAGGGAATAAGAAACCTCTCATGGGAAATTGTTGCCAAGGTGGATCCTCATCGTCTATGGTATGGGCCGGTGAAGACTGGTCTGACTCGATATCTCCGGTGGAGGATCGAGTCAGGATGAAGAAGGCAGGCCCTAGGCGGGGAACCAAAGCTCCAGCTGGTAAGGAGGGTGGTTTTTCTCGTTCTTGCTCTTCGACAATTACATCAAGTAATGGAACGGTGAAGATCAAGATGACGAAGAGGGAGCTGGAGAAGCTGCTGAAAGAAGTTGAAATGGAAGGGATAACACTGGAGCAAGTCATGGCTCGACTCACCGGCGGTTGTGGTGGATATTCTTTCACTGGTAATGACCATGACAAACCGTGGAGACCAGCTTTGCAGAGCATCCCGGAGGTCGACTAGGGTATCGAATTTAAATTTGCTCCGGGTCACAACATTGAATCCACTTTCTTTCCCTGTAAGTAGTTAGGGTTACGTTAAGAGAGAGTGAACCTGATCCGGGTTTTCATGGTTCCAATGGAACAAGATAGAAGACATTATTTGTTTCTTATAGGAATTCAAACACATTGCAATTAATCATCGAAATTTGATGGATTGGCGCATCTCTTGTGGTACAATTTTATCTAAGAACTCAAAATCGTGGGTTCAGTTTCATGAGGTTTGCTTTGTTAATCAGATTTCTATAGTGTCATGAAATTTAAAGAGCAATTCTTCTATAATCCCAAAATCGGACAATGTATAATTCACACGCACATGAGATAGATAGGTCTAAAAACACTTATCTTAATTCATGCTCAAAATCATTGCCGTGGAAGATAATCAAGTTCTGTTCTTCGCCTCTTAACCTTTCTTTGATTGGATCTCGATGGACAGAAGTCTTTTCTTTCTTTCTCACGAGGTGTTCTCTCTGTCGAACCCTTCTATTCTTTTCAGTGTGTTTTTTTTTTTTTTTTTTAAGCTTGTTGGTAACTGGCTCAATATTCTGTAGATTTTGAAATCTACTCTACTAATCAGTTTTCCGGATTTAATTTTATTTCCAGAGAAAGAAAATCTCTGTCATCACTAGGCAATGGGAGGGGAATTTTATAATCGAATCTAAAATCCCCAGATTTTAATTTTCTTAACTGACAAATGTTCATTTACATATTGCCCTTTATATTAAAACCATATAATATACACGAATTCAGTAAATTTTTAATAAATCCGAAATGCATGATCATATAGAATGTTGATTTAGAAAAAAAATTCTAACATGCTCTTCAATCTAAAAGACAAGGTGGTTTTGTTTTGTTTTTCTTAATGTCTTTTCTCTAAGTGTTATTCCGCTGCTCATCCCAAAGGAAAGAGATGAAGAATTGTAAGCGGCATCTTCCTTCAAAAAGGTCATCATCCACCGTGTGATGTCGACAAGAAGTTTTTTATAATGGTGCACGTGAGGAATACCTGCAATAAATTATATGTTACCCCTGAGGAATGTTTGTCAGAAATGTTATATCATCGAAGAAAAAGAATAATTTCAAAGAAAAAGATAACTGATGACTTTTCCTCCGTGAGCGACAGTACTTCTGCAAGGGAGCTGCTATTGAGATTTTTTTTGGAATTCAAAGTTAATTTTAAGACGAGAATGAATTCTGAATAGATAGGGAAAGGGAAGGTGAATACAAATGAAACAACGAAGAGTAACTCGGGACCAATGTGAGCGGGAGGGCTCATGAGGGATATTTCCAGAAGATGATTGGAAGCTTTTATCCAAAATATTGGAATTTTATCAGCTATCGCGAACAGAATTTTGGGAAGCTAAATCGGGGCTTAGACTTGCATGGAATCTCGAATACAGTAAGCTGATCTTGGAGGTGGATTTAAAGACTGTTCATCATTTCTTGAACTCGTTTTAGTTGGATTTGAGGCCTAGTGGTTCATTTATCACAGATATTCGAAGAACTTTGCTCCGAGATTGACCAACTTTGGTTCAACAAATATATATGAAAGGAAATGCATGTGTAGATTGGCTACTGAATTGGGCTTTCACCTTCCCTTTGGTCATGCAGAGAGTAAGTTCGTGCCCTCCCAAACTTGAACTTCTATTGTTTGGAGATAGGGGCTACTATGCCTCGACTTTGTATTTCCTAATTGTTCTTATTGATATAAGGGCTATGTCCCCGCTTTTCATTGAAAAAATATATAGGAAAACCAACTACTACTTGCAAGCACTCGGGCACCAGCCAACTACTCTACCTAAGAGACAATCACCTACCCACTCGGGGGATAACCAACTCAGTACTACTTGTCGGCACTAAAAGTACTAGGAAGTCGAGGGACAAATGATATAGACAGAGTTATCCGACTAGACTAAGGACCATCCGATTTGAATCGAGTAGTATCAATAATTATATTATCTAGATCCGAGTTAAATCAGGTAATTAATTTATTATCTATTTATCATACTAGGTCACATTCAGATGGGACATCGGAACTAATCGCATTATTTAAAAGTATGGGCTCTGTTTGTAAAACAGATAACATTCTCTTCTCTCGTTCTTCGCCTATTATACATATTTCTCTCCTCCACCATTAGAAGGAGGAGGCATATACACACACAATACACGTCCCATATAGATCTCTCTCTCATTTTACTCTCTTCATATTTCCCTCTCCAACTTGAGCATTGGAGAGCCGATCCAGGCCTCCACACCCAGACTTGGCTTTCTTGTAGGTTACTTGGCTTGGATACGGACATGAAGACGAACCCGACCCTAGTTCGATGTGGACCTCCACATCATTTGATGCTCTCGTTGAGAGTACAGAGCTACTGGGCCACAAAGAGCCAGATACACTCACGACAGCATCTTGTAGAGCACTTTGGCTGTTTCTGCAACGTCCATCGCAGCTATAGCTCCGACCGTAGTGTCCAGCAAACTTCAGGTAGGCTGCGACCACGGTGACCAGCCATCTTCTCTTCTTCGTGGAGAAATCCAATGGTAGGTGCTCAACATTTCATAGCCTCGCTAGCGATGAAGAGCCTCTAAACCCTCACGGCAGCGAAGGTCAGCGGGTACGAGATAGAAAGGCTGCAGAAACGCTAGATTCCTTGCTCGGATTATTCGCCCTGTCCTTCATCAGCGACGCCTCTTTCAACTCCGCAAACACTCGCTTCCTCCGTTATAGACTCTGGCCCTGCACCCTCCTCTGTCTTATGTTTCACTTTCTTCACCTCCATCAACTTTGGCACGGCCTTGTTTGCTCGACCACCTCTTTTCGAGTTTAGCTTCTCCACTCCCAGCTCCGGCTTCTCATTATCCGGCACCTCGACCTCTGGCTCCTTACTTTTTGGCACTGCTGCATTGGCCACCGGCTCCGGTTCACCACTTTTTGGACCTATTTCGTCTTCTTTTGAGACAAAGCCCTCAGTTGTAGCACGCTCAGTCTAGCTAGCCTCATTTGGAGCCAGCTCTGTCTATCCCTTTTTGGGGCGACCACGTTTGCATCTACTTTTTCTAGGATGACTCCAAGCATGACGAGAGAGAGAGGGAGAGATAAGTTATTCTTCCTCATTTCTCAGATTTCTAAGTTATTATTTTAATTGGCTTTTAACACAATGAGGTCTTCAATAATAGCATGGATTGCTCTGATTATCTTTCACCTAAATGTCTTGCAAATTTTGCTTGTTCTTCTACTTACGTGCTTGACATACTCGGACACGTAAAAAATGACAAAAAGTACATGTTGGAGGTGGGTGTTGTGGATGTCCACGTCTCATCTTGAGCCACATATTATGTTGAGCTCCAATCGTAGAAAACCTATTTTCTCAAAGAGTTAATTGTTGAATATGGATAGAGTACAACAAGCTTTTCTATTAATCAGATTATTATTGTTAATGAAGGATTATGAGATTGCCTCTTTTAATTCCAACCTCGACGTGCTCTATGATCCAACCTTCTAATTCTTACCATATATATATATATATATGTATGCACATTAAAGTTAAGCACGCTGAATTTTAAACCTTCCTTTCGGTAGTTACAATATATTTGCCCATTAGACTAGACCAAGATTCCTTTGCAAGGTTGGAACGTGACTCTCGATCTTGACCTATCCCCAAATTCGCACGTGAATTCACTCATTGTGTGACTCATAATCTTTGTGACTCTTGGTTAAGCAATGATTTTTCCTCTCTTAACTGATGGTTTTCAGGGATCCTAGCAATCCTAATTTTTCTAGAATGACATCATTCAACTCATGCTATTTTGCGTTGAATGTCCAAAAGGATTGTTAAACTCCTTGTAACCCTTGTAGCTTGCGTGCTTATTGATCTTCATTTGTTTGGTGGCTTACCATGTGGTTGGATTGACAATTTGCCTATGTTATTGGAGGAGAAGAGCACAAAGCTTACCGATACTAGTTTTAGTCAATCAAGTAAATCGGTCAAGCTTGCTTAGCCTGAAGTGCTTGTAAATTTCACTTGTCTACAACATCCCATGCTACAATGTGATTATTCGGCCAATTGAGCAACTAGGCATGACTGCTTGGCATAAGTGACTCGTAAATTTCATTTATTTACAACAGCAAGCATCTCTTTTATCGATATATTTTGTCATGAAGTTTATTGAATAAACTCACTTGTATCAAAGACGCTTTTTCCCTTTAGATTAGTAGTGCAGGAATAATGAACCACAAAATAGCAGGAGATAAAACGCCAGCTTGCTTTGAGCTCACAGAGTTAGTGTCGTTGAAAGGACTTTGGAATTCAGCACCCAACCGTAAGTTATACATACTGCGCTATCAAATCTCTGTTGGATCATACAAGCCTACCAGGAAGAAGGGTGGAAATCAAAATGTACCCTCCTAAAAAGGAGCACATTACATATTCCCCAAGATGCCGATACTAGAGCCGTACCCAGGTCCCATAGTTAATCTTTGTCGAGTGCTTATATGGTATTCATATATTTTGTCTCTATTGCTAACGTGCACCAGGAGTTGTGAACCTCCACCCTGCATCTTGCATTAGTGAAAACCCGACGCCTCCGATGTCGGCCACGGGATCGCCCAGACCAGTGCCAATCCAAAGCCCGATGTCGCCGGTGTTGGCCACAAGATCCCCCGAACCCGTGCCAAGCAAAGCCCGATGCCGCGGCCATGTGATCCACCAGACCCGTGCCAATCAAAGCCCGACGCCTCCAGTGTCGGCCATGGGATCCCCCAGACCCGTGCCAAACCAAAACCCAACGCCGCTGGTAGGTTGCTTCACTTGGATATGGACACAAAGACAAACCCGACCTTGGTTCGATGTGAACCTCCAAATCAAAATAGAATTTAAGTTTTGATAAGATGATTTTAATTGAAAATGATAAAATACTAAAATGAATCTAAATATAAATATTTTTAAAATTGAAAAAAATTTTACGGAAAAAAGAATAGGTAGAAGATGAAAACTTAAAGAATATGGCTGAAGACAATTTTATTATTTTATTTCTATTTGTTATAAGTAATAGATTTTCCTTATAGTTGATGAGAAAACTTGTTCCCTCTATTCCAATTGTGTTTAAAACATACTTTAATTTAATAAATAGTTATTCTAGCAAAACAAATGTGACCTAAGTTTTCGATAACTAAACAGGAAGGCGAATGATGATTGGACATAATCATCTGATATGCCCAAATCTCTTTATTAATCATTTTGACGTGGAGGTTGATCTCAACTCTCTCTCGATAAATAGCACCTGGCATATTACTCAAATTCTTTATATCACGATCAACTAGATTAAATCTTGTATGGATAAGATGTCTGACGTGTCTTGAATTATGGGTCACCAGAGAACCCCACACGTGCAGGTGAAATTGGATAATGCCAAAGATTGATTCAATGAAGATGCGCGGTGTTCAAAGATTCCTTATGGTATCTTTGTTCACACACTATTCGAATGGCAGAAGATGCTGTTTTCTTAACCATTTCACACCCCCTTATGGTTAAAGTGTTATATGTCACGATATATCATATTAGCACTACTTGACGGTATCATAAATTAACAGACATTAGTTACATGAGTAAATTCATGAGGTAGAACAGGTGTGGGAAGATATAAATTCAAATTCTAAATAAAAATGCTAAGAGAATCCTAAAAAAACTTGTATTCTTAAACGGTTAATGTTCTTGTCCCCATCTCGCCAATTGATATTGGGTTTTTTTGCGCTTATTAGATTTTTAGGGTTTTATGTAGATTTTTAAGGATTCCTAAAAAGTTTGAATTTATATTTTTTCACTAAATTTTCCTTTAATAAATCTACTGACATGACTAATTACCGATATCTTATAATATCATTAAACAATACTGATGTGGTATACTCGTAATATACTATTTATGGAACCTTGCATGTAATCATTTTTTTCCTTTTTCCTTGGTCATAATTTTTTGTTAGGACAAAAGGGTCGATTCCTTGTTTACAATCGATTTGATGAAAGAAGTTGCCACATTCAATAATCAGATACTTAGTTCTGATATTATGTGATATACCTGTTATGTAATATTCTCTCATGTTCAAGATATAAATTTTTTCAATTGTAAACGAGATTGAAGTTGGGGAAAAAAAGATTTAATTGTAATAAAAGCACCAGATGTAACCACACACGTCACTTTCTGCCGATACGTCATTGTTTACCCTAGCCTATCCTGAAAAGATTTCCAAGTAAGTGATTGCTACTTCTACAGAGCCTCATCGACATGAAAAAATCTTTAAATTTGGATAAATTCAATTCTGCCGTCAACATAATTTATTAAGAAATTTTCATATATTTTGTTACGTGTCGGGTGTAAATTCGTAGGAACCAATCAATCAGAGATATGAAAACCAACCGCTACAATTGTTTTAATATGCACAAGAAGACGAACATTTAACTAGGTTACTCTTACGTTCTCATAACTATTTACTTTGAATTTTTTTTTTAACAAATGGAGATTGTATACGTGCAAAAAGAAATAAAAGAAAAGATATAGAAAATCCTAAGGAATTCATAGTACTCAGACGTGATAAAGTACTACGAGAAATTCTTAAGATAGTTCAACTCACCACGTCAGTAATGAATTCTTTCGAACAAAATACCCTTTATCAAATTATTGAAGTCATCATGTCCAAATAAAGTGCTGTACTTTGCACCCGATGATAAAGTATCAATACTTTTATCTAATAAATTTATTACTGATGTGGCGAGATGAATTCATTTAAAAAATTTCCAAGACTACTAGCATTAATTAGAAGGCATGATGATTCTCCGATTATACTGATTATAAGAAGCCCGGAAATAGCCGTTGAAAATGTCGACCATTACTAATCATCTATGTCAGACATGGAGGATTTACCATGTAATACAATAAAATTAAATATATACACATCCATCTTTGGTCAATTAAACCCATGCAACTCCAGTTGCCATGTAAGACTCTATATCAAGACTTACGTGTCAAATTCGCTTATATATATATATATATATATAGTAGACATCCCTCTCTTAAACAAAGGAACAAGTCACACGAAAATATTCAGAGAAAAAATAAACTTCAGATGGGAAATTGTTGCAGAGGCGGATCCTCGTCGATGGCGTGGGCCGGCGATGACTGGTCTGATTTATGGCAAGAGGAGGATCAAGTCGGGATGAAGGTGGCGAAACCTAGACGGGAAGCCCGATCTTCCGCTGATAAAAGAGGTTTTTCTCCTTCTGCTTCTTCGACAAGCGCGAGTGAAAGAACTTTGACGATCAAGATGAGGAAGAAGGAGCTCTTGAAGCTGCTGGACGAGGTTAACATGAAAGGAATGTCTCTGGAACAAGTCATGGCTCGGCTCACTGGTGGCGGTGACGATGATTCGTTCACGAAGAACAGTCATGACAGAACATGGAGACCGGCTTTGCCAAGCATCCCGGAGGTCAGCTAGCTAGAGGATTGAGTTTAAACTCGATCTGGAATCATACCCCTGTTACCATGTCCTTCCTTTGTAAGTAGTTAGGGTTAAGGGAGAGAGAACCAGATTGAGATTTCATGTTAACTGCAGAATACGGTAAAAAGAATGTACAGAGATTAATGTACAAATTGCTCCCTTGAACTCGATAAAATCTGTCAAAATCTGTACAAATTGTATCAAATTTATCAATATTTCTATGAAGTTACATTATTTCGCTCCCCTTAAAATTTGACATTTGCATCCATGTTGAGTTTCCCCCCCTTAGGTCGATTTTCTAGATCCGTCCCTGTGTACAGATATCCTAGAATTGTGTAAACATCTGTCTAAGCATCGTTACATATGTGTGTACATAAAGAATTTTGCAATCGTATCATATCAAGTCAAGAAAACGTCATGAAGATAAAGTGTTGGGAATCTGAATTTACCCTGATTAATTTTGGATTCTGACTCTGGAAAGTTATTAACTTTCAACTAGCTCTCAAGGAATTTTGGATTACTTTTTTTTAATCAAAAGATCACCTTAGCTCTTTTATTCATTTATCGTAATAGAATACAGGCCCAACCTTATGGGCCAAGAAAGCCCAAGCACGACAGCCCATTACTACACAGCCCAACAGAAACCCCAAAGATCAATTACCCTGGAGAAACCCCCAAGGAGCAAGTTGCTACCGTCCCTGTTTAGGAGTGCGAATCCTTCTTGCAAGATCGGGAATTCCCAGCATACGACCACGAACAGAGGCCACAACCGACCCCCCGGACTTTAGACTCCGATGGTAGCTCATTCTAAAAAATTACTTTGTTCCTCTCTCTCCAAGTATGGTACACAGTGCATGCCAGAAAAGCTTTTGTAGAATGATGTGAATGGCCTTCCCCTTTAGACGAGCAATAGCCCAGTTTAGCTCAGCTTGCCCATCCTAGATTGGTCTGACGATGCCTGAGCGCTAAAAATCCTAAACTAGTGTGACTGGCTAAATTGACACTCAAACAACGAGTGTGGTCTGCTATCGGTGCCAAGCTACAGAGTCCCTGCTAAGCTGGTCTAATGCGATCTTTGTACTTGCTGCAGCAAAAAAGCCCTCTCATTATCCCAAAAAGGCCTCAAGGAGCTAAGGAGAATTGCTTTTGCCTCTGAAATAGAAGCATTGAGGGATATGCCGTGAAGATAATGGACTTTAGCAGACACAGGACTAAGTGAGCACCAATTGCCATGCCAGAAAAAAGTAGAAAGACCATCCCCAACTCGGTGCTCCAACAAAGGATATACAAGATGTCTTAATCTTAGGAGTACTCTTCAAGAATAGGAACAAAAACTAGGCACCTTCGTTGTCCAAAAGCTTCTACCTTGCAAAATATATTGCTTGACCCAAGCAATCCACAACGAGCTAGCTTGAGCAAAAAGCATCCAAATATACCGTAAAACCACAAGCAACATTCCATGCTTCAATCTTTCGAAGACCCAGGCCTCCCTCAGTTTTAGGAGAATAGACAATGTCCCATTTTGTTTCTGCCCCTTGAGCATCTCCACTTCTTTCGTTCCAAAGAAAACTCTACAACACTGCTCAACAATTTCTTTGGCAAAACGAAAATATTGTACCAAAAATTTATCATGGAGTAAATAACAGACTATAGTAATTGGAGCTTCCCAACATAAGATAACTTCGGTGCTACACAAGAATCTATTCGAGAAGTAATTTTCACAATGAGAGGCCTACAATAAGCCATCCAACAACCAAAGGAACTCCCAAATATCTAACAGGGAGAGAGCCAAGCTTGAATCCACTAGTGGAGAGAAATGAGCTGATCAAAGAAGTCTCCACACCAACACAAAAGATTTTTGTTTTTAAAGACTTAAGACTAGATGTAGTGCAGTATCAAAGACCTCCAAGGCAGATCTCAATGAGTGGATATCACCCTTTGAAAATCCTAGAAGATCATCAGCAAATCTCAAATGAACAAGAACCAACTTGCTTCAATGGGGATGGTAAGAGATCAGACCAGCAACAGTAGCACTATCTAATAGTATGGACAGAACTTGAATGGCTATTACAAAAAGATAAGGAGACAAAGGATCTCCTTGCTGTAGGTATATTAATAGCAGCAAAAATATTTTGCAAAAAAGACCAATAAACTGAATCAAATGCTTTCATCAAATAAGTTTTAATAGTGCATCTAGGGCTTACTCTCCTCCATTGATATCCTTTTATCAATTCATGAGCAAGTAGGACATTGTCTCCAATAGATATGCCACGAGTAAATGCCGATTGATTGATGGAGAAGAAATCAAGCAGCAGAATCTTTAATCTATTAGCTAATATTTTTGTAATGCATTTGTATATCACAATACAAATCATGAAACCTGATCTTGAATTTCGGACAAATATTTGTGCAGAAGGATGCAGTGATGAAAAAATTTTAAATAATTTTACCTCACATTAATGTGGTGGGAAAAAATTAATTAAGTTACCATTAGTAATAATTAAGATAATTTTATCAAGTGATTAACACTAATTTACACATTTATCATAACTTAATTAGTATTTTTCATGTTACATGATGAGACAGGGATCATATAATAATTTCTCATGCAGTGAACGTTTTTCTTGAGTCGGATTTAGGGTCGTTTCTTGATGTTAACTTGATGCTTATCTTTGAAAAATAAGGTTTTTCAAATGGTTTGGTTTTTTCAATTTATTTTATCTGAGATAAAGTCAAGCCCATGACTTCTGGCTGGTTAGGGCATGCAAACCAGTTCTTACCGTATTAAAATATCGGAATTTGCGTCAGACAATGGTAAAAAAAAAAAAGAATAAGAAATAAGAAGGGAAATACTAATATCAAAATTATGTTGGAAGACTTTTTTATGTCGACAGTGTCCGACGCCATAACAATTAACTAATTTACCGAACGGTGTATTATACGATCTGAGGCCCATTATTAATTCTCATATACTGGCCGCCATTGGGAGTCGAACCTTGGACCTGTCCCACTACATGTTATCAGTTTACCAGCGAGTTTACCACTTGGCGACATGCAGTAGGACTTTTCATTGGAGAAAAATGTATATGGTGTGTATTAAACAAGATGGAGATTACAATTTAATAGAGATTTTATCATTACACTTACAACTCATACTAGAAAGACTGTGGAGCACAACTTTTCAAATTCTTGAGTTAGAGAGAAATTTAACCAAGAAAATCATGGATATGTTTGCTTGGACCTCAATAAGACATATTATAACAAAGAAACTATTAAATATTTTGTATCTTAATTTAATTCAGATGCAATGCACAAAATCAAGGAACTCCTAAATTCGAAATTAGAATCATTCTTCACTCATCCAACTAGCACTTCAAATCTCCTAAACTTTTGACTTGATTCCAACGCTCCTGATAATCTTCACCTTAGTTGATATCGAGCAGGACACCATCAATCTTGCATTTGTTTGCTCTTCTCAACTTTTTCACATGCTCGACCTTTTCAGGCACGCATCACCCAAATTCAAACCACACACCGATTCACGATGTTTTATAGAAAGTGATAAGGATCGAGTTTGGGCAATCAAGCCAATGGTTTTAGACCTAAGGAAAACCATGTCCACTTTTGAATTTGGTAAGATGTACTTGAATAATCAGAAGTGGTGTTAAGGAGAAACTTCCTGCCTCATAAAATGAGGTGTTTGTACTAATAGGCCGTGCAGAGTCCCATTGACTACCAAAAAAAAAAGATATCCATATTTATTTGAGAAATTTTTAGATGATTATAACTCATCACATAACATAAAAAATACTAATTAAATTATGATAAATAAGTAAATTAATATCAATAACTCAACTAATTACTTTAATTATTTTTAATCAAAATAATTTAATTAATTTTTTTCATCTCGTCACTATAAATTAGGAACATTTAAATTTTTTTCGCTTTTCTCCTTTATGTAAATGTCATTCTTTTACTCATCATATAGAGGAGAGAACCTGCAAAACCGATGGCTCCTTTGACTAGGAGGGGGCTTTACCAAACATAAGGGATCTTCCACGTGTCTGGATGTCCGCCATAGTTCTTATATGATTGAAAATTCATGAAAGAGGTATGTCCGCCAACATTGTAGGTAGTATTCACAATATAAAAATAAATTTAGACCAAAATAAATTAATTAAAATGGTAGTATACATCTTTTCCTTGAATAATATTTCATATTCGAGTCTTATAGATAGAAATTGAATTAATCATAGTCCATCGAGTTTCAGAACATAAGCAGTTTATACCCAAAAAAAAACTTACAAAAAAGCAAACTTGCTGTTTTATTTTTAAGTCTTGTATAGGAAAATTCTATGATTAAGAGGAGTTTATCAATTAGTTAACCAGCATAAGTTAAATCTAAATTGATAACAGTTCATTGAATTTATAGAGACGTCGTGGAGATGTTGAAAAAGGAAATATGCAGAGTTAATTTCGGAGATTGAGAACAGGCACAAGTTTGCAGAAGTGAAATGTTGATAAACATAAGTGTGGGCTACACACTTTTCCTATCAGGTGGCTGTGTGTGTGTGTGTATTTATATATATGAACGAGAAGATCTATATTTGTTTTGATGCCCTAATTATCACCACGTGATTAGATGTTTAATTAATTATAAAAGCAACGTATAAGCCCACAGATTAATTTCAAATTGACACGTTGTTGTTTTGCTTTGATTAAAATAGTCAAGTCACATGGCTTTACTAATCATAGATAGAGCTTGATTTTTGCACGAATCCACATGGAATTCAAGAAAGGGGGGAAAAACCTAGTCTACCGTCAATACGATGCTTCGAGGAATTTCTCTTTTCAATTTCAAATTCTTTGAATTAGGTCAGGTGCATTTGGCTTCACCCTTTTTTATGTATGTTTCTTGCTAAGGTTTTGTACGAACCCAGGCATGCGAATGAACGCAATTATTTTATGATATTATCTCTATAATTCTGTCTTTTTTTCATAAGTTTAAAATATGCTCTTTGATTGCTAAAACTGTGAAAAATATATAAAAATATTCAGAGTTCACACGTCGAACTCAAAAACATTTACATCAAGATAAAAATAAATGAACAATGAATGAGGAAGCGTCCTTATATAGTGGTGTAAAACTCCGACTCACAACTAAGAGATTGGTGGCTCGATCCTTGTCTTGACAGAATTAATAGAGGACCTTTATGAGTTTGTATGATCCAAACGAATTCAAATAGTGGCGCCCTTATAGGTTTGTTGCACGCCATTGAGCTGCAAAATGAGAGCCCAAATTTTCTTTGAGAAAAGACAACCAAAAAATACATGATCCTTGTATTCTAAATCCTTTTTTTTCCGTTATACAAAAGATGCACACATGTCAACATTCTACATCCTTTTTCTAAAATAAACATGAAGGGTTGCATCTATGTAATTTTCCTAAAAAGACATATGCCATTTTACCCTTTAAAAATGGGCACTAGCAGCTTTTGATTCTATTGACGTCGTACTACTTTAAAACATGACACCCATAAGAGAAAGATTGTCCCATGAAATGATATTGCTCCCTTTGAAATTAAGAAATATTAATTTTGATTTTTTTATTTGTAGAACTCCATGTAACTTTTTATGCCATTGGTTCTCGGATCGGCCTTTAAGTCCACCGTTCTTACTTGTAAGCGGAAAAGGACAAATAAGAGGGGCGGCTAGTGCTACGGCTGGATAGATTACTAGTGCACTCGACCGAATTTTCCAGTTTGTAATATTATTATCTATCTATATTATTGTATTATATCTATATCTTCACCAAAGAAGGTTGGCGCAAGTGGAAGGGGCTTGTGTCGCTTAAGCAGAGGTGCCGAGTTCGAGCCCCTGTGAACGCAGTAAACCTTCTTGGGAGGGGTCCCCGGGAAACCCCCCGACAGTACCCCGAATCCGGATTAGTCGGGCCTTCGGGTACCGGATACCGGGTGGGAAACCAAAAAAAAAATATCTATATCTTCTATATCTACCTACCTATACTACTATAAACGAATTCAAGATAGTTTTTATCTCATTTTCAAGTTTCAAAAAAGTCCTCAATCAAATTTAGCTTGTAATTGTTCAAATTTAATTTAAAAATAAGATAATAGAAGATATGAAGAAGTTTTTTTTATTATTTTCATAATTTCAGTATACTTATTTATTTTATTAATTCAGAATATTCTGTTAATTTTTTTACGATTCTTTCAACTATTTCTCGTAATTCTCTTAATCATATAATTTTCTTTCACTCTCTTAAAATTCTCCAACTTCTTACTATGTCCGCAACTTCTACAAAAAATTCTACTTTAATCACCGAAAACTTTCCGAATTCTTCCATTCTATTTCATTTTTGTTTGATTTGAATTACTCCGTTTTTTTATCTATTCTAAACTTAAATTTTATTTTTGATTAGTTCTGTACAGTTTTATCAACTCGTTATTTCTTTGATCAGCTTAAATTTTTATGGTAGGACATATAATTGATAATTTTGTGCATAACACGAGTCATCTTCTAGTATTACATTACATTACTTCAAGGAAACCAAAAACATCTTTGGTGTCAATTTTGAGTTCCAAAAATACCGTCAATCTTAATTTAAAATAAAATAATAAAAGATTTGAAGCATTTCAATATGCTTGTTGACTTCTCTTAGCTATTTTCACGATTTTATCAACTGCTTCCCTCAATTCTCTTCATTTTTATTTAAATTGAACTACTCATTTTTTTATATATTCTAATATTAATTTTATTCTTTTATTAGTTCCGTATTTCTTTGGTTAAGATAAGACATATAAATTGATAATTTTATGCATAGTATAGATCACCATCTAGTATTATCCTAACAAAAAAATTCAGGTGCAGAATATAAAATTTCTAACTTTCTAGAAATTTAATAATTTTTAGAAGCATAAATAATTATGTCCAGTCATTTTAATCATAAGAGTAGAAGAAGCCCGGATACAATCATTGAAAAACCTTGTTCATACCAGACTATAGCCCACTGATTACCGAAATAAGACAATGGAAAGGCTCGGACAATTAGACACAGCCAGTTGCCGGTTTCGTACGACTCCATCACCAGTTCGACAGGTCACTACCTCCCCCACTTTCAGTCTCTGTCTTCTTTTTGTCAGTTGTCTTATATATAGTAGAATCCTCTTGAGTAACAAAAACAGAGGTAGACACAACACAGTTTTAACATTCCAAAGGAGGAAGAAACATTTCATGGGAAATTGTTGCGAAGGCGGATCCTCATCGATGGCATGGGCCCGTGACGACTGGTACGAATCAATAGCTCGAGCGGATGATCAAGTCGAGATGAAGAAGGCGAACTGTAGACGGCCGGGAACCCAAGCCCCTGCCGGTAAGGAGGGTGATTTTTCTCCTTGCTCTTGGTCGTCGACTTCAAGTAATAGAACGGTGAAGATCAAGATGACGGAGGAGCAGCTGGAGAAGCTGCTGAAAGAAGTTGACATGAAAGGGATGTCGCCGGAGCAAGTCATGGCTCGGGTAGCCCGTGGCCGTGGCGGTTGTTCTTTTGTCGGAAGTAGTAGCCATCACCGAAACTGGAGACCGGCTTTGCAGAGCATCCCGGAGGTCAGCTAGCTTGAGGATCGAGTTTAAACTGGATCTGGTCACCGCAGTTACCATCTCCATCCTTTGTAAGTAGTTAGGGTTAAGGGAGAGAACCAGATCGAGATTTTATGTTAGCTGCTGAACGAGGTGCAAAGAATGTATAGATACCATAGAATATTGTGAACATCTGTCTGATGGTCGCGACGTATATGTATGCAAAAAGAATTTAGTAATTGTATCAGATTTAGCCAAGAAAAGGCGATGAAGAAAGTGTTGGAAATCTAAATTTACCGTAATTAATTTTGGATTCTTACTTTGGAAAGTAATAGTTCTGGAAAGTTATAATTTTCAACTAATTCTCAAGGAATTTTGGATTATTATAAATGGAGAGTCATCTATTATCCGACTGATGAAACCATGATCTTGAATTTCTGGATAAAAAATTGCCTATGAAGATGTAACGGTGAAAAAATTTTAAATGGTTGTCTCTAGTTCACACTGATGCGTTAAGAAAAAATAAATTAAAATTTTCTAATTAGTAATAATTAAAATAATATGTCGAGTGACTAACACCAATTTATTTATTTATCATAATCTAATTAATATTTTTTCGTACCACATAGTGAGATAATATCGTACAGTAATGGTTTATTTTTTCGGTCTATTTTATCTGAGATAAATTCAAGCCCATGACTTTCTGGCTGGGCAGGGTATGCAAATCAGTTGTTACGAATTTAAACATCCGAATTTGCATCAGACAACAGTGACACAAACTATTAGAGCTATTACATAATATACAGGAGATATTCGAGTAATATACGAGATATATTCCTTTCATATGTTTTGTATATATTATAGGTAACTCTTTAATGTCTTGTAATATATATATGTGTGTGTATATGTATATATATCTGATGCAATTACTTTCTTCATTATTAATGAAAACAATTGCCCACGATACTGAAAATTTTACAAAAACCTAAGAAATAAGAACAGAAATGCCGACATTAAAATTATGTAGTAAAACCTTTCATTTGGGAAAAACGCCTACGGTGCATATTAAACAAGTTTGAGATTATAATTTAATAGAAATTTTGAACTCATGTTCTCAAGTTCCTGTTACACTTGCAACTCATACTAAAAAGAGTTTTCAACCACGGTATTTCAAATTCCTACACTATAGATTATTGAGAAATTTATCGAAAAATCATGTACAGGATTACTTGTAGTATTATAAGGCATATAATATCAAAAAATATATTAAATATCTGGTATCCTAATTTAATTTGGATGAGATCACACAAAATATGGAACTTGTAAATTCGAAATTAGAATATCCGACCAGCTATTCAAATCTCCTGAGCTTTCGACTTGATTCCAACACTCCTGATAATCTTCACCTTAGTCTATATCGAGATAGTCACCATTGATGTTGGATTTGTTTGTCGTTCTCGACCTTTTCATAGGCTCCACCTTTTCGTGCACACATCACCCAGGTTCAAACCATGTAGTTATTCACAATATTTTATAGAAAGTGATAAGGATGGAGTTTGGACAATCAAGCCAGTAGTTTTAGACAATTTTTAAATTGGTAAGATGTACTTGGATAAGTTGAAGTAGTATTAAGGAGAAACTTCCTAGGATAATTGGGTCCGGACATCCCATATCTTTTCATGGATCCCTCCTACATTTTGAATCCGGACTCTATCATATGGAATCTTGGAATCGACCCTATTCAGAACTTATATGATACTTGCAAGTCCTAGGTACCTTATTATTACTTGGTTATTATTTATCCTTTTACCTATATAATATAAATTATTTTGATATTTGTCATGATTATTATTGTTTCACACAATTTTTTATGAGAAAAAGATAATAATAGTCCTATATATTTGTCAATTCTTGTAAGTAAGTCTTAAATGTTTCGAAGTGATAAATTAAGTTCTATATATTGCAAGCATTATATATCGAGTTATTTCCGTCACTTACTATTATTTTAAGTTGACATATATTAATTTCACGTCAATACCACGTCAGTTTAAAAGGACCTGATATTGTAACATGGGCAACATATAAGACCTGATTTGTCACCTTAAAATATTTAAGATTTGCTTGGAAGATTTGATAAACATATAGGATTCGCAATATGTTTCTCTTGTTTTTTTAATCATAATCAAATTTGTATGATTTTTAAGTATATTTTCATCATATGTAAGTACTAATTATTACCGATTTTAAGTTATAATAATATTTTTTGACATGAAAAATTCTTCAAAGTGCATAATTATTATTGAAAGGAAAGTTTAGCGAATTAGAAATACAATAATTTAAACAGTTTATAAATTGGAACTCAAATGAAGAAGTTATAAATTATTAAAATTAACTGCGCGAATCAACCGATTTTGATTTCTTAATTCATTACCTAGAACCTACCATATTTTCATTTGGTTTTACCTAAACCTATCAAATATAGTAAGTTTCTATCAGTCTTGAATTTACTATATACTCGTGCACACTCTTAAATTTCCTACTATATCAAATGAGGTGTTCGTAATGATGGGCCTCACGGAGCCCTGTCGACGACTGAAAGAAACATGTGATGTTTACATTTAGTTCGCTTTTCGAGAAATTCTTATATGATCCTACATCATAATGTGTCGTGAGAAAATATCAATTAAATTATGATAAACGAGTAAATTGATATTAATAACTCCACTAATTATTTTAACTATTTCTAATCGGAGTAATTTTTTTAAAATTATTTTTCCGCTTCTCTCTTTTATGTAAATGCCATTCCTTTGCACAGCATACAGAGGGAAGAACTTGTAAACCGATGGCTCCTTTGACTAGGAATGACTTTGTCAAACATAGGTAAGCTTCCACATAGGCTTACCCTTTAGCAGGCCCTTCCGGCCTAAATTAAATTAGTCATGGTCCGTTAGACTTTTCAATAACAATAGCTGATAAAAAAATTGCTGTCCCTATCTTATTCACAAAAAAAAAAAGCGAGTTAATTTCGTACATTGAGAAGGGTCATGAGCTTATAGAAATTAAATATGGATAAACATAAGTGTGGGTTACACACTTTTCATATAATATATATTTATATTATTATATGTAAACATTTGAGAAGTTTAGTATTTTTTATTTTTATATTTATCCTCAATCTAATTTATGCATTAAAATTTATGGCATCTATCCGATTTTCATAATAAGGACAAAATAAAAATCTCAGTTATTTTTCTCACTCTACATCTATGATCTTTACTATAAAAATATTTTGTTAACTACTCAAATTTGCTCATCTCACTCAATATCTACAATTTTAACAATAAAAATCTGTCACATAATTTTAAAACTTAAAAGATATTTTTAATATAATACACTAATGAAAACTGAGAATGTTATATTTACTATTATAAGTCGATAGATTTTAAATGAATTAGATTATAATAAGTTAAAAATAAATGATCTAATTATTTAGTTTCATTACAATATTTCTGTGAGCCCAGCCCAATGCTCTTAGCCCAATAATAATTTCTCGGCCTAATTGACAATTTGCAGCTCTGTTTCATTCCACCGTCGCACGTATTAGATATATAGGTGGGCCACCGATCATTTCCTTTCATTTTTTTTGGCAGAAGCTTAACAAACATCAGATAGTCGGAGAGAATTGAGAAAACGGAGGAGCCGCGGAGATGAGACGAAGACAGCGAAGAGGATAAAGCAATTTAGATCTAATTCGAATCAAATTAGTTATATTACTCAATGTTCTATATATAGTTTGGTAGGAATTAGTTAGAATGATATATTTTTACGAGTTTTAATATGATAGGTAAAAGTCGTAGAATTAAGAAACGTAGCATGAATAATGTCTTGAAATAATTTTTAGGATCATTTGCAATTTAAACATATATAGTATATCTTGATTTGATTATGAATGATATGATAGGAGCTGAAGAAACCAAAACTAGACGTCTTGACGCAGTTGAGTAGAGGAAATTATTGAAGGAGATTGTGATTACTCTTTTCCGTTATAGAATATATATTACAATATCTTATATATATTTATGCGATCATCTACTGCAAGAATATATGTATATATGTGTGTATATATATAGTATTTGGATGGCTGCATGGCTGATTGAATATCACATGCAAAATATAATTTGACACTATAGTGGGTTATATATTTTTATTAAAAAAATCAATTCGTAGGAATGAGATCGATTTTAACTGTAATGAAATTTGTATCTTAGTGTGTGCATTATTATATATACTTTTCATTATTGCTTCTGATTGCAAATAACCGTAGTGACCGCTGAGCTGGCGAGGCAGAAATGGGCCAGAAAAAGGGGAAAAAAAAAAAGAAAGGATAAAAAAAGTGGAAAGAGAAATATATTTAATTTACCGTTGGTCTGTAACGATGTAGAAAAGTAAGATAATAAAATTTACTCTTACGTCTAGAGAGTAATGGGCTGCCCTTTCGGAGTGTGGTGTGTAAATGAAGGGCACATGAGAGAAAGAATATATTGATTGTGTCATAGAGAGTTAGTATCAATATTATCATAACTCTGTCGCAAAGAGAGTGCGACCCATGACTATTATTTATTACGACTGATTGTATGCATTGTATATATAGTAATTGTCAAATATGTAATTGTTATCTTGTTGTGATTTGATAATATATATTGAGCTGGTAATTTTATTTATAATATTATTTTACTTCAGAAATTTACACTCACTAAGTCCGCAACTCCCCTCTTGTGATTATTTTCTTTTCTAGATAAATAAAGGAAGGACAAATCGCTCAACTGCCATTTTTGTGTCGGGGATCGATATTAAGCCTTTTTGATAATTAGGATCTCACGGTACGTATAGTAGAGGTGTGAAGTTTTTGTATACAATATTACGACCTGAATTTTCAGTTGGATTATTTATATATTATAGAAAAGATGTGCTGTGAGTTTGAATAGGCTGCTGGATGAGAGATTTATTTGAATGAAAATTTATAGCAGGTTTGTTTAATATAGAATATTGTGAAAATAAGAGGAAATTCTGTCAAAATTTCGGGTCATAACAATTTCACATTTACTTATTCTTATTTTCTTTCTGAGTGTAGTAGGGGTCCCTGTATAGTGTGTATTAACGAGAAAATCTGTATTGTTATGATGCCCTAACGATCACCACGTAATTAGATTTTTAATTACTTATAAAAGCAACATATAAGCCCGCAGATTAATTTCAAATTGGCACATTGTTGATTTGCTCTGATTAAAATATTCAAGTCACATGGTTCTACTTATCATATGTAGAGCTTGATTTATGCACGATTCCATAAGGAATTCAAGAAAGGGGAAAAAAAAGCCTAGTCTACCGTCAATACGATGCTTCGAGGAATTTCTCTTTTCAATTTCAAATTCTTTGAATTAGATCGGGTGCATTTGGCTTCACCCTTTTTATGGATGTCTCTTGCTAAGGTTTTGTACGACCAGGCATGAGAATGAATGCAATTATTTTATGATATCATCTCTATAATTCTGTCTTCTTTTCATAAATTTAAAATATGCTCTTTGATTACTAAAACTGTGAAAAATATATAAAAACATTCAGAGTTCACGGGTCGAACTCAAGAACATTTACATCAAGATAAAAATAAATGAACAATGAATGAGGAGAGGGTCCTTGCATAGTGATATGAAACTCCGACTCACAACTAAGAGGTTGGTGGCTCGATCCTCATCATGATAAAATTAATAGAGGAGCACAATCTGCCTTTATGAGTTTGTATGATCCAAACGAATTCAACTAGTGGCACCCTTATAGGTTCGATGTACACCATTGAATTACAAAATGAGAGTCCAAATTTTCTTTGAGAAAAGACAATTGAAAAATATGATCCTTGCATTCTAAATCTTTTTTTTTATTATACAAAAAAGGTACATATGTCAACATTCTACATCTTTTTTTCCAAAATAAACAGAAAGGGCTGCATCTCTATAATTTTCGTAAAGATATACGTCATTTACCCTTTAAAAATGAACACTAGCGATTTTTCATTCTAGTGACATCGTACTACTTTAAAATATGATACCCATAAGAGAAAGATTGTACGATGAAACAATATTGCTTCCTTTGCTCTGAAGCTAAGAAATATTAAGTTTGAATATATATTTTTTTTATTTGTAGAACTTCGTGTAGCCTTTTATGCCGCTGGTTCTCCGATCGGCCGGCAAGTCCACCGTTCTTACTTGTACGCGGAAAAGGACAAACAATCAGCCATCATTCAAAGTAAAAGGGGCGGCTAGTGCGGAGGTTGGACGGATTACTACTGCCCTCGACCTAATTTTCTAGTTTGTAATATTTTTTAGAAGCGTAAATAATTGTCTATCTATTTTATTCTATTATATCTATATATGTATTTTCTATATCTATCTATATGCTTTAAGTTTATTCAAAATAATTTTGGTCTCATTTTCAAATTTTAAAAATATTCTCAATCAAATTTCGCTTATAATTGTTGAAATTTAATTTAAAATAAAATAACAAAAGATGTGAAGAAGGTTTTTTTTAATCATTTTCACAATTTTAGTATACTTATTCATTTTAGTAATTTATCATATTCTTTTAATTTTTTCGCAATTCTCTTAACTATTTCTCTTAATTCTCTTAATCATACAATTTTCTTTTACTCTTTTAAAATTCTCCGACTTCTTGTAATTTCACAACCTCTATAAAAAAATTCTACTTTATTCACTAGAAACTTTCCAAATTCTTGGGTTCTATTTCATTTTTATTTGATTTGAATTACTCTTTTTTTATCTACTCTAACCTGAAATTTTATTTTGATTAGTTCTGTACAATTTTGTCACCCCATTATTTCATTGATTACCTCAAATTTTTATGATATGACATATAATTGACAATTTTGTGTATAGCACGGGTCATCTTCTAGTATTATGTTACATTACTTTAAGCAAATCCAAAATAATTTAGTCTCATTTTCAAGTTCCAAAAATGCCATCAATCTTAATTTAAAATAAAATAATAAAAGATTGGAAAAGGGTTTTTCATTATTTATATAATTTCAATATATTTATGTATTTTATTGACTTCTCTTAACTGATTTTATGATTTTATCAACTACTTACTGTGATTCTCTTCATTTTTATTTGAATTGAACCACTCATTTTTAATATATTCTAACCTTAATTTTATTCTTTTATTAGCTCCTTATTTCTCTGGTTAACATAAAACATATAAATTGATATTTTTGTGCGTAACATAGACTACCCTCTGGTCTCCCATTAAGCTAAAAATAAAAATTCAAGTTCGATTACATCAAGCTGCTGCTATCTCTGTCTTCAAGGAAGCAAATTACTCGACTACATCCTTGTATCCTGTCCATTCACAAGGATAGTGTGGTCGCACTTGAAATGGCCACTAAGAACAGAAGCTCTCAGCCAAGCCTCAGCTATTCAAAGGGTTAAAATCATTCTAGGTTTTGATAGAGGGCTACCAATACCTCTTGATGCTAATCTTCCTCAAGAATAACAACAGACTTTATCTCTGCTCACTCGACCCACTCCAAGCGGCAACAACCATCAACAGGAGGTTGCTTGAGCACACAACAACATGGATAGGTCAACTCTTTGAGCAAGGTAACAACTCCATCAAAGTCAACGCAGGAATCAGCATATTCTTCTTTGATGCTGCAGTCATTCTATCGGATGTCTGGATTGGAGTTGCGTGTGTGGATGGGAAAGCCTCTCTTCGGTAGGGTTGGTCACACAAATGCAAAGCCAACTCAGTGTTTGAAGGCGAGGCACAAGCAGCCTTGACTGCTGCCCAATTTGCCAAACACATTCAGACCAACTGTATCCTTCTGCTAAGGGATGCAAAGGACGTAATAGAGCCAATCCTACATAAGGAATTACCTTAGACAGTAGCACTCAAGGATGCCATATCACAGCTACAAGACTTTATCATTTCTTTTGACTTTTGGAATGTGAATTATATATCATGTGCGGACAATTTCCTTGCGCTCAACTTAGCCAAGTGGGCACACCAAACAAAGTTTGTAGGGCCTATTCCCCTCTACTCTGTTATGTTGTGGGTCATAACTAGGGAAGAGGAGAGTGTTTTAACCCCTGTATATGTAATCCTTTTTTTAAACTCTAGATCTAATGAATTACCCCTTTAAAAAAAAAAATTTTGACGCATAAATAATTATGTCCGGTCATTTTAATCATAAGAATAGAAGAAGCCGGGATATAATAATTGAAAAACCATGTTCATACCAAACTATAGCCCATTGATTACCGAAAAATCACAACGGATAAGCTCGGACAATTAGACTCAGTCGACTCCAGTTGCCGGTTGCCACTGGGTCCCCAGCTCGACAAGTCACTACCTCGCCCGCTTTCTGTCTCTGTCTCCTTTTTGTCAGTTGTCTTATATATCGTGGTATCCTCCGAGTAACAAAAACACAGATAGACACAAAACAGTTGTAACATTGTAAAGGAAGAAGAAACATTTCATGGGAAATTGTTGCGAAGGCGGATCCTCGTCGATGGCATGGGCCCGTGACGACTGGTATGAATCAATACCTCGAGCGGATGACCGAGTTGGGGTGAAGAAGGCGAGCCCTGGACGGCCAGGAACCCAAGCCCCAGCTGGTAAGGAGGGTGATTTTTCTCATCCTTCCCCTTGGTCGTCGACTTCAAGTAATAGAACGGTGAAGATCGAGATGACAGAGAAGCAGCTGGAGAAGCTGCTGAAAGAAGTTGACATGGAAGGGATGTCTCCGGAGCAAGTCATGGCTCGAGTAGCCCGTGGCCGTGGCGGTTGTTCTTGCGGTGGAAGTAGCGGCCATCACCGAACCTGGAGACCGGCTTTGCAGAGCATCCCAGAGGTCAGCTAGCTTGAGGACCGAGTTTAAACTCGATCTGGTCACCGCAGTTACCATCTCCTTCCTTCGTAAGTAGTTAGGGTTAAGGAGAGAACCAGATCGAGCTTTTATGTTAATTGCAGAACGACGTAAAACGAATGTATTGAGATTAATGTATGCCTGAGCATCGCGACGTACGTGTATCCAAAAGAATTTCGTAGTCGCATCAAATTTAGCCAGGAAAGGGCCATGAAGATGAAGTGTTGGGAATCTGAATTAACCGTGTTAGTTTTGGATTCTGACTTTGAAAAGTTATAGTTCTGGAAAGTTATAATTGTCAACTAGTTCTCAAGGAATTTTGGATTATTACAAATGGAGAGTCATCTATTGTCCATCGAATGATGGAACTCTGATCTTGAATTTCTGGATAAATATTTGCCCATACAGATGCAATGATGAAAAAAATTAATTAAATTTTTTTAATTAATAATAATTAAGATAATTTATCAGATAATTAATACTAATTTTCTTATTTATTACAATCTAATTAATATATTTTTCACGTCACGTGATGATATAAGATCATATAACGATAGTTTTCCTCGAGCCAGATCTGGTATTTCATTTCTTGATGTTAACTTCTTGTTTATCCTTTTGAAAAAAATAGGTTTTTTTGAATGGTCTATTTTTTTCGGTTTACTTTATCAGAGATAAAGTCAAGCCCGTGACTTTCTGGCTGATTAGGGCGGCATGCTGTTCCGAATTCAACCCCCATCGGAACTTGCATCAGACGGTAGTGAAGAAAACCTAAGAAATAAGAACAGATATACCAACGTTAAAATTATGTAGTAAAAACTTTCATTTGAGAAAAACATCTACGGTGCATATTAAACAAGTTGGATATAATTTAATTAATAGAGATTTTGAACTCACGTTCTCGAGTCTCCGCTGCACTTACAGCTCATACTAAAACGAGTCTTCAACCATGATATTTCAAATCCCTCCGCTATTGATTATTGAGAAATTTATCTGAAAATCATGCATAGAATTACTTGTAGAACTATAAGGCATGTTATAACAAAAAAGATATTACATATTTAGTATCTTGATTTAATCCAGATGGGATCGCACACAATTAAGGAACTTGTTGATTCGAAATTGGAATCACTCTTCACCCATCCGGCCAGCGGACAAAGTCTAATATGTAACGGGTACATCAGGCGGTAGTGTTGATGTGGTATCACGAGTTAATCAAATCAAGTCATTTTTAGAATTATTTTTTCCTTTTAGGTTTATTTTTTACTTTAGATTTTATTAAAAATATCCTAAAATAACTTAATCCTATTAGCTCGTGATATTACAACAGTATTGTTACGTGGTGTATCCATCACACACAAGACTCTCTTTCGACCAGCTCTTCAAATCTCCCAGACTTCCGACTTGATTCCAACACTCTCGATAATCTTCACCTTGGTCTATTATATCGAACTAGTCACCATCGATCTTTGATTTATTTGCACTTCTCAACCTTTTCACATGCTCCACCTTTTCATGCGTGCATCACCCAAACCACTCCGCACTTATTCTCAAAACTTTATAGAAAGTGATAAGGATCGAGTTTGGGCAATCAAACCAATAGTTTTAGACTTTTTTTGAATTTGTAAGATATACTTGGATAAGCTGAAGTAGTATTGAGGGGAAACTTCCTAGGATAATTAGGTCTTGGTATCCAATGCTTTTTCATGGAACACGAACCATATCCTATATAGGACCGATTCCTAAATTTTGGATTCGGATATTCTTGTATTGAATCTTGGAATTGACCTTACTCGAGAACTTCAAGATACTTACAAGTTCTGGTATCATGTTAGAAGTTGTTTATTTTTTTTTTCTTTTACTTATATAACATAAATTATTTCGATATTTATCATGATTATTATTATTTCAGATAGTTTTTATGAGGAAAAAACATGAGTAATCTTATATATATGTTGATTCATGCAAATGAGACTTAAATATTTCGAAGTAATAAATCAAATTCAATATGTTGTCTATATTACACAGAGTCTTTTCCACCACATACCATCATTTTAAGCTGACGTGTGTCAATATTACATCAGTTTAAAGTAACGGTAAGAGATAAAAATGATTCGATATTGTAACTAGGGTAACATATATTTTACCAATTTAATATTTTTAGAACTCACTTGTAAGATCTGACAAATATATAAGACTCGTGATATCTTTCTCTTTTTTTTTTATCATAATTATATGTGTATAATTTTTAAGTATATTTTCATCACATGTAAGTACTATTTACCACCGATTTTAAGTTATAATAATATTTTTGGACATGAAAAGCTCATCAAAAGGCATAATTATTACTATTCAAATGAAAAATTATCAAATTAGGAATAGAACGGTTTAAATAGTTCGTGAATTGGAATTCAAGTGAGGTATCTACGAATGATTAAAAGTAATTACGTGGATCAACAGGTTTCAATTACTCAATTCATTACTTGAATTATACTCTATTTTTTTATTGGATTTTAACCTAAAACTTGCCCGTTAAGATAGGTTTCTATCCGTTGTTAATTTACGTTATACCCATACACATCTCTAAAACTTTCCGCCAAATTGGTTTTGGTAATAATGGGCCCTGCAAAGCCCTATTGACTTCTGAAACGTGTTTATATTTTGTTCTTTTTTAAGAAATTCCTCGATGATTCTAACTAACCACTTATTATGAGAAAGCATTAATCAGATCATAATAAATTAAACGAGCAAATTGAAGTTGATAACTCTACTAATTACCTTAATTATTTTTAATAAGAACAATTTAATTAATTTTTTTCCGCTTTCCTCTTTATGCAAATGTCATTCCTTTGCTCATCATATAGAGGAGAGAACTGGGAAATCGATGGCTCTTTGACTTAGGGCAGCTTCCACGTGTTTGAATGTCCGCAGCGGTTTTTATATGATTGAACATTCAAGAAAGATGTATATCAGCCAACATTGTAGGTAGTATTCACAATAAAAAAATAAATTTACTGCTACGCTTTTTTTTAAATAAGATCTCAAGTTCAAATCTTATAAGTAAAAAAAATATTTTGTGAGAACTTTACTTTTTAGTGGGCCTTTCTAATTTGAACTGAATTAGTCACGACCTATTAGATATCTGAATACTAGTAATTTCGACCAAAAAGAAAAGTTTGTGGCATACATTGACTTGTCAATTAATTGTTTCTTTATCTCACTAGGAAGGGCTCAGGACCATCCTACTGACCGAAAAAAATATTGGTATCTCTCCTCTTTTGCCGAGATCTTGAGTTTAATTTTATAAATGATAAATTTTATGAAGATGATTTTATCATTTAGTTAACCGTCACAAGTCAAATTTAAATTGACCATAGCCCATTGACTTTATAGATACCTCCGGTAGATGTTGGAAAAAGAAATATACGGAGTTAATTTTGGAGATTGGGATGACAAGTGAATTGGTTTAGATGATAGGACAAATCTTCTTCTTAAGTAAAATTTCGGGTTTGAGTCTTATTAGAGATAATTCACCTTTGTAGAGATTTACCCCACAGTGGGTCCTTCGGCTCGAACTGAAATAGTTATACCCGTTAGATTTCTAGATACTAATGATTCAGCCTGAAAAAAAAGAGAAGGATCACATGTTTATATAAGTGAAATGGGGATAAACTAAAGTTTGGGCAACACATTTCAAATTGGCACGCTGTTGCTGTGCTCTGGTTAAAATATACGAGTCAAATGTTTCTAGTAATTAGATGTAGAGCTTGATTTAAGCAGGATTCCGTATGGATTTCAAGAAAAGGAAAAATCCTAGTCTACCGTCAATGCGATACTTCGAAGAATCTCTCTTTTCCATTTAAACTTCTTTGAATTAGATCAGGTGCATCTGGCTTGACCCTTTTAATGGACATTTCTTGCTAATATTTTTCTTTTATAATAAATTTAGTATATACTTTTTAATTACTGAAGTGCGAAAAATGTATAAAAATATTCAGAGCTCACGGGTCGAACTCAAAAGCATTTACATCAAGATAAAGACAAATGGACAGTGAATGAGGAAGGGGTCCGTGAGGAGCAGCACAAGACTTCAACTCACAAATAAGATGTTGAGGGTTCGATCTTCATCGTAACAAAATCGAGGAGCACGATCTGCCTTTATGAGTTTGCGTGATCCAAACGAATTCAAATCCTTGCAGGTTCGTTGCATGCCATTCGGCTATAAAATGAGAGCCAAATTTTCTTCGAGAAAAGGCAACCGAAAAATACATGATCCCCGCATTTTAGATCTTTTTATTTCCTTACACAAAAGAGGTACATGTGTCAATATCCTGCGGTATTTTTCCAAAAGAATATAAAGGGTTGCATCTCTATAATTTTCCTAAAAAGACATATGCTACTTATCTTTAATTTGTCTTGGTACTGATATATGAAATTCCTTTAAATATTTGACAAATTCAATTTGAGTTAAATTAAGAAATATTAAGTTAGATTTTTTATCCTAGAATTCCATGTATCTTTCTATTCCACTTGTTCTCGGACAACGTGTCAAGACAGCCACCCTTCGTACTTGTAACAGGAAAAGCAAAAATAATTGTGACATCCACTTTTCAAAACAAAAGCAGTGGGACGAAAGTCTCGAATGTAACTAGCATGTTACGTGATAGTACTAGTATAGTATTATTAATTAATTAAATTAAGTGAATTTTAAAATTATTTTTTTATTTTAGTTTTTATAAAAAAATTTTAAAAATAATTAAATTATCTTGACTTATGACACCGTACCAATGCTGTTATCTCTCCTAGCGCCGAGGTGGGACAGATTATTATTGCCCTCGACCGAATTTTCTAGTTTGTAATATTTTTAGTAGCATAAATAATTATCTCCAATTATGTTAACCAAAGAATTCAAGGAGCAGGAATACAAAATTTTCCAACTTTCTAGAATGCTTTATTTTTAGCTACATAAATTATATTAATAATCTCCGATTATTTTAATCATAAGAATCGAATAACCCGGAACAAAATCGTTGAAAAGTTCAGGCTAGACTTATAACCCACCTAGGTCACGCGTGTATGATTTGCATAATGTTCGATATCCTCGGTACTGTGCATTGGAATTAGATCGTTACTGTTATGAGAATTGGCTTGTGAATCAAGCAACAGGGCATGATTTAGAATTCCACATGTTTGACGACTGTTCACCTGGTTGACAACCATTGTGGTTTGCTGATATTGTACAAGAGAGAGTCTCTCTCTGTACCAGTTGATTACCGAAAGGAAAAAAGAACAATGAAAAAGCATGGTCAATTAAACGCAGTCGACTCCAGTTGCCGGTTACGACTCGATCTCCTCTCCGGCAAGTTACCTCCCCCCTCTCTGTCTCTGTCTTCCTTTTCTCACTTCTGTAATATATAGTTGAATCCTCTCGAGCAACAAAAACAGAGGTAGACACAAAACAGTTTTAACATTAACATACTGAAGGGAGAAGAAAACATTCAATGGGAAATTGTTGCCAAGGCGGGCCCTCATCGATGGTATGGGCCCGTGACGACTGGTACGAATCAATACCTCGGGCGGATGATAGAGTCGGGATGAAGAAGGCGAACCCTGGACGGCCGGGAACCCGAGCCCCAACTGGTAAGGAGGGTGGTTTTTCTCATCCTTGCTCTTGGTCGTCGACTTCAAGTAATAGGACGGTGAAGATCGAGATGAGGGAGGAGGAGCTGGAGAAGCTGCTGAAAGAAGCTGACGTGAAAGGGATGTCCCCGGAGCAAGTCATGGCAGTGGCGCGACTCGTCAGTGGCCGTGGCGGTTATTCTGTCTCCAGTAGTGGCCGTCTCAGACCGTGGAGACCGGCTTTGCAGAGCATCCCAGAGATCGACTAGACGATCGGATTCAAATTCGATCAGTTCAGGTATATTAAATCCATTTTCCTCCCTTGTAAGCAGTTAGGGTTATAAGGGGGGGGATAGCAAACTCTTTCAGCGGGATTTATCGTCCCCGTGGAGCAAAAGATGAACATAGTATACATAACCTGGATTATGCAAAGATCTGTCTATATGTTGAAACACGCACATGAAAAGTTAGCTCACCTTTTGTTTTTCTTTCGGAATTCAGACAAGAAATCAGGGGCTAGTATCGTGCGATGATAAGTATTAGAAATTCGAATACATTTAGTTAATCATCGAAGGTCGAGGGATCGGTGCATCTTTAGGTATAACCGTATATAATGACTCAAAATCGTGGGTCCAATAATTTAATAACGTTCGATCTTCATTTTGAAAGACTGAGGTTGCTCTCTTCTTCCTTAATTTCTTCATTACAGATGAAAGAGATGAAGAATTGTAAACGGAACCCTTCCTTCAAAAAAGTGATCAACCGGTGGTGGGGATAAAATATTGCAAGGGGGGAAATATCATCCAAGAAAAAGACGAATTTTAAGGGAAAAGAAAACTGATCAACAAAACTGAATCGAGTCAAGTAGTAAACCGATTCTTCCCCTTAATTTTAAGATTGATGTGTATACTGGCTAGCAACATCAACGACATATTAAATGTTTGGAGAAGTCATCGTACAAGCACATCGATGCTAGCGACCCGACTGTACGTTACAGGACTACAAACATCAGCTCAATTCTGCGGCAGAAATTTTGCACCAGAAGCTATTTTCACAGGCACCATCCGAGACATAGTAGGGTACACCGAGGAATGGTGAGTTCGCTTTTCTTATTCACTTTTTCAAAACTCAGTCCTTAAATTAACCGACGGATCCTTCAAGCTTCAAGCTCATTAGCTGGTTGACCTCAGCCCCAAACTCATCAGGTAGCTCGTTGAAGACGTCCCTGCAGAAGCCTGAGATCATAGCAGCCATTGCTTTTTCGTAGTCGATCCCCCTCTGTTGGAAGTAGAACAGCTGGTCCTCCCCGATCTTTGAGGTACTTGCTTCATGCTCGATCCGAGCTGTTGGGTTCTTCACCTATCCCAAGTCAAGGGACAAACACATTGAGGCCGTTAAGGGACAAGAACATTGGAATTCTCAGATGACAGAACTAAACCCAGTGCACCGATCGGCTTAAGCTTTTACAATGAACAGGCAATGGTCATTTTCCATGTGCTGGACATAACAAGTTGTCTGGTTCACAAGCTAAAGTATGAAGAGTATAGTGCCGTGCCCTTTCTACACTTGCTAAAACTTCTAGCCGAACAATTGCGCTCGACATGCATACTCTTAATTGTCAAATGAGTTTCTCTACATCTATCGGCAAGATCATTATGATTCCATGAAATGGAAAAACAATCAAATCACTTGATTAAAGTACAGCATTTAAGTTCAATCTGAACCTGAATAATGCATGCCCACTAACAATGAAGAAATATAACCCAGCACCATCACAAGCATCCTTTGACCTGAGACCGATTAAGAGCTGAACACACGGAGAACTCATAAAGGTAGGGAAAACAAATTTGCTATATGCAACTATTGCATGTGAATCTTTTGTTTATTTTTCTTGCACTAAGATGAACAACTTGCTTTTCTTATTACCAGTTGTTTCAGAATAATTAGCACAGGATCAGTGTGAAAAGTGAGTTGCATTTTAATTTTTTTTTCCTGGTAATCAGAGTTGCATTTTGATTATACACAGTTGGATACAGGAAACCGTTTATGGTTACTTATAGAGAGATCCCAGTCGTCATTGATAAAGAGTTAGAACGGGCCCTCAAGGTATATCCAGAACAGAGACAACTTGCATCAAACAATGCAACAAACTAGGTCAAACTGTCCCACGAAAAAAGAGAAGAAAACTACCCATTCACTATTTCATTAATGCCCTGAAGTTTGCCATATACGGCAACAACCTACACTACATTTCAAATGAGATGGATGTAATGAATAGCTTAGATAAAGGTGACAGTTCTGTGATGGTTCGTCCATGATGTGGAGAAAACCAATATCAATTAAAGCTTAATCCGCAGGTAATGCTTGCTATGTCATCACTACCTTCTCAAACTTTCACCACATGCAGTAACTCCAAAGCGAACTGCTCCGGAGAACTGGGAATGCTAAAAACTGTTAAAAAGAGATAAAGGCAGATTGGATACTAGTATCATCATATCATCACTGCTTAAAATATAAGACGTTGCTATAGCTTCCGATCAGTTCTCGCTGACTTGCATTTTAAGCTCCATTACACAGAAGTTATCCCTTTATACGATCTATCATTTCAACTTTGAGTTTCCAAATTCTCAACAACATGGAAAGTGTCCCAACAAAATAATGCATGTGGATTTCACAATTTTACTAAGAAATAATAATTTCATGACTACCCAACGTAATGCAAGATGAACTATACATGTCTAATCCTAGGTTATTTCCCTGAAGAAACTAGTGATTCTGGTTTTCTAGAAGTTGGAAAATCCAAGACACTTCTCACAAAAAAGACAGATACTGCAGGATTTCCATGATCAAGTTCTTATGTTTCGAAGTAGGCGTGTAAATAATTGATACTGCATGTGATTGAGTCAGTTGAGAGGGATCAACCGATCAAAGGAAGTGAGCAACTACTTCTAAACTCAAGCATCAGGAGCAATCAAATTCAAAAGGACCTAAGGTTATGATAAGTTATTTTATATGGCTGGTATAAATGAGGATCAACAGTATCAATTATTGGAATTATCAATTATAGTGCGTAAATATCCAACTCATCAATCTCCAAATGAATGAATGACCTCCAGACTGGTCTCATTAGTTTGATATTGGAAATCAGATGCAGTTGGTTTGGTGCTTCTGCATGGCAATAGAGGAAAATTAAATGACAAACCTGGATGTACGGATAAGTGTTTGCTGCAGCTTTGTCACCAATAAGCATCGAATCACACTGAGAAGAATTCCGAGCATTCTCTGCTTTTGATTGAACCTGAACCAGCCCCCTGTAACAGTTCCGTGAGTTTCCTGCCGAGATACCCTTAGAGATAATCCTGCTTCTCGTGTTCTTCCCTTTATGAATCATCTTTGTCCCGGTATCAGCTTGCTGGTGATTATTTGTCAGAGCCACCGAGTAGAACTCCCCAACTGTGTCATCTCCCTCTAAAACCACACTTGGGTACTTCCACGTGATTGCCGACCCTGTCTCCACCTGAGTCCACGAGATCTTAGATCGTGCTCCCGCACAGAGGCCCCGTTTGGTAACAAAGTTGTATATCCCACCTTTTCCTTCCTCGTCCCCAGCATACCAATTCTGCACTGTCGAGTACTTGATCTCAGCACCCTCTGCACAATAGAGCTCCACAACAGCAGCATGGAGCTGATTCTGGTCGTAAGAAGGGGCTGTGCAGCCCTCCAAGTACTCCACAAAGCTACGATCATCTGCAACTATCAAAGTCCTTTCGAACTGCCCTGTCTCCATTGCATTTATACGAAAATATGTCGAGATCTGCATAGGGCACTTGGTGTCCTTGGGGATGTAGCAGAAAGAACCATCACTGAAAACTGCAGAGTTCAGGGCTGCATAGTAGTTATCCCCAATAGGGACAACTTTCCCCAAATACTCCCTAACCAAATCAGGGTACTCCCTGATTGCCTCCGAAATTGAGCAGAATATAACACCCGCCTCTCGCAGTTTCTCCCTGTGTGTCGTGGCGATGGAAACACTATCCAGAACTGCATCTACTGCAACATTTGCTAATCGATTTCTCTCATTTAAGGGCACGCCTAACCTATCAAAGTACTTGAGCAGCACAGGGTCGGCCTCTTCGAGACTATTCAAGGTGGGTTTCTTCTTGGGGGCCGAGTAGTAGCAAATCTCCTGGAAATTAATTGGCGGGTACCGGTTGTCCGACCAGTTGGGCTCCTTCATACTCATGAATTTTTCAAAGGCCTTCAACCTAAATTCGAGCATCCAATCGGGTTCTTCCTTCAGCTCAGATATTAGGCGCACGGTATCCCTCGTGAGACCTTTTGGGATCGTGAACGAGTCGATGTCCACAGCGAACCCGAACTTCTTGTTGTAATCGTTGAACCTAAGAATCTGGGCAATCTTCTCATCGTAAGTCGAGGTCGAGGTCGAAGGATTACCTGGGTTCGCGCTCGAATCGGAGGAGGGCTTGGTCTCGTACCCGACATCAGCTCGGACTTTGAACTGCTGCAGCTTCTTACTGCGAGTTAGGGTTCTGGGGTACGAAATCTTGGAGCTTTCGAATCTTGGGAGAAACCCTTTTGTGGGATCAGAGGGCGGCTGGGCAGCGAAGCGGGAGATTCCGTTGGTTAGCAGGGAAGCCATCGTTGAGGCTCGGAAGCTAGAAGGAGGAGAGAACATAGGCCACACAGCACACGAAAGTTGTAAAGGAAAAGTCAGTTCGAAGATGGGCCTTAAATTTCGGCCATTGGTTGACACAGCAGTCCCGTGGGGGGCACGGACGTCTCACTCACTTCAAAACTATTTTTCGGATGCAAAAGTTTTTTTTAATGAATTTCGGGGGGCAAAAATTAAAATAAAAAGAACAGAGAGTCTAGCTTGTAAGAAGTTTTTTTTTTGCTCAAATACTCATTAAGCATCACATTTTATTAATATTAATATAATAAAAAAGGGAGAAAATTTAGTTTACAAAGAGCTTATAGAAAAAAGAAAATGTTCCTTTTTCACTCAAAGGCTTGAAGCTCCTTTTATTTCGCGATTTAAATTAGGCGGTGATTTTGTAATCGGCGACTACGAAAACCAGCTCCGGTTCGAACCGAAAAACCATGGGGCACGAGCGGTTCGAACCGATACCCCAGAGCGCCGGTCTCCGTGCGTAAGTAGACTGAGTGCCGAAGTGAGAGAGCGAGGGGCTTCATACACAAAATGGTAGGTCTAGCCGCCGCTCCCGCCGCCGCTCGTTCCACCGCCTCCGCAACAGCCGCTGTCGTGACCTCTCATCTTCACCTGTCAAATCACTTGAGAGCCCAGGTTTTCCGTTCCACCTCCCAGCAGGTAATCCCATGCCACAGCACCTCTCCAAGCTCCTTTCTTGGTCGTCTCGTCTCGTCATTTTCCTCTCAAAAATATTTGTTTCTCCCTCGAACACTTTGCTCTCAGGCTTCAGTCTTCTGCATCAATCTTCAACCTTGTTCGCTGCGCTCGAGCCCTTTCTCTGTCAAAGCCATGGCTGCTGAGTCTGAAATACTGTCGGTGCCAAAGACGGAGTCGCATCCCTCTGCTTCTCGTACTGTGCTTTTCACTCAACTCTCAACTGGAAAAGACGCGCGGAATTATGAATTTTTTTGATGAGTAAAAAAGAATGAATCTTGAGTTGATCATAACAGAAGTTTAGCGTCAGAGAGGTTGAGTGTCTTTGAAAAATCAATTTTTTTTAATGCTTAACTCTCACACTAGGGTTCTTCTCTTATTACAGGCAGCAAGCAGGCACTGATATCGTTGTCAGATAAACGTGATTTGGCATTCCTGGGAAAAGGGCTTCATGAATTGGGGTAGACACTTGAAAATTTGTATCCATTAGTGCATTTCTTACGAGAGGTTGACCTGTTGCCGTTATATGTCTTTGCTGATGGTTTGTTCAGATACACGATTGTTTCAACAGGAGGGACAGCAACTGCTCTGGAAAATGCTGGCTTGCCTGTCAGCAAAGTGGAGCAACTCACTTCTTTCCCTGAAATGGTCCGTTGTGTTTTTTCAAAATTGGATGCTAACATCTGATGTTGTGCTTCTCATATTCTCTCATCTAATTATTATTATGAGCCTACTTTTCTGGGAATTTACTCTTTTTCATTGTTGGAAAATAATTGACAATCTTCCCCTCCATGCTGGATAGCTGTGTGTTGAGTCCATTTTGTGACAAGTAGATGATGTTGTCTCCTTGTACAGCTTGATGGCCGTGTGAAAACCCTTCATCCTAACATTCATGGTGGAATACTTGCATGCCGAGACCAAAGTCATCACATGGAAGCACTTGATAAACATGGAATTGGTAATTTGTTGTGTAGGATAGGTTTATGCTGATTGGGGAAATCAATTTGCTAATAATATGTTTATATATTTGTGTAAAATTTAATGCATATATTAATGAGGACATTGTTATTCTCCTCTATCATGGTACTAGTCATGAAGAATAAAACCTTGTGAAATCCAAATTCATCAAATGCATTCTATGTGATTTTAAGGTTAAGTGTCAAATGACCAAATTGCAGGTACGTTTGATGTGGTTGTGGTGAACTTGTATCCATTTTACGAAAAAGTCACTGCTGGAGGTAACATTGAATTTGAGGATGGAATTGAAAACATCGATATTGGTGGTCCTGCCATGATTAGAGCTGCTGCAAAGGTCTGTCTCCCAATTTGGTTCTATGTGCTAATATTACTTTCATTTGAGGACTGCTTTGGCATAAGTAACGTGGTTTCTCTGCAATGGGTTGTCATATTGCACATGTATTAAATATAGCAAGTGATAAGTATACATTCTAAACAATTCTAGAACATGTATTGGCACTTGCTAAGGTTAAAAGTGTTTTGAGTGTCAAACCAACATTTGAAGCAAAAATACGGTTCTTTTGCTTTGGATATCTACTGACATGTGTCCCCTAAATAGAATCACAAGGATGTCCTTGTGGTTGTTGATTCAGAAGACTATCCTGCACTTCTAGAGTTTCTCAAAGGAAACAAGGAGGATCAACAGTTCCGCAGGAAACTTGCCTGGAAGGCTTTTCAACACTGTGCTTCTTATGATTCTGCAGTCTCAGAATGGCTTTGGAAACAAACTGACGGAGGTATTTCTTCAACTAGTCTGTTTGCTTAAGGAGTTGCTTCCTATCTTTCGGACACGTCCATGTAACAATGTTAACCTGTCTAAAGTCATGTTATATTCTCCAAATCAAGCTATTTCAGCAAAATGTTTGCTTAAGTAATAAATATTTACGCTCCATCATTTCTTCCTGTACTGGCAGAAAAGTTTCCTCCCAATTTTACCATGCCTCTCTCTTTAAAGAGTTCTCTTCGTTATGGTGAAAATCCTCATCAGAAGGCGGCATTTTATGTGGATAAGAGGCTTGCTGAGGTTAATGCCGGAGGTATTGCAACTGCTGTACAACACCATGGAAAGGTTAGGTGTTGAGTGACCCTTTGTTTATGAATTTGTTGTAGAAGTTTTTCAAGCAGATATAATTTATTTAGACTGGCAAGAGAAGCTGAAGCACTCTTCAGAAAATATCATAGGTGTCTGTATCACCTATTTGATCTAGTTAATTTACATGCTTATGTGTGCAACGTGCATGGCATCCAGTATTTGTCTATGTAAGCATTGGCTTGGTTTTCTCTATGATAATAATGGTATTATGAGATTCTTCTCCTAATTCTAGATGATTGAGTTAAACAAACTTCTAGATTTCTACTCTCCATTCTTTGTATTTTGTTTGTCAATGGAGTCCTGCACCATATTTCATATTTGACATAAACTACTTTTGGAGCAGGAAATGTCATATAACAACTACCTGGATGCTGATGCCGCATGGAATTGTGTATCGGAGTTCAAGAGCCCGACATGTGTCATCGTGAAGCATACAAATCCTTGTGGTGTGGCTTCACGGAGTGATATCCTTGAAGCTTATAGGTTAGCTGTGAAAGCAGATCCAGTTAGTGCCTTTGGTGGCATTGTGGCCTTCAATGTCGAAGTTGATGAGGTAAGTTTTTTTCTTTTCTTTCTCTTTTGCTCACAATTTTGATTGCCCAAAACAAGCCATATTCACCGTTTAGAAGTTGTCAGAACTATGGAATTGATAACCTTTTCTACATCTATACCTAGAATTTGGCCAGGGAAATAAGAGAGTTTCGAAGTCCAACAGATGGTGAAACTCGTATGTTTTATGAGATCGTGGTCGCGCCCAAGTACTCAAAAAAGGGGCTTGAAGTGCTTCGAGGGAAATCCAAGACATTGAGAATCCTGGAGGCATCCAAGAACAAGAGGAATAAGCTCTCACTGAGACAAGTTGGTGGGGGATGGCTTGCTCAGGACTCCGATGATCTGACACCAGAAGAGATCCAATTTAACGTAGTCTCGGAGAAGAAACCGACCGAAAGTGAGCTCACCGATGCTGAGTTTGCTTGGCTTTGTGTTAAGCACGTCAAGAGCAACGCCATTGTGATTGCCAAGGTACATTGCCTCTGCCCAGTCATTTCCACGTGAAGTAAAGTTACTGAGACATGGACAGAGTTGGATTTCATTCACGCCGGAGTACACAAATGATCACTTTGGGTTGTTCAGGATAACTGCATGTTGGGCATGGGTAGCGGTCAGCCTAACCGGTTAGAAAGTCTGAGGATTGCCATGAAGAAGTCTGGGGAGGAGGTTAAAGGTGCAGCATTAGCAAGCGATGCATTCTTCCCGTTTGGTAACAACGATAAGCTCATTCCCCGAACTTCCTTTTCTAGTAATTTATTCTCATGTGAATGTTCCGTTTGCTGTAAACTGAAGCTTGGAAAGATGCGGTGGAGGAGGCATGCGAGAGCGGCGTCGCTGTTATTGTGGAGCCAGGAGGGAGCATCAGGGATCAGGATGCAGTCGACTGCTGTAGCAAGTACGGGGTGTCACTACTCTTTACCAATGTGAGGCACTTCAGGCACTGACAGGTAGCTGGCCCGGTATCTTACCTCTTGAAACTAGATCTGCCAAACATAAGCCCTGTTGATGTCTGTGTGCCACAGAAATTGTAAGCTGAGTTTCAGGATCCGAATTTATTTATATATTCACCGTGACGAGGACATGAGCTCGATCGAAACATAGCTTTGTGTAATAAGGTAGGATTTTCTTTGGATTAATGATCGGATTCATTCATGTCTGCATGTTGTCTAGTGACTTTTGTCACTTGTATTGTTGTTATCCTCCTATAGCATGAGCATCGGTTTGTGGGGATAAAATGCGCAAGCATCATATTGCAATACCAGAAATTATCTTGTCTAGGAATCCTCTACTCCTTTTGATGATGAATACACTCCGGTAGAATCATCACTATTTTGTCCACCATGGAGTGGGAGAAGGTTCACAGGAAACTTCAATTCGGGGAAGACGAAGGGAACGGATATTGTGCTAATTCATTCCCAACATCCGAACTTCCTTAAAAGGTGACATCTTGAGCAAATTCATTGATTTCTCAACCGTGTCGCCTACTCAAAAATCATAACATTAAACGTGGCGGTGCTTTTTTGGTGAAATGTGATCGAAATACGGGGTGAAAACTCAAGTACATCAGTGCAATTAGACTCTACAAAGACAAGGCATGGTAGTCTCAACAACATTATCAAATAATAATAACTGGAGTCCCAACGGACAGGAATTCAGCCAGTAGATGCCTAGATGAAACGTTAAAGTAAAATTACATAAACAATATGCTTATGAGTTTGCTTCTCGAAGAGTCTGTTGCACCACAATAGTCCATTTCCGTTCTAGTAGGCTTCGTGTATCTCAGACAAGAGCATTGTTCCATCCAAGACAGGACGATTAGTGGATATTAACGGAGTGACAACCTCTGAATCCACCTCAAGAATAATCTTTCGAAATCCTAGATTCCAAGACATCTCAAGACGTGTTTTCACGGCCCACAACTCTGCCCTGACCAAGGGAATGAATAAAACTGCCCAACCACTGTCCCCGACCGCCTCTCAGTAAGCCTCCTGAACCAGCTGGGCCCGAATTCCCTTTAGCGACCCCCTCGGTGTTAAGCTTCACCCATCCCAGCTCAAGCTTCCGCCATCCTACGTCCCTCCATTTTCTCACCAATCCTCCAGACAGCACCTCTGCGATTCTAAGATCTCTACCCAAGCGACCAGCCAGCCGAGAGATCAAATGAGCTTCATCCCTCGGTCGTCGGCAGTACTTTTTCTCCTCCGTAGAACCAAACAGTATCCTAGTTCCGTGGGACAGTCAACATCAACTCCGGTTATTAGAGAATAGACCCATGAACTGAACATTCATTCCAAGCTTAAGGTTGGTTAAGCCAGTGCGAGTTGGTGGAGCCCAAGCTCCTCTGCTTGCTGCGTAGCACCTATGCTTATCTCGACGGAAGCAAATGCCAAATGCATCTGTTTATCAATTGACATGTGGGTGAATATATTGGTAGACGGAATGCCGAATTAATTAAATTTATGACAAAATTTATTGAGATATTAAAAAACATAGAATTAACACTGTCCTCTTTTCTTTTTATAGAAAAAAAGAGACAGTAATAGTGGTAACTGAGACATCAAACGATGGGTTTCTGATCCTCTTCAGCACTCCAAGTTCCTCTATTCACTCATCGTTCTTATCCTCATTTTGGGCGGAACATTACCTCTATCTTTCTCCCAGAGAAATATTTAGAGGAGTCCAGCTCATATAATTGAAGAAGTGAGTTTGGCTAGTGAATATTTAGCACGTAAATAAATATTTTAAATCATATTTAAAAAATAAATATTTTTAATAAATAAAAAATATTATATGACCGTTAATAATAACATGTTAAATAATTATTAATAAATTTTACGGATGAGATAATAAGATCAACTTATCTAATAATCTCTCCTCCCTCCCGCTGCTCTCCATCTCTTTGCCAAGAAACGAAAGTCCTTTCATGGGGGTAAAAATGGCTTTGACTTCCTTTGTTTTTTTTTTTTTTTGGTTGTTTAATGAATGCTTTCACTTCCTTTTTTTTTTTTACAACATGACCACCCCTCCCCGTGCTAAAAACTGCACTTGCAATTAAAAATTTTGAAGAACAATATGAAGGAAAATTCAGGCATCGATCGAATCAAAACAAAAAAAAAAAAACAAGCCACATGTATCCATTAAGTTGAGTACGAAAACATCCCTTATATATCTACAAGTAACATCCCTAAATTTATATAGAATTCTCGAATAATTTTGGTGTTTTGTTTCTTTTTTGTTTTGTTTTTTGATCATCGAATAATTTGGTATTATTCATATATAGTAAATGGATCGCAACCATACTGTCAAAATAATCATAACCCACCCTTGTAAGCTACTCCAGTGGAATTCAGCCATCGTCCTCCTTGGATTAGCTGTTCCACAGTGAATTTTTTCGCCTCAGCTCGACTCGTGATGACACGATAGCCGGGCCAAGTAACTCGTTGCTGGTGCCAGCACTAGGTCCCCGGTTCTTGTATTTCCCGTAATACAGCGTCTTCAATGCAAAATCTCCTTTCCACACTGGCCAGCCGGCGGGATCAATGTGATCACCGATGTAGGACTGCACGACAACAGTCCTCCAGTGTTTCTTCCATGGCCGCCCTAGGTAAGTCTTCGCAGATGCCTTCACAGGCTCTAGGTCCGAACTTGCCATGATTTGGCAATTTCTGGATTTATGTGCCTGTGTTTTGATTCCTGTCGGTCCTGCCTTGGGCGGTGACCATGTTGGATTGCTTGCTCATGGGCTCCCTGGCAATGAGCTTGCAGTTATGGAAGATGACGGCGGCATCCCCAAAAATGAAATCAACAGTCCCGATGATGCTGCTGTCACTGTGGGACTGGCGGTAGCTTGGGCATACAACGAAGGTATCTTGGTAACCATCTATTATACAACGATTGATGACGCACCTCTCGGAGAACATCCGTAGTGCCACTGCTTGTCCTTTCTCTGGCCCCGCAGTATTCTGAATCCACACGTCTTGTGCTATGAAACCTTCTCCTAAAACAACTGTATTTATCCCGGATCAGTAACATAGTTACAAAGGAGCAACCTCAATTACACCATGTGTAACAAATATATATAAATATTCAAGACTATATATACACGCACACTAGCTGCTAGACCTGTGTCTCGCACTGTGAGAGTCCATAAAAAAAATAGTAAACATGTTGGTGCGCACAAATTAATCGATACTATGACCATGTGTACTCTTTCCAAAAAATTGAGTTGGTATGTCCAAAGTTCATATTTATAAATTTACTTAAGAATATGATTTCTGCAAACTCCTTCAAATCTAACTTAGCAAATTTATCTCAAACAGAACGTAAAAGAGCCAAGAATTAAGATTTAAAAGACAGAAAGAGACTGACGTTCTACTGCTAGTGGGAATGATGAGAGATCTAAAATTACATACCTACAGTTGCATTGTTTATCGTTGCTCTATCAACGGCATTTAGGCTCCCAGTGATAATGGTCTGATCCATGCCATCTCCGACCAACATAATGTTGGTCTTCGACACTCCCACCCCGACATTCTCTTTGTAGGTTCCCTTCTTGACGTATATCACATAATGGCTTGAGCCTTTGTCTGGACTCGAGTTTACTGCCTCCATCACTGTCTTGTATCTTCCACTTCCATCCTTGGCCACCACCACACTAGCATCGATCGCTGCACCCCGAAAATTTATAGAAATATGTCTCCTGTCATCATTAGTGACCCACGGAGGGAGTTGGCCTGCCAAATGCTCAATGGAAGTGTCAAAGGGCATGGAGAGCCACGTTGCGACAAATATGGCTAGAGAGGCTTTGGCCCGGGAAATTAGGTCGTCCAACAGAGGCTTCATTGCTTTCGATGACGAGTGCCAGCCGTCTAAGCACATGGCTTGTCAGCGAGCTGCTCAGCCATGTGTGAGCATCATCTAGGGACTTTGAAACCTGTGCGATACAAGAATGCATGGATTTAAATTGTTGCGGGTCTGCTCACGTCGCGATTGTAACGGTTTCGGATCGTCATGACATTACGTAATGGCGTCATGGGTGTTATGTTCTGAATTTTTTTATGCCTCTAAAATGAAAAATATACTTTCGGATAAAAAAGGTGACAAATGCATGTATTTTTAATATTTTGAAATGGAAAGATGTGTATAAAAATGTGAATAACAGTGTAAATTTGAAAAAAAAAAGCCATCATTGCCGTTCTGGCGGCTATTTAGTGTGTTATTCCATTACGGCCACGAATTAGCGATTTTTTTTTCCAACTGCGATAATGGCCGATCATGGTATTGGAATCTTCCAATACTGTTACTTAACGGCCATGACAGCCATTTTTAAAACCATGATATGACTGCATGAGCACTGATAATGTAGTTTTTTTTTCTTTTTTAACGTACTACATGCTCGGTAGTAATAGTTGGATGAATGTTTCACATGGGAATGACTTTTAATCAACATCAAATAGAATACTCACTCACTTTTTTTTTTTTTATCAAGGGTACTAATTCATTGAATACTTCGTGCCATACCGATCTTTTCAGGCTGGCTATGGCTTCTTACATCTTGTTCACCGACTTCTCTAGAAACTCCACGCAAACCCTAAGAGCCGCCGACTCTCTAGGGTCGTTGATATTCCGACATACATCCCGAACCACCCCTACTACCTTCTCACTCCACCATGCCAACTGCTTCACAAACACGTCCAGCAAGCTTTTAGTATCACTATGGAAGAATGTGCCTGAACAGGGAACCACTTCCGAGACGAGGGCCAGGCATGAAGTTTGGTTCTCTGCCTCGTGGCATGTGTTCCCAAAAGGGCAAGGATCATTGGAAGGACATGGCTTGTGATAGTGGGCAGGGAGTGAAGTGGAGTTGCCGAGGACTACAACGAAAGACAGAATCAGGCAGAGAGTTCTAGCGGTGGACATGGCTAAGCAAATGTGTAAAATTTACTTCTTCAAATGGCGGTTTTATATGCCACGAAGGAATGGGGAGTCATTCGTCAGTGAGTGCCTAATTGAAAAATCCACAACGGGAAACCGATCAACTTTTGAAACCGTAAACACTCTTAAAACTGCGGATGATTCTATAATATCTAATACTATGTACGGTTGGGGGATTGGGATGGGTAAGAGAATACTCCTTATTTTATTAATCATTCAATTCTATTGAACCAAATAAGGTTACAAGGAATATGAGATTAGGTATCCACAAGAAATGAATAATGGGTATTATTCACCCTTCCTCCATAAGGCATGTTAGGATATGCACCGTGATTATGATTCGCATATTGGGAGCCATTCACACGACACCCCACGGGCAATGGGGGCGGAGAGAGTGGGCGTAGTAAATTACAATTCAAGTCTAATCCAATTCAAAAAGACAAAAAGAGGCATCAACACTTGCACAAAAGATAAAGTCAGTAATATCATTTTATAACGTTGAACAATGTTCTACGCCTATCTTTTTATGAAATTCTCGGATTTGAATTTCATGAGAGAAGAAAATTTATAATTGAAAAGCTTTCACCTTTTAGTTAAAGAGTTTATATGAAAATTAGTGACTGAAGTTGAGCTAACGCTGCAAGTTAAGATAATAAATATAATAATGGAAATTATCAGGGAGTGAATGGATTATGTTAAAGTAAATAAATGGAAATGTATGCCCTGCACCTCGTAGTCAGAACTCTATATGATAGTGAAAAATTGCTCCATTAAAGAATTGGCTTGATGATTTGGTTACTCATATTGAGAGATATAATCTCACATAATAAAATTAATAAGAAAAGGTTAAAATTATATAGAAGTTGGATATCATTATCTAGTAGATTAATTTGTCTACATGGACTGGAACCAAACCGAACCTCCTATAAGATTAGTGAAAATTTAATATGTTATTTGAATAAATTACCAGAAAAATTATTTTTTTTTTTTTGCTCAGATACCAGTCTTTTTTTTAACGCAAAATCTCCTTTCCACACTGACTAGCTGTCAGGATCACTGTGATCACCGATAAAGGATTGCATGACAATGGTCCTTGAATATTTCTTCCATGGCCGCCGCAGGTAAGTCTTGATGGATACCTTCATTGTTGTTAAACTCATGAGTTAACCCGGAAACTTGTACGATTTTAAGAGTTTAACTCATAGAATTGAGTTAACTCAGAGTAGAATAAAAAATTATAATAGACTAGGTAAACTAGAGAGTTAGCTCGGTAAATTTGGTAGAATTGATAAACCTTTAAGTATTAAATCGTTAAATTGGTGAATTGGATAAATTAATTTTTTTTGGTCCAATAGACTACGTCATGTTTATGACCCACTCTTTAAGTGATAAATGAGCTAACCAGCCTATTAAATAGGTCAGATCATCCTAAAATTTGAGACTTAACTCTACTTTTCTTTTGCGTTCTTTCTATGTTCTACCCACTTTTCCACATTTTGCCCACTACCTCCCCTTCATGAACTTGGTGATCATGATCCTATAGTGGAGTTCCTCGATTGAATGCATTTTGAACTTGTTCAATATTGTCTTGTTATTGAAGTTGAAGAATAAACTTTGGATTAAACTTATTTGAATCTTAATTAGTTGAACTTATTTGGATTGTGCTTACTTTATGGTTTTTATGGGATAGTTGTGGCATGGTAAATATAAATAATTATATTTACTTGGTACATAAAGTCAAATAATTTATGATACGAGTTTAAGTTTCAAATTTATAGGGTTGCCAATGAGTTTACGTAAACTCTCAGACTTGACAACCTTGGATGCCTTCGCTTGCTCTAGGTCCGAATTTGCAATGATTTGGCAATTCTAGATCGATGTGCTCGCGTTTTGGTTCCTGTCGGTCCTGCCCTAGGTGATAACCATGTTGGATTGCTTTCTCATGGGCTTCCTAGCAATGAGCATACAGTTCTGGAAGACGGCGAAGGCATCCTCAAAAATGAAGTTGATAGTACTGACAATAATGTTGTCCTTGTAGAGGTAGTTGCTTTGGGTATACAAATTATCTTAGTAACCATCAATCTTACAGCAGTTGATGACGGACCTTCCCATATCATACCCGTAGGGTCACTACTTGTTCTTTCTCTAGCTCTGCAATATTATGAATCGTGCTATGAAATTGTCTCCTAAAATAATTGTATTTATTCAAGATTAGTAACAAAATAGTTACAAGTACGAGCAATCTTAATCAAACCACGTGTAATAAATATATCTAAATATTCAAGACTATATATATATATATATATATATCTGAGGTTGACATTCAACTGCTACAGTGGAAACGATGAGAGATCTTAAATTACCTATAGTTGCACTGTTTATTGTTGCTCTATCAACAACAGTCAGGCTCTCAGTGATAATTCTCTAATCCATCCCATCTCCGACCCACAAAATGTTGGTCTTCAACATTCTCACCTCAACACTCTCCTTATATGTTCCTTCTTGATTACATCTCATAATGGCTTGAACCCTTGTTTGGTCTCAGGTTTACTGCTTCCATCACTATCTTGTATCTTCCACTTCCATCCTTGGCCACCGCCATACTAGCATTAGAAAGATGATTATTGTCACCATTAGTAACCCATGAAGGGACTTGGCCTGCCAAATAATCAATAGAAGTGTCATAGGGCTTGGGGGACCACGTTATGACAAATATAACTAGAGAGACTTTAGCTCGGGAGATGAAGTCATCCAATAGAGGCTTCATTTGTTTCGATGAGGAGTGAAGGCCGTCTAAGCACATGCTATAGCTTGTCAGCGAGCTACTCAGCCATGTGTGAGCATCAACTGGTTACTTCGAACCCTATGGGATACAAGAGAATGTGACTACATGAACACTAATTATGTAGTGTTTTTTTTTTAACGTACTACATGCTTAGTAATAGTTGGAGGAATGTTTCCCAAAAGAAATGACTATTAAGCAACATCAAATAGAAAACTAACTAATTAGAGTACTTTATGCCATATTGGTTTTTTAAGGCTGGTTATGGCTTCCTGCATCTTATTCGCTGACATCGCTAGTAGCAACTTCACACAATCCCTAAGAGCCTCCCACTCTCCAGGGTCATTGATACTCTGGCCTACATCCCTTACCACCCCTACTACCTTCTCATTCCGATGGGCCAACTTCTTCACAAACACCTCAAACAAGCTTTTAGGACCATTATCAAAGAATGTGCCTAAATAAGGAACCACATCCGAGATGAGGGCAAAGAATGAAGTTTGGCTCTCTACCTCGTGGAATATGTTTCTAAAAGAACTAAGAACATTGGAAGGACTTGTCTTATGACAATGGACAGGAAGTGAAGTCGAGGAGCCAAGGACTACAGGTAAACACAGAATCAGACACAGAGTTCTATGGTAACAAGTCTTTTTAGAAGCAGCATAAAGCAACAGGTCGCTAGTGGTGGACATGGTGGAAGATTGATGTGGAAGAGAAAGAGTTTTGGCTAAGCAAAAGGGAAAGGGGTGTTTTCAATTAATTTATTTAAATCAATTTTCATTACTTAGTCGTTCATTGGCTCCCCCCTCATTCCACTTGTTTTTCATATTACTATACCTTTTAAGCACTTCAAATTAATTAAGTCATTATTAAAGAAAAATTAGATAGTAAGGTCAAAACGTTTTATCAATAAAATGTTTTGGTACAAAAACTTTTTTTGTCACCCTGTATGACAGAACGTTTTCAAAATGTTTTGATACAAACAGTCAATTTTTCAATAACATTGTTACTTGGGAAGATGTGGCAACGTGATGTGGATGCACACTCACCTCCACACGGTAGCTTATTTGACATGGCACCATAAAATAATTGTTAAATGAAAAATTAATATAAAAAATGAAAAAAACTCTCTTTCCCCTTGCTATGTGATCTTTCTTTCGTATGTGCTTACATGCATGTATATACATACATACACATCTTATTATCTCATTTCTCTCCTATACATATATATACATGTGTACACACACTTCACATTCTCATCAATCCAATCCCATGCAAAAAAAAAAAAAAAAACAAAAACAAAAACCAACTCTCACTCCCCCTTCTCTCCCTCCCCCACTTCCCACCAACCCATTCCTCCCTCCCATATATTACCGCCAACCCATTCCCATGCAATAAATTTTTTATTTTCATATAAAAATTTAAAAAAAAAGAAAAAAATTGTCATCTTCCATCACTTCCATTCATTCTCGCTAACTCATTTCCATTATTCCTCTCATTTCTATCCAACACTCCAAAATAAAAATAATTTATGGAAACTTATGTTTGAAAGCTGTTTTTCAAAGAAACTTATCATTTCAATAATTCTCAGAACAATCACTTACCTTCATGAAGATCATCAAACAGCCATTAAAGTCATCTATAGTGAGGTCCCACATGTCGAAGGAGAATCTCAACTTGATGATTGAGTAATAGGATGAGATTGTCGTAGACCTGGCAATGACTAAGCCGTGAAAGGAGAGTTTCTAAAATATAGCACAATCTCTCTCCTCCTTAGTCTTCGTCTCCTTTGCTCTCTCCCCTCCATGAAATCAGTCACCGGTAACTTCCAACCCTTTATCATCTTATCTCTCTACCACATACATGTATTAATTTATATCAAAATATCAAAGTAACAGGTAGCTCTTTTCTAATTTAATGTCTATTACACTACAAAATTCGCACCCTAATTTTACTCCGACCACCCCCTGTCCCTTGGTTTCGTAGGAGGAAACCACTAGTTTGGAGAACACGAGCTCTTTGTAGGAAGACGAGCTCATCGGAGGAGACTTCCAAGAGGTATATTCCATCCTTAGAAAAGTAAAATATGAATTTTTTTTACTGTGACACAAATCTATTTAACTGATATCAAGTTTTGTCCTTGCAGATTGGGGGAGAAGGAGGCCGAGAGGCTACTTGTTATAAGGCCAAACTGGGGAGATGAGGGAGGCAAAGATCTAAGATGAAATAGAGAAGAGATAAGGAGATGAATAGTGAAGGCGGGCATTGCAGGGGTTGGCTATATTTCGGAAATGTAAATCTTTTACTCAAAGTGATGGAATGGAGAATGGACAGCAGAGATGTTGGTGGTGTGGTGGGAGGTGTGTGCATATGTGTGCGAAAAAAAATCATGCGGGAAGGAGGGGGTGAGAGAGAGTTATTCTATTATTTTAAGTTTATTTTTATTATTTTTATAATTTAAAAATATTTTATGGTGTCATATCAACTAAATTACCATGTGGCAGTGAGTGTGTCCACATTACATTGCAACATCAGCCAAATTAGTGGTATTAGGGAAAAATTGACGGTTTGCACCAAAATATTATATTTTGAAAACGTTTTGTAGTGCGAAGTAATAAAAAAAAGTTTTGTTCTAAAATGATATATTTACCAAAGGTTTTGCACTAATTGTGCAATTTTCCTCATCACCAAACACCACCTTGAAAGCCATTTGTCAATGAGAGCCTAACTGATAAATCCAGCTTCTAAGATATAGTACGTTGATGATACAATCCAGAGTGGGAAACATATCAACTTTTGAAACCGCGCACACGCTTAAAGTTACGGATGATTCTATAAGATCTAACAATATGTATGTTGGGGGATCGGGAAAGCTAACAAAATTCCTTACTCTATTCCTCATTCAATTCTATTGAACCCAATAAGGTTATAAGGAATACCTATTCAAGCCGAGAATAGATATCTAGAATAGATGAATAATGGTATTCACAGTTACTCCATAAGGCATATTAGGATAGGCACTATGATTATGATAAGCATATTAGGAGCCACTTTACATGATACCCGATTGGCAATAGGGACGGAGAGAGTGGGTGTAGCAAATATTATAATCCAAGTCTAATCCCATTCAAGAAGACAAAAAGAGGCATCAGCACTTGCACAAAAAATAAAGTCATTAATATCAACTATGAAAATTCTAACTTGTGGTCCAATCATGAAGCTTGCACCGTACTTTTTTCTTCGCATACTTGAGATCAAACTGCTGTCGGAACTTCGCCTTGCATTCCTCCAACGTCCTGATTGGATTACCATACCAATTATTCACCTACATTGCCACCTCAACAAGATAATGCCAATCAGATGCATGGAAACTATACTTGCACTAGCTTGACCATCGTTGAACCCTACTTCTTCAAAGGTCTCTGTGCTCTAGATGAAGTTGTCAACATCCTTGGCAATTTAAATCCTTGTGAGCCAATTAGGCTTCAGGACACCCAGATGATGACCCAACTAATCCGCACTTGTCATGTTGACACATGTTCTATTCACTCACATGTGCTCCACTCTCAACTCCTCCATCTTTGTGCACATGACAAAGATCCCAACCTTGAGTTAATCCATTTTCATGTGCATGGTAGCGTTTTGAATCTCGAAAGAGTTGCCCCACTTGCTCAACCCATCCAAGGTTGCATTCGAGGTGCCCAACAAAGCTCTTAGATCACTGAGCATGGTTCCTTCATCTCAACTGATGTGTCCTCGGACTTGCCTTAGATCTTTGCAATGGCAATCTGCAGTTTTACTATGCGGCCTTCCAGTGAACCTCTCTCTAATAACACTTGTCATGGGCTGGCTTCTTTTATCTAGCATTCCCTGACCTATCCAGTCTTTGGAGCTCGTCGTGAGTAAGCATACCGAGCTACTCACAGTACTTTAGAGAGAGTCGAGAGACAAACTTTGTAAGAGAATAATTTTCCTACTAATTCTCTTGGGTGAATTACAAATGAGGAAAAGGTTATATACTGTACAGAGGACATAATATCCTGAATGTTTCTATGCAATAAAGGCAAAGATTACTAGTTATCAAAACTACTTACCGTATTTACACATGTAAAACTATGGAAATCCATTTAAATGAATCGTTTTCCTTGTAGGGTGTGACTGATGATGTGTCCTGGATAAACTTTCTTATCAGGCACGATTATTGATGTGCTGCTGATAAGATTCCATATCAGGGCTAATCCGTGACACTGTATTCTCTCTCTCTCTTTTTTTGCCAGCCCGCGACGCTGTATTCACGGCCTTCAAATTTGAATGTTATGCTAAATACGGTCCATGTTTCAACCCTTCGGCATGTGATCGGTACTAATGTGCAAAATCTATGGAGCCACGTTCGATCTTTCAGGTTAGCTACTCAAATTGGACTGCCATAATTCCTCCTCCTTATGGTATCTATCCCGTTTGATTCTTTGGGGGTAATACAGCTTTATAATAAAGAAGTCAGTCCGAAGAATCATCGGACCAGTCAAATGACTATCCAAAGAACAACTGAAGGATCCCTAAACTCATCCTTCTGACAGCTTACAAAAACGAGAGTTGAATTAACACTATGTTTGGATGAGGATGAAAAGAACGTGAATGGAGTGGACGGGAACTGAGGGAAAAATTGGTCTCGTGAAGATCGGTTTTATAAGGAGTTTGTTGCTCGAGGGTGTTGTAGGAGTCGGTCGTAAACTCCACAATGCATTTCCAGAACACTTTTCAAAGGATTTCAAACCACAATACCTGCCATTGATTCGATCGCTCAAATTTGCATTGCAAACCAAAGAGGGAAAAAAATGACTTCTTCCAATTTCCACAGTGAACTCGAGTTTGGCGAGAATCGTCGGAGATTTTCTCCACAACAAAGAGGCTTTATAAAAATGGTAACCGTGTGCCAAAGCAGATGAAAAGGTTTTTCACTAATTGGTTCACCATGTAGAACATTGTCATGCATTCTGTACAATGAGATAGATCTTACTAACTCCTCGAATGAAGTCCCACTGAGGAGAAAAACGACAAAAGATTGAGATATCGAGATATTTAGTCGAGATGGAGGAATAATTTGGGTTCTTAATGTCTCTATTGGGTCTGTCAGAAGAAAGTGCTGGAGAAGATAAATGACTAGTGCAGCAGCTTCCTGGAGATGCATGACTTTCTCAGTAAGACCGGCAGTTCTCGGACTCATCCCTAAGGTTCACGTAGTTGAAGCCACGGATATCGTTCGATCTGTCGATGTCCACGATGTCCGGAGCTGCGAAAACGCTTGATCGGAACCCTCCTGTGAGTCTCAGCTTCTTCCTCGTCCAGCTCAAGCGCATGAACCAGAAACCAGGCCTCGAGGTCTGGCTCTTACAGCAGCCGTAATCGGAGCCCATCTCCAGGCACTGTGCCTGAGGAGGTCTCTTCCTGGGTCTTCTCCAATCACCGGACCCGGGCTCGACCCTGCTGAAGTACTCGATCTCCTCCCTCACGAGGGACCCAACCGTTCCTTGGGTGCCTACTGCGATCGGAGTCGTGGCCATCTTGTGAGGGATGTGGATGTGGCCCTGTTGCCTTCCTCTCAAGCAAGATATATGCGTGGGGTGGGTGTTTGGATTGTGGGGGTCTAAACTTCAATGGAGGCTTGTGGATGAAGAAAGTGAAAGGAGGGAGATTGCTTTGCTTTACTTTGCCTTTGCCTTTGGGGCATGGAGTGACTGTTTCTTCTTGGTCTGTTGATGATGTTTGTTTCCTCCTGCTGCTTTAATGATGTTCGGATGCACTTCTTGTCGGGCAAAAAAGAAACGAAAGTGAAACTAAAGGCTGGGAAATGGGAAGCATCAGATTCGGCGGATGAGTATGGCAAATCATGAGGTCGTGGATCCCATATTGGTCAATGTCGAATAGTCACTGACCGGATGATTTTGAATTGGAAATGTTAGATACATGTCACTTCCAAGTTACTGCTCGACATATGTACTTCTCGTCTCCCGAAGTCATCTGGTAGAATTGCAAGGAAGCTACATATCCACCAGCATATCCTGTTGCCTCTCAACTGAGTACGTTGCAAGGCAACAATGACCAAAAATTTATGATTGGGAGAGGAGTTTTTCTCCTCGGCAGACCAATCAGACAAACACAGATCAGTGAGTATTCATTCAATTTTTGGATAGCAGAAGTTTTACACCAAAAAAAAAAAAAGACAAAACACAGCTGAAAAGAGAGCATAATATTAGATTTTTGCATATAGGCGTACCGTTTAAATGTCACTGATATTCTTCTATATAAAAGAATACAAAAAGAATCTGTTTTTCCTTTTCTCTTGGCTTCAAAATTGGAATGATTCCCACTTATCCTGTCGCTTATTGGGAACGTATCGCTCAACCTCTCTACAAATTGCTCTTCCCTTTCCTCAGAATCCATTTCAATATCATTATGACTTGTACAAATAATCTTTACTAAGATGGGAAGCAAGGAATCCAGGACTAATGGGTACTGGGTAGATGGCAAGAGTACCTGAACCTTCGATGAGAAGCGAGAGCATGTTGGAGGGCAACTTCCACGCTCACCCCTTCCCGGAACATTGAGTCGTATAATTGACAAACAAACTGGGAGAGCTCTGCTTCATCGTCATCCCAGAAACCCTTACGAGTATGATGGTGGTCCCTGCTACCCCCCGTGTCGCTGTCCTCCCAATCACTTGCGGAGCTTGTGGGATCCATTTCCTCCTCATCCTCTTCAACTTCTTCCACTCCAATCTCAAACTTTCCATTCTCTAAGTAGTCGAAGTCCCCAGAGAGGGTTGTTGTGAGCTGGGATTCAGGAGGGGGCTCAGCCGATGGGCATATTACAGCTTTGGCGCCTGAATCTAGGAAGGCCTTTATTAGAGTCGGGGTGAGGCCATACATCCCAGTACAGATTATGATCCGATCTCTCCAAGCTCCAACCTGTAGATTCCAACAATAAACCATCAGCTTGGTTGAGAGAAGAGAGAGGCACTCTGAAATTTCTGCCTTGCAAATCAATTATTTCTAAAATCACCGTAAGATATCTTTTGTGGATGTTAATACTGTGACTTGGAAAACTGGCTTTTCGCTACACAGTGGATTAGGTGGTGGCTCAGTGGAAACCAGAGTTTGAAATCATCAGATATGATGTTTCTCCGAAGATGTTCCTGAAAGCAATTTTCTAACAGTTACCATGAGAACCTACTAAGTTTTCTATATTCCGTGAAATTCGTCACAAGTTTAATTCTCCAACATCATTTTAGTTCTCATGGAATTCTGTGCAGAGTGACATTATTTGTTTGTCTATCAGTTCATTTTGAAAATGACACTCTATAACATAGGCTTCTCTTCGACTAGGTTTTCCAACTCTTTTTTCAGCCTTTCCATGCTACAGCACGGACATCATGAAGATATTGAGTCAGTTATATATCTTTTCATAAGAGCTTCATAAGGATGCCAAATTCTTAATGCAGATAAATATCTCAAGACCAAAGGAGGTACCATCCAGCGAACATCATCGGGTGTCAAATGCATGGAAGGAACTGTCCTTCGAAACATGTAAGCTGCTATCTCCTGATCGTCTTCCATGACCTTTACCAGAAGAGAAAAAAGGGCATCAGTACAAAGGCATAAAAGTTATCTAGTGCAGGGGTGATGGTTGGAGTGTTAATGAGAAGGCAAGTTGAAAAAGAATATATACTTGGGTTTGACGTCCAATATAGCGGTGGACAACACATCCTATCTGAAAGTACGGTCTGAAGGAGACTAAGTCGGCAACTGTTGAAATGTTTGAAAGCTGAGATGCAATCTTCCTTTGGTGGCTCTGGACCACTGAGAGCAAGCTCATCTTCACACTCTGTAAGAACCTATCTGCAAGTCCTCCAGGCTCAGCTACCACAAATACATCATTTTGCCAACTGGAGGGAAAAAATCCATCCCCATATGTCAGAAATTTTGAATTTTTCATCAATTTCTACTCCAGCTTTCAATTCCTCTATTAGGCTGAAGCAACAGAGGTTTCAGATTAGAATAGATTTTAAAACAAGAAGATTTAGGTTAAGATGGCAAATGGACTAGGAAAATAAAACTAATAGGCGATTCAAAGCCTTTGCATCTGAAAAATCTAACATCTAATTCAAAGTAGAAATAAGATTTAACGTTACATATAAATGAACTAAACTGAGAAAAATAGATTGATAAAGATTTAGAAAAAAAGACATCCACAAAAAGAGCCTTCTCAATGAAATGAGTAATATTTTGAATTAAGCAACTTCAATGAGAAGACTCTTTGCCATAGTAAGAGTCCAATGAGGTCACAATTATGCATTGGTTCCAGAAATGACAAATAAAAAACACTGCATAACGTATAAAAATTAGAGAAGAATTCTTGGATGGCAGTAATCATAAACACATTGACAAACAACTAAGCAAGCAAGATGAAACAAACAGCTCAAATAATTGATTGTTGACTTTACATATAGAAAATACTTAAATCAATCACCATATTGGAAATTACAGTGATGACAATGCACTGCTGCAGTGTTTACTATCAACTTTTTATGCACTGTAAATAAATCAACAACTGTAAAAAACTGGTTTTGCACTTTCAAGTCCCCAAAAGAATTTGTACATAAAATCGTGACAAAAGGACAGCCACAGAGATGCTATTCCATTGTTCTCATTTCTTTGAATGTGATTTGTGGGTCCAGAGGATGACTTTTCACGATAAGCGAGTTTTTTTTTTTTTCCAATAGTTATATGAAAGAAAAGCACTTTCCTCAAACCTATGTAATATAAGGAAAATGTAAAGCACAATTTCATACGAAAGCTAATTTAACTATGTTTTTCCAATAATATTTCCCAGAAATCTATACCTCAGATTACTGAGCAAAGTTACATGAACTCATACAATAATCTTAAGATAAAGTGGAAAGTTGACCTTAATATCAAGCCAGAAGAATCAGTCTGCAGAGCCAGATGAATGATGCCAACTTGAGGCGAATTCTGTAACTTTTCGTGCAAGGCACGAACAGGTAAAGAGAGTTCTCTGGGTCCTGAAGGAGACTTTGGTGGTGAGGTCAATGGCTTTCCATCTAAGCTTAGCGGTGGGACAAGATCAATTTTTCCAATCCTGTGCTTACTTAGATCAGGACTATAAAGAAGAGGGCTAGATGGGAAGCTCCCAGTGAACATTGGTGATGTAAATGGTGTTGGGAATGCTGTTGGCGGTACTGCTTCTGATCCTCCAAATATATCGTGGCCAAAAGATAGCCTGATGGTATTGCGGGAACAGAATGACTCTAGGGCACGAGCATGATGAATGGTTCTACCTGAATCAGGGCTATTTAAAGCTTCAAGAAGTAGTAGATTCCGCCTCCAACCCAAAGAAGGACCTAGATTTTATTATTGGCAGAGAGTTTCAAGGTAAAAGAGAGTCAAAAAGATGATAAATATAAAACTTTTCCTGCATTATCCGTCTTGCGAAATATAAAGTTACCTGAAGCAGAAAGCTGTGTTTTCTGATGGTGTTGAGGTTTTGAACTCCCTAAAAGCCTATCATCAAGCTGGAATGGCATAATTAATCTTTCACAGGCACTTTTGAAGTTTTGAGAATTACTTTGAATGTACTCCTCTGTTGCAGCCTCCAATTTTAGCCATACTGCTGGGTCAGTTTCATCTAGCTCCATGCCACAACGTTCATCAACTGGCAGGTTCACAAGGAAGTACTATCAATACCAACTTAGAGTAATAATGTGGAATTTTTTATGAATGCTTCATGAAATAAGAGATATCATTCTTGAACAAAAGAAAATTAAGAGAAAAGGACATCTTCCATCTCTATGATATCTAAAATAAGAATGATGGACAGAGGAAAACACAATACTTACCCGGATTAAATCGAAAATACTGTATCTCAGGAAGCATGGGAAGTAGTGTACTCAAAGCTTCTTCCACACGATCTACAGAGCAGGCACTTTCTATTAAGACTTGTCCCGTGTCTAGATAACGCCAACCACCCTTTCGCACCTATTACAACAGATACTTAATGTTACTGGAATGAAGCAAAGAACCTATATAGCCGGCTCAGAATTCATGCACTGACAAAGCAACCCACGAACCATATGTATCTAGCATGACAAAATTACTAATTCAGAAAACTTGTGGAGACTGCACGGTTTCTCAAATATTATTAGACAATAATTTAGGTAATTAGACAAATGGATGGAAGATCAAAAGCCAACAACGACCGCCTTTGTTGCCTCGTTGGGAGTTTCACCTGTCACAAGTTGAAGAGAGAAGATTGTATCTCACAGGTGAGGAGTACTGGGTTTCTAAAAAATCATATTTCGCAAGCAATGAGAACTAGGTTTCTCCAATCTAAGTCAATTACCACACACAACCACTTTTACATGGTAAAGGGAAAAGATGGAGGGAGGTTTCGGCTCATGTCTGGAAATAACATTTTCTGTCGATCAACACATACCAAACTCTTCCTACCTATGTGTGTGTGTCTGCCCTTCAATTAATCGAGAAAAGAATCATTCAAGAAATGAGAAAAGAAAGATGTAAGATGAATAGGAAAAACAGAATAACCATTTGTCCAATAATAGGAGCTAGTCCTCACCATTAAACAAAAAATGGAAAAAAAAAAAAGGAAAATTAGCAGTAGGCCAATTAAAACTTAGCGACCATGCAGAATGTTTTTCCCCTCAAATTTCAGATTAAGGAGACCACATGCCACGCAAATCAAACAAATATGATACCTTACTGGCTTAATTTAAGATTACCTTTGCTGGAACAGAACCACAACCAATTGAAACAAGACAGTCAATTTTTGTGTCGGGCCACAGAAGTTGTGCTTCTCTAATAGCAAGGATTGTAGGGTTATTGGCCACTATTGCACCATCTTGCCAGCGATGAACATCTATGGAATGTTAAAAGCAACAAAAAGGTAAAAGAACAGGAGACAGCTAATGCCCAAGAGAAAAGAGAAGTAGAGAAAGTTGACACAGAAGGATATACCATCAGAAAAATCATCCAGATAATACGGAGCTGCAGAGGAAGCTCTTATAGCTTGCCATATATGGTGCTTACAACTTCCAATAAAAGCACTGCGCTTGTAGCCAACTTGAGTACTCGCAGTTGGTGATGCTAAAGTAGTGATGCCTGAACTTTCTGGTGTTGCAAGAGGCACTTCTGGCGTTCCAACAGGATACTGTAAAAAAATAAGAAGAAAGTTCTGGTTAGCAAATTGCTGCAAAAATAAAGTAATATACCATGATCAACAAACATGTAAATATATCTATATTATCCTGGGCTGGGAAGAAGCTGAAGAAACAAATAAGAAGTATGGAACTGGAGCTCATGCCAGACCTGATAGTTTCGGAATAAGAAAGGCTGAGCTGGCACCATGCTCACCAAAGTTGAAACTATGAAAACTTTGGGAATGTTTTTTACTGCAGACTCTATTAAAAGATCCCCATCTTCATCAGCACACATTTCCTTCAACAACCTCTCAAATTGATCTGCACTATGCTGTAAAACAAAATATAAGACTTCTTTGGATAAGTAATATTGGCTTCCTCATAATAGGAGAAAAAAACGAAAGTTAAGCAAGACCATTTTGTGAAGGGGTAACTCAAGTTTGGTCACAGTTTACTATAGAAATAAACTAATGTATTGAATTTAACAAATCCAAGAACATCAGTCCAGAAAATGAGAACTGTGCTAAGAATGCAAACATTATGTTGCTTAGATATATAAAAAATGCAAATTGGATCCAATACTAGCTGCTGATCTAAAAGTAATATCTGTATCCAGATAGAACCCACATCATGTCAAGATATCTAAAAAAAATCCTTAAAAATAAATGATTAAAGAACATAACAATCCTTACTTTGGATCCATGAACAACAACTCTAAAACTTTGGGATGAGCTTTTATAGAGCTGATCTAATTTTTCTCGCCAACTTGCAGCTTCACTGTCCTTTGGCGGATCAGCAAAGACCAGTTTGCCTAATGTACAATGGACAAACAAGGAACAATTATCAATTAAGACAATGTCTAATAATCCAAATGTAATCTTGTAAATGGGATGTTGCATATGCTCACCAAGATTTTTATATATCTCCTCACACTGCTCCAGCGTCATCAGCTTGATGCCAAGGGCAACAGCAAGCATTCCTCCAGTTGAAGTCCCACATATCATATCAAACAATTCATGTATCCGCTTTCCTGTTCCCTTCTCAATTTCCTTAAGCATTTGGACAGTAGCCAAACCTTTCATGCCACCTCCATCCATCGCAAGTATGCGCAGTCCTTGTCTCGAAACTGGCCTCCCCTTTATGGATCGTCGTAGGTTTTCATTCTCTCCTGCACACACACACACAGAGTATAAGCTTTAAAGTATTCCACGAGAAAAATGGGACGGAGACTTAAACTAAATAGAAAGTGACCAATACAAACCAAGAATTGCTAAAGCCCGAGCAGCCGCTTTATTGACACATGGTTCAGGTGCAACAGACAGTCGTAACAGTAGTTCACGCAAGCTTTCAGATGTAACTAGAACTCGACGATTCTCTAAGCAAAAGCCCAAATTTCCAACTGCTTGCAGGGCTAGCTTTTGCACCTAATTGAAAAAGTAAAGAATAAGCAGCTAAGCCATTATAGAAAGTAAAATAATGCTTTAACATGCAGCTAGGAAGCTAAACTTACCTCTGGAATTTTATGAGCACATAATGATTTTAATGATTTTAATACATCCTTGGTCAACATCTTCTGTGACACAGTGTCAGAAGTGAATGCCAAACTTATTACTACTTGCAAGACAGAGATCAATTCTTCAGCCATCATAGATCTCAACACGGTTTCAATTGGTTTCATAATGTCACATTTCATCAGCTGCAGTGCCACGGTGACATCTGCAGCAAGAGATGAAAGAGCAGAGCATGCTTGCTCGACCTACAAGATAGCCACAAAAGAGTCAAACTTCAAAGAGTCATGCAGTAAATGAATCAGGGAATAATTTGACAAAGCAGGTGAACATACCACATGTTGATTTTCGCTACTGATCATGCTTATTAGCTGCCTCACTGCATTCTCATCTTTACCAACAAAAATGCGGTTTCCCTGGTCTTGCATTATCTTTGAGAGTGCAGATGCTAGCAAGGGGTGATGGCAAGAAGAAAAGCGGAATATAAGTGAGAAAAATGCACTTAGCTTGTGCCTAGAAGCAACAAAGTAAGAACTGTTTTCCATCTGCAATCACCCATTAAAACATGTAGCATTTAAAACAATGTTTTGATGAAGGAAAAATGAAGTCAATAATGCTTCAATTTCAATTAAGACACTTACCTCTATCTGTACATTCACAGATCTCAAATTCTCATCAGCTACAATTCTAATATTAGCAAGAGATAAGTGGCGCAGTTTTTGTAGGGGCAGAATTTCAGGAAGGAATTCAAGTGGATTTCCAAACAAGCGTAGAACTCTTAACTCAGCCATAGCCCTACAACAAAGTTAAAAGCACTATCAAAACAATACTTTAAAGATAAACAAATGGTCACCATGTTTACTTAAGCATGGAATGAACAAAAAGAACCGAGTAAGATGACCTGAAATCTAGAAGAGGCCGCACAAGCTTGTTGTGTTCTAACGACAATTCGACCAGTTCAACACATTGCCTTAGTTCCACTGCTTGAATTTACAACCAACATCATTGATTAATTTGCAGAAGATCACCTTATGAATTTGAAAGCGAATCTGCTTATTCTATGTGAGAAAAATGCAGTAGTTACAAAGGAGACAAATTCAAGATACAAAGTACTTCATATCTCACCAGGAACAGAAACCAGCATATTGTAGTCAACCCTTAGAACTTTCAAATTCTTTAAATCCCCAAGTTCAGGTGGTAATACAGAAAGCTTATTGTTATCAAGGCATAGCTTCTCAAGGTGTGGCAATCGAGTTATTTCTACAGGAAGTACCTGTCAATACAGAACAATGATTAAAAAAAGATGTTAGCTCCTTCCATCCAGGCACCTTACACTTGCCAGCTTGTCAAATATGACCTAGATAGTGGTGAAAAAAAATATGACCTAGGTAACTAAAGCTATCAGATCACTTAAATTTAACCCAAAATGCACCCAAAAAGAACTACAAGAATCAAGAGTTCTTCCTCGGTTGAACAAGTCGTTTCCTGTTACATTTGATTAGACTCTACAAGCCTGATGAAATCAGATAAAATTGCAGCTGTTTCTTGATCATAATAAGATATGAAAATTTTAAGGAGCGTAATGAAAAAATTTGAGATCTTCATGCAAGCCAGCAGATAAGCCACTCTTACTAAAGACACACCAGAAACATAGCATTAGTTCCTCCATCCAGACTATAACACATTAAGAAATTCTTGTAAAAATACTAATATATGATTCTAGCCGTTCCTCCAGTATGTAAATAATCTGAATATCATTCTAGCAGAGGGATCACGGAAATTTTGCATACACAAATTTTCAATCGGATAATGACACATGCACACTCACCGATAAGCAGCAGTTACTGAGGTCGATCGCAGTGACAGTCCTCCAGTGCTCTCCACAGGCGACGCTGGCCTCTCCACTTGTCGCTGAATCAGCAAAGTTCCATCGCAAGAGCCTCGTGAGCACTCCGATCCCATCACTCTGCTGACCCGAGGCAGCAGTCTTACTCATCACCACCGCCTTCAGCGGCTCTCTCCTCCTCACCACCTTCATTTCCACGCCGACACACTCATTCTCCTGATGGTTCAGCTCCAGCACCACCGTATCCTGTGGCATAGGCATCGCCACCATCAGCTGCGACTGCAACCTTAGAGCCACCTGGTCCTCATCATCGCCGGCCGTCCACTCGAGATCGATCCTATTGCCAGGGTCCTGATCTCGAGGGGACAGTGAATTCAGCGAGGAATTCGATGAGCTCGAGGAGACCGAAGACACTGACGTCCGATTAGCGCTGTCTAGGGAGCTAGGATCATCCGTGCCGTAAGTCAGGGTCAGGCGGAAGACCTCGGACGGCCTCTTCCACCCCAGTCCCCACGACATTGTGACGGGAATGCCCCTACTACACGAAATTCCACAGTTTCATCGCCTGATCCGACAATCGGCGATTGACCTGAGTCATCGCATTACCGATCAGTCATGACCTGAAGCCAATAGCAAGCCAGAGAAACTCGAAGCTAACAGCACCGATCGAAGCTCGCGCAGGAAGGATAAAAAAGGTTAGGGTTTTATGAAGAGAGTACAGGAGATCAATGGCAGGAGGACGTGAAGACGGTGCGTCTCAGTCGGACAACGGAGCCTCCACGGACGAGAAAAACTGAAATAGACTCGTTCATTTCAGCCGCCCCAGAGAAACAGTACGACAGCGTTCAAAAGGATCCGAAAAAGGACTTAAAATGCAGTCGTTTTTATGTTTAATTTGATGTCATCTCCTCTGCGTGAGGGCATTTTCGGGTCAAGATCACCGACTTATAACGGGAAAAGACGTCGGCAGATGCTGGAAAATATACAAATAGCGATCCGGCCCATGATTGCAGTAGAGGACCACAATGGTAAATTGATGCACGGGCCGGCCCATAGAGATCAGGCCAATTAGCAGCCCAATTGGACATGATTTGCCACGGTCTCGGGAGATTACAAATAACTTCGCAGAAAGGAAGAGCAGCGAAAGAAAACTTGGGAGAGGGGAAAGAGATCAGATCACTCCGCCATGGCAGGTTCAGCAGCAATGATGGTGTCGTCGGAGCCACCACCTTCCATTCCCAGGCTGGCGGAATCTCAGCCGTTCTCCTCCGAGGAGGACGATCTCTACGGCCGCCTCAAATCCCTGGAGCGGCAGCTGGAGTTCATCGACATCCAGGAGGAGTACGTCAAGGACGAGCAGAAGAACCTGAAGCGCGAGCTCCTCCGTGCTCAGGAGGAGGTTAAGCGGATCCAGTCTGTGCCCCTTGTCATCGGCCAGTTCATGGAGATGGTCGACCAGAATAACGGCATTGTCGGTTCCACTACCGGCTCCAATTACTACGTCCGTATTCTCAGCACAATCAATCGGGAGCTTCTGAAGCCTTCCGCCTCTGTTGCGTTGCACCGTCACTCCAATGCCCTGGTCGATGTTTTGCCCCCCGAAGCCGATTCCAGCATCTCACTCCTCAGCCAGTCTGAGAAGCCTGACGTCACCTATAATGTATGTTTTGTTTGCTTTCCGATTTTATATTCAATTGCATCCCGAACATGTGTAACTCCTGCTAGATGTGCTGTTCCTTGTGCGCGTTGGGCGAACTTAGGTTTAATTCGTTTATACGGGAGAAAAAGCATGAATCTTGTGTTTAGGGTTTGCTCTGTTGAATGGTTTCCTGCCTTATGGAGCACTATTTTGCATTCCTTAAGATGTCAGCTAGCTATTTTATACTGAATCTGTGCCTGTTGGCATTAGCTGCCAGGCTTAAGGACAGTGAAAATGGATGATAGATGTGCCCGGACTTTGTTAGCAGCACTTGTTCTATTCCTAGGATGAAAAATTGAAAAGAGAGAACCACCACTGGTAAAATAGATGGCTGCCCTTTGAAAGTAATGAAATGATATGCCTGGAAAGCCTGCAATGCGTCGTTATTAGGTTATGTAACCTGGGAAAAACACTTGGGGGAATCGGTCTGCTAATCCTGGCTTGCAAAAGAAATGAAGTTTAAGAAAGAAAGAATTGGTTTTGTGCCAGAGAGGAGAAAGCAAGTGCATATTGTTCCTGGTAATTTATTCATTCTGGTGGTTCTTTGGAGTATTTTCTGTTTAAGGATAATTGATTTTGTCTAACAACTTATGCTCCTTTGAGAGTGGTTTAAGCATAGAGCGTCAGATATCGTAGTAGAACTTATAAGGGTTTCAATGAGGATAGCCATATGGTCATCACCCTGAAATGGGAAAAAGGTTCAACTGGTGCACTTTGACGAGAACATATTCATACCAGGCACCAGCATTTTGGACCTTTTAGCTTTAGAGAATTCGTGTATGATTCCATTTAAATTATTGAAGTGGATGTCAGTAACGCTTGTTATGCTTGTTGCTTGTGAGAACTAACATTTTCTTTCTGTCCTCAGTACATGATGTACAGTGCATAACTTGAATAGATTATGAACAAAATTTCTGTTGTTTATGGGCTCCATATATGATATATGGTACTTCGGTTCAGTCTATCCAGGACTTTCATGGTGCTCTCCTGTTCTCTCATAGGTTGTCCCATTAAGATTTATCTCCATGCCATAATATGCTTTTTGTTTGCTAGGATATTGGAGGGTGTGACATTCAGAAGCAGGAGATTCGTGAAGCTGTAGAATTGCCGCTCACTCACCATGAATTGTATAAGCAAATAGGGATTGACCCACCGCGTGGTGTCCTGCTCTATGGTCCACCAGGTACGGGCAAGACAATGTTAGCCAAAGCTGTTGCAAATCATACAACCGCAGCTTTCATCAGAGTTGTTGGTTCAGAGTTTGTTCAGAAATATTTGGGGGAGGTATGTTTCAAAACAGGTTCTTAATCACTTTTCTGCTTCCTCAGGAAGTTGACTAGGTCCTTGAGAGAACTGATTATTGTTTATGTGTTTAATTCCTCTCAGGGCCCAAGAATGGTTAGGGATGTTTTCCGACTTGCCAAAGAAAATGCGCCTGCAATAATTTTTATCGATGAGGTCGATGCAATTGCTACAGCAAGATTTGATGCTCAGACAGGAGCAGATAGAGAAGTTCAGCGTATCCTGATGGAACTCCTGAACCAGGTCAGCATGTCATGCATTTGGAAGAAGTTAAAATATAGTAATGTGCTCTTCATGCTGCTTTTTCGACTGTTATGAAGTCTTTACCTTGGCATAAATCTTCTTTCCTGTAGATGGATGGTTTTGACCAGACAGTGAATGTCAAGGTCATCATGGCAACCAATCGAGCAGATACTTTGGATCCTGCACTTCTCCGTCCAGGAAGACTTGATCGGAAAATTGAATTTCCTTTACCTGATCGAAGACAGAAGAGGCTTGTGTTCCAAGTATAGCTCTTGATAATTCTCATTCTACTGGTATCCTGTTTCTGAAGCTATATCCTGCTGTTTCTCCCCCTGCAATTATTGATAGCTGTATGCCTACACTTTCAGATTCAAAACAATTACGGTTTTGTTCTTTTTCTTTTATTTAAGTAACTTGTCACTTGTTTGGTAATTTGTTAGATGCCCTGTTCGCAATCATTTATTCTCTCTCTTTTCCCCCATTTCTATGCCCCTCTCTTGCTCGCCGCTCCCTCCCTCTCACCCATTTAGTTTGCAGGTTTGCACGTCTAAGATGAACCTGAGTGATGAGGTGGACTTGGAGGACTATGTTTCTCGGCCTGACAAAATTAGTGCTGCTGAGGTTAGTTGTCCATGGTCACTGCTATTTTTGAAGTTCTGATATCTTATTTTCTATTTATAGGACTGTAAGCTACTTCAATCCAATTTGCACTGATGTTTTTTTGAGTCTTAATTTGCACTCATTTAAGTCCATGCCCATTGAATGGTGGACAGCGACGAGTGTGGCTTGTTTTGATAGACTGAGAACAACTTCATGGCACCATTACGAGTTCACAGGAGTGATCTCCTACATGCACAAATCCTTTGTGAACTCAAAAGTGAAGTCTTGCGATAAAGCCATCTATCATATATTTTCTGCTGAATGGATGAATTGCTGCAGATTGCTGCTATATGTCAAGAAGCAGGTATGCATGCAGTTCGGAAGAATCGATACGTTATATTACCAAAGGACTTCGAGAAGGGATACCGTACCAATGTGAAGAAGCCTGACACTGATTTTGAATTCTACAAGTGATAAAAGTGGAAGCTGTTGGACTTTTGAGCTGTATCCATTATGCGGCGTTCCTCGAGTTACCTGAAGCTTATCAAGAAGCACGAGCGGAGCTAGCTTTGAAGTTTGATAGCATTTGGGACTGCTTCGGTACTTCCTTCAGAGCTCTGAGTGTTGACTTCCCTGGATTCAATCTGTTCCTGATCAACTGTCACGTTTCTTTTCAAATCCTGGAGCAGAAAAGTAAAATTTGTCTTATAATATTTGCTGTTAGTTAGATCTCTCATATTAGAACTCCTTTATCCATTCATGTTTCGACATTGAAAGCCACGAAATCTTTACAAAATGTTCTCGTAGGCATGTCCACTGTGATAGTGCTGGGAAAAAAACCGACTATCAGTTAAAGATGGTTCTTTGACAGCCGTCTTCGCCAGAACAAGGTTGATGGCAACCTCACCTATACCTGATGGAGTCGGTGACCTCTGATGGGGCAAAAAGCCTCGGAGAATATAAAGACATTTTCGTGGAGTTGGTTGATCTTTATCGTCTTGAGCAGTCCCAGGTAGCGTGAGCACACTGGGTCCAACAATCTCAAATCATTCCATTCTGTCCCTGAGTCTCAACCATAGAACAACAGCCTGTAAATCCAGGGCACTCTGTGGATGAGTCCACGAAACTGCGGTCAGCCAAAAGGCGGACAGGCATAGCTAGCGTACTTGAGATTGACAGGCCAAATTCGCACACGTCCAACAATTGAATGAACTCCCGTAATGGCAAGTGTGAGAACTGATATCCAAGTTTTTGAGCGTAGGGATATATTTTAGATCATTTTTCACAAAGCTGCAACTCCTAATAAGCGATCACTCAAGTGATGGAGAAGATAATAGGTTGGCGGTGCCATCCATCACCGTAAAAGAAATCTAAGCATCCTCGCTTGTCCTGGCCCAAGTTGGGTGGGTGTCTAAATTGTTCCCCACGATTTCTACCCCAGAGATCTATCTCAAAACTTAAACTACAAGCAATCTCCCTCGTCCAAAAGTGCTAAATTTGGTGATTTTAAGATCACTAGTCCTTGCCGCCAACATCCTTGTAAATCCCCTAGCTGCTATTGTGCCAGGGCCTAAACTATTCCCACGAATTTGAGCTCAGCTACAGCAGTCGAAACATAAACTATCCACGGTCCCATTGTTATGGGTCGAAGTTAGTTCTGACATCATATGCAATACCACGGATTCATTACACTGCTAAATTTATATGCCACTGGGCTTACTAGATTTTACATATAATCCAAGACATTATCGCCAGATAATAACTCAAACGTGCATCTAATTCTCTCAGTTCACATGTATACTAAAATGTCGGTGAAACTAACCAATAAATGTGCCTGGCGTATGATAAGAATTAATATGAGAAAAGTTATGCTCCAAAACGTTTGAACCGATCCTATATGGTTGTTGCAGTTCAACTCAAGACAAACTTGAAATATGACACATGAGCCGTGTTCTCTGCCCGATGAGAAAATGGGCTTCATGAAATTGAACAAAATCAGATTGATTAAATGAATCAACGGGCTAAGATTTGTAAGAAGGATATAGATTAAGGAAAAGCTCATTCTTGAGTTGAGCCCTGAGGGACACCTCGGAAAGGTGAAGAAAATATTGAAGGTTTATAAGAAATATTTACATAAGATAACCCTTCATAACTATATTATATGCGACATATTCACCTCAAGTGCTTGTGCAGGGGTGCAGTCGGAAATCGATCTAGTTGAACTCGTGTTATCCTCTATTCAGTTCACTGAGATAGCTTTAGGTTCGGTGTTAGCACAAACCTACATCTTATTTTCATTTTATTGTTCCTTGTAACACAGTTTTGTGCCGTGAAATTTCATTTGTCAATTCACATTGTGCTATCATCCGAGATTCTATAACCCGTCCTATGCAAGGTGAACATTTATTTTATATGGAATTGGAGGAATTCTTCTATTCATGACTCTGATTTCACATGGTCATCTTGGGGTGCGGATAGGATTCGCCGAGCAGTTTGAAATTTTGAGGCCATGGAGCGATGGAGTGATGGTGACATTATTAGGAGAAGGAAGGAATGGAAAGGGGTGGGTTGGGAGGAGCCGGCTTCTGGTTGGTTTAAGCTTAATACGGAGGGGTTGGTGAAGGGTAATCCTAGATTGGTGGGGGCAGGAGGAATCATTAGAGATGAATCGAGGAGCCAAATTGGAGGTTTCATGCAGAATATAGGTGTGATGACATCAATAGCGGTTGAGCTATGGGTTGTCAAGACGAGGCTTGAGGTGATTTGGGAATTGGGTGTAAGGAAATGTATCTCAGAAGTGGATTCAGACATAGTGGTCTGTGCAATACAAGAAGGCTGAATGAACTCGAGGTGGTACAGAGGCCTCCTTGCTAACAACCTTCGCCTCTTGGATAGGAATTGGCTGGTCTTTGTGAAGCATACTCTTCATGAAGAAAACTCATGTGCGGATTGGCTTGCGAATCAAGCGATTTACTAAGATCTCAAGTTTTACAGGCTTGCAGTTTGTCCTTAGGGACTCTCTCCACTACTGTTTGCTGATATGATTGGGTGGTCATGCCTTATTTACGTGCTTTGTAACTTTCTTTTGTTCAATTGCAGGTTCGGTTGCACCCCTTTGTCACAAAAAAAAAAAAAAAGAATATAAATGCCAATGGATGATGGGGCCGGCCCATAAAGATTCGGCCCAATGTCAGCCCGATGGGCCCGGCCAGTGTCTTATGAGATTACAAATAAATTCAGCGTTGTGCTCTAAGCAGAAATAAGAATAGCGGAAGGAAACCTGGGAGAGAGGAGAGAGATCAGACCAATCGGCCATGGCAGGTTCAGCAGCGATGATTGTGTCGTCGGATCCACCGCCTTCCATTCCCAAGCTGACGGAATCTCAGCCGTTCTCCTCCGAGGAGGACGATCTCTACGGCCGCCTCAAGTCCCTGGAGCGGCAGCTGGAGTTCATCGACATCCAGGAAGAGTACGTCAAGGACGAGCAGAAGAACCTGAAGCGCGAGCTCCTCCGTGCTCAGGAGGAGGTTAAGCGGATCCAGTCTGTGCCCCTCGTCATCGGCCAGTTCATGGAGATGGTCGACCAGAACAACGGTATTGTCGGTTCCACCACCGGCTCCAATTACTACGTCCGTATCCTCAGCACAATCAATCGGGAGCTTCTGAAGCCTTCCGCCTCTGTTGCGTTGCACCGTCACTCCAACGCCCTGGTCGATGTCTTGCCCCCCGAAGCCGATTCCAGCATCTCACTCCTCAGCCAGTCTGAGAAGCCTGACGTCACCTATAATGTATGTCTTGTTTGCTTTCCGATTAGATATTCGATTGCATCCCGAACACATGTAATTCCTGCTAGCTCTGCTTTTCCTAGTGCGCGATTGGCGAACTTAGGTTTAATTTTTTTATACGGGTGAAAAAGCATGAATCTTGTGTTTAGGGTTTGTTCTGCTGAATCTCGTCCTGCCTTTTAGAGCACTATATTGATCTCTTAAGATGTCTGGTAGCTACTTTATATTGAATCTGTGCCTGTCAGCATTGGCTGCGGGGCTGTAGGACTCAATTAGTGAAAAGTTATGATGGATATGCCCTGGAAAGCTTATGCTTTGTTAGCTGCAGTCGTTCTGTATATAAGATGAAAAATTGATAGGAGGCAGCAAACCACTGGTAACATACATGGGTGCCCCTTTTGAATGTAATGAAATGATATGGCTGCGAGGCCTGCAATGCTTCATTGCCAGGGTATTTACCTGAATCTACAAAAACTGAAAAACACTTGAGGGAGTAAGTCCGCAAATCCCTGCTTGCAAATGAAATGTAGTTTATGAAAGAAAGAATTGGTTTAGTGCAACAGAGGAGGAAGCAAGTGCATATTGTCCGTTGTTGATTTATTCATAAGTAGTGGTCCTCTGGAGGGTTTTCTGCTTTTGGATAATTAGTGTTGTTAAACAACTTAGGCTCATTTGAGAGTAGTTTGGAACTTATTAGGGTTTCAATGAGAATATCTATATGTTCATTCAGGAAAAAAAGGGTTTCAATGAGGATATTAATACACCCTGAAATGGGAAAAGGTTCAATTACTGCTCTTTGAGTAAAACATATTCAATTAGCATTTTGTACCTTTTGCTTTAGAGTAGCAATGTATGATTTCATGTTAAATTATCCAAGGGGATGTCAGTGGTTGTGAGAAATAAGATTTTCTATCTGCCTTCAGTAGACGATATACAGTGCATAACTGGACTGAATTTTGAGAAAAAAGAATCACCTTTCTCTTTGTGGGCTCCATATATGTTATATGGTGTTTTGGTTCAATTTATCCATGAATTTCTTGGCGTTCTCTCTCTTAGGTTATCCTGTTAAGAATTAACTACAATTCTCTTTGTTTGCCAGGACATTGGAGGGTGTGATATTCAGAAGCAGGAGATTCGTGAAGCAGTGGAATTGCCACTCACCCACCATGAATTGTATAAGCAAATAGGTATAGACCCACCACGTGGTGTCCTGCTCTATGGTCCACCAGGAACGGGTAAAACAATGTTAGCCAAAGCTGTTGCAAATCATACAACTGCTGCCTTCATCAGAGTTGTTGGTTCAGAGTTTGTTCAGAAATATTTGGGGGAGGTATGTTTCAGAACTGATTCTCAACCAATTTTCTGCTTCCCCTATATGTTAACTAGGTCCTTCCTTGATATGAATGTACGAGTAGATTTAAGCTATTTCTGATGCTACTTAATTTATTAAGTGCAGTAGGAAACTTTAGATGACAGGGCAAGTGTTTGACTTCTAGTAGGAACACTTTGCAAGTTCATGGGAGGACTGATTATATTTTGCTGTGTTGAATCCCTCTCAGGGCCCAAGAATGGTTAGGGATGTTTTCCGCCTTGCCAAAGAAAATGCGCCTGCAATAATTTTTATTGATGAGGTTGATGCAATTGCTACAGCAAGATTCGATGCTCAGACAGGAGCAGATAGAGAAGTTCAGCGTATCCTGATGGAACTCCTGAATCAGGTCAGCATGTCATGCATTTGGAAGAAGTTAGAATATAGTAATATGCCCTTCATGCTGCTTTTTCAATCATTCTAATGTCTTTGCCTGAGCGTATCTCTTCTTTTCTGTAGATGGATGGTTTTGACCAGACAGTGAATGTTAAGGTCATCATGGCAACCAATCGAGCAGATACTTTGGATCCTGCACTTCTCCGTCCAGGAAGACTTGATCGGAAAATTGAATTTCCTTTACCTGATAGGAGACAGAAGAGGCTTGTTTTCCAAGTACAGCTCTTGATAATTCTGATTCTAGTATCCTGTTTCTGAAGCTATATCCTGCTGTGTTTCCTCTCTGCAACTCCTCTTTAATAGTTCATGTTTACACTTTCTTATTTGAAAGAACTACAATTCTGTTTTTTTTCTAGTTGAAGAACTGGCCACGTGTTTAGTAATTTGTTAGATGTTATTATCCTGTTTGCAATCATTTATTCTCTCTTTCACTATTCCCATCTCTCTTGCTTGCTTGCTTGCTCCCTCTCACCCTAGCGAAATTGCAGGTTTGCACATCTAAGATGAACCTGAGTGATGAGGTGGACTTGGAGGACTATGTTTCTCGGCCTGACAAAATCAGTGCTGCTGAGGTTAGTTGTCTGTGATCACTGCTACTTCTGGTGTTCTGATTTCTTAAATTCCATTCATAAGATTGTAAGCTACTTCAATCAATTACACTGGTGTTTTGTTGAGTCTTAATTTGCACCCATTTTAAGTCCGTGCCCACTAAATGGTGACGGTTATGAGTGTAGCTGGATTTGATAGATCTCGAACAGCTTTATATCAGCATTGCAATACACGGCAGAAATCTCCTGCATGCACAAATCCTTTTTCAAACACAAGAGAAGTGTTGTGATGAAGCCATCTACCATCTATTTTCTAATGAATGGATGTTTTTCCGCAGATCGCTGCTATATGCCAAGAAGCGGGCATGCATGCAGTTCGGAAGAATCGATATGTTATATTACCAAAGGACTTTGAGAAGGGATACCGCACCAATGTGAAGAAGCCTGACACTGATTTTGAATTTTACAAGTGATAAAAGAGGAAGCTGTCAGACTTTTCAACTATGTATCATGCGACCTTCCTCTCGTTACTGAGGCTTGTCAAGAAGCCCGAGTGGAACTAGCGCATTCGGGACTTGGTACTTTCTTCAGAGCCATATGTGTTGAATTCCCTGGTTTCAATGTGTTCCTGATCTGCTGCCATGTTTCTTTTTGCAAATCCTGGAACAGAACAGTAAAATATGTCCATACCTTCGAAATTCTGTTTGATCTTTCACATTAAAATTCCTTTTGTCCCTCCATGTTTCAACATTAAAAGAAATATATATAAAATGAGATATGAGAAATATCATACTTGGTCCATGAAATCTTTACAAAATTTTCTTGTGGGTATGCATAGCGACTGTGATAGGAGAAACTTTTATATGTAACGGGCATATCACTTACTTAGTGTTACAATATAAAAAGATTCATTTATTTTTAAGGCTATCTTTTCTATTTTTCGGTTTTATTTTAAAAAATTTAACATAAATGAATTTTATTCGCTCATAACATGATTTAGGTAGTGACACGTGATATAACTGTTAGAGACTAGAGTCTCTCCTGTGATGGGGCTAGGAAAAACAGACTGTCGGTTAAAGGTGGCTCTTGGACAGCCATCTTCGCCCTGAGCCACAGGTCGATGACAACCTCACCCATAACCTAGGCTGCCAGTGATCTGCATGCATAGTAGTCTTGGACATTGGCATGAAGTCCGTAAACTTGAGTGCACGGGGTTCAATGCTTTAAAATGTTTCGGCTCTCTATCCCTAAATCATAATCACCTGCATACTCAATTGTCGATGAAATGTATCTTCTTGTGTATACAAGTAATTTAAACGAGAAGAGCTATGTTCCAAGACTTTCGAACCAGCCCTATATGATTGTCGCAGTTCGCATCGACGATGGTAAATACCTGCATGATATCTTTGTCTTTTCGGCATTTAAATGATGCCAAAGGGAATAAAACAAAAAAAAAAAAGAGGAAATCAATGGATATAAGGAAGCTGCAGCACCCAGCTGCATCAGCAGAAATGTGTCTGCTAATCTGTAAGCTGGAGCCCCGTTATAATGCGATTTGCAGACAAATTCGGGAAGTAATTTTCAGAAATTCTGCAATGATATCTTTGATATTCCGGATATCCAGAAAAGTGAGATAGGGGATGACAGGAGGAAACTAAGGATCCAGGCCAAAAGGCCAAGGTGACATGGCTATGAGACTGGAGAATGTCAACTGGCCAGAGTCAGAACTGATGCCAACCGAGACCAGGTTGTTCGGCATGTTACGCAGACTGGCGAAGAATTGTAAGTTGGGCAATTCTTTTGTAGACCAGATTGTTTTCACTTAGGTCTGATTTTATTGATAAGCTCTTTTCTATTTTGGGGGGGTGTGGAGAGACAAGGAAAGAAACATCCCAAGCGATATTAAGTTATTATCTGGTATATTTCGGGATCTTGAGTATACCACCCCCTCTGGTTCTAGGCCGTTAATCTGATCCAACGTTTCTCAACTGTCGTCTTAGAACAGAAGGGGAACAAACGTCGATAATTCCAACTATGATCTTTAGAAGCGGGAATAGAGATTTTTGGATTGGATATGAACCCAGTCTCTTTTAGATTCAAGTGGATATTTTGCATAGTATGAGAGTAGGTTATCATGTAGACTCATATCATGCCATACCCGAGATTAGTTGTTAGCCCGATGACGGAAGGAAAAGCCCGTCCCGTGAGCAATTGTCTCCCGCCCGAGTACGGAAGGAAAATGCTTGACTCAATGGCACAAGTTAAGTGTGAACACATTATCACGTGCAAACAGGTATTGAGAATGAATGTTATATCAAATAATGAATAAAGACGATTTTGATTTATAATAATATTGGATATCACCAGCTATTAACTTAAATTTTTAAGTTGGACATGGTCTAACCTTTTATAGACCCAGGAAGATATTTTGCGGTGCGTATCTTAGAAATGTGTACACGATGAATTTTGTGGTGCTCATTAGCTAACTCTCTTTTCTAATATTGTAAGGGAACTCAATATGAATTATTATTTTTTTTTACACCAATAATTTTAACCTAATTTCATAAATCAATATGGAGCCCATGTTCCACTGGACCTATCAATTGTTCGCGAATTTTAGTACATGGTGTTCTGTAAGGCACCACTGGGTTGTCCGGTTCCTGGCAAAAAAAGGTAGAACATCAGATGGGGCAGGGCAAGCCTACGGTCCTGTGGCCAAGTTGTGGGCAGTTCGAGGAGGGTTAATATTAGCTAAGAACATGCAAATATCCATGATATCATTATCCCGAGTTCTGATATGAACACGTGTATCAAGCACCTAATCCTACTTTCGGTGTGCCAACCAACACCCTACGTCGACTCTCTCTTAGTCAGATCAAATGTCTGGCTCACTGAGTCCGACGCACCGTAATAGATCTTCAAAGGATTGTCACATCAGTACTTGCATGCCCAAGTTAATGTCTTTAAGTGCTCTCTTCTTCCTTGGAGGGTAAGATAAGCTCATCCATTCTCTCACTCTCTCTACTGTACAGGAGAAAGTCTTGTATGTATCGGCATCATCACATGACAGTATTTGTATGGTAATACTAACTAATAAAATTCAGTTATTTTAGAATTTTCTAGAAAATTTTCAAAACAATTGATTTTTATTAGTTGGTGTTACTAGTAAGCATTGTCACTTGGTGGAGAGAGTATTGTGTGTAACGAATGTGATACATGGTAATGTTCACATGGTGTCACAAACCCAATAAGACTCAATCATTTCAAATTTTTTTATAAACGCCTAAAAACAAAAAAATAAAAATAAAAATAACTGAATCATATTTTTTGTAATATTACATTGCACTGACAACAGAGTATACTCATTACTTATATGACTTTCTCCATGCAGTGATACCGCTGTACAAAAAACTTCCCCGTTACACACTCTTTTCATTCACTCCTCTTACTCTATAACGATCCACTCTCTAACTTAAATATCAGAGGGTAGATTTGGATTGTTGTGCCTAAACTCGACTTTCTAGCAGGTTGCTCAACTCAAATGCAAATTGTGACGGACCGGGGGCAAAGGACTCGGTCCCCATGAAGTTGGATGATAAAACAACATTAGATATGACCTAGAGACACAGCAAAATGATAGTCTTTTTCTGACTTCCTCTAATTTACATAATCGTACGAGGTTAGACAGTAGTTTTCATTTATGTCGAGCGATGCATACAACCACACGAAGCCAATTCAGCGTGATGGATAGGCTTACGACATTTGAAAGGGATAATGGAAGCATCCTTTTACAATCTATCGAATAATATAGATTATTTGTACTAAGCCTTTGATGGTCTTATATTGACAGGATCAATGCTGGTACCAGATGTTTAATTTGTCCGATACGTTGGCAGTTGAATACGAAAATCCGAACATTGTGAGTAGTTGCACTCATTTTCTACTTTTCAAAAAGAAAATATAATAGAATATCTCCATCTACATCCAGTTAGTAGCTGATTTGGTGATGTGAGCATGGTGATGTTAACAATCCAATGTCAGCAATCTCACTAGACAGCTGTGGATTATTTAATTGACAACTTGTTGCTTTGTGTTTCTTATACCTTCATTATTCTAACGAGTTTGAAATCCGCTAAAGCATCTCCTAATATAAATGTGGACTCATCCCCGATAGTATTTTCACTGACATATCTCAGATCTGTCTCCAGTTGTCTCCTCTAGGTCCAATTATCGACTTCGTTTACAGTCTGCACGTAATAATTCAATATGGTGTCAGAGGTCAGTTAAACCCTTTAATACATTGCAAGTGAAAGGGAGAGAGCTGAGTATCATCACTAAGAGTTTATGCTTTTACATGTATATGAGTCCAATCTCCTATAATAAAATCATGTTGATATGATAATGCTTGGGAACAAGCTCACTACATTGACTGCACACATACATTTCCTCGAAAGTTCGGAACAAGGCAGAGGTTTTGAAGCTACAACGACTGTGCGAAAGGAACCCCGTGGAAGACTTGGACTTGATGAATAGGGCATGTGATTCTTGCGCCCCCGAGGGAATTAATTAAATCAAATTCAATGGGGGAAGTTATGTACGTCTACGTGTTGAATTTTCTTTCCTTTTTTTTTTTTCTGTGACCAAAAGGAAAATTGACTTCCTAGTTCTGCGGGTTCAGTCTCTGGATTGGATAAAGAACAATTACAAGTTTGGACAAGAGGTTTCCCATTCGTCAAGTATTTCAAATGCCATGTGATCAATTTACTTGGAGGCGGCTAACAACTACCGTGTGTGTGAGTGTGTGTGTATATAATAAGCAAATACTATACTAGTTTTATACGTATTATACTGTATGTATACATGCATTTTATCACATCAGCATCGGTTGATCTTTAGAGTGTCGGGGTGGTGTATCTACATATACGCGGGATTAGGTATTCATCAAGATCAAATTCAATGGATGCCATAGTTCTAATATCCGATAAGTTGTTGAAGAAAGAGGGAAAAAAAAAGGAGCTCTTTTCCAACAAAAGATGGTGTAACAAGAGGAGAGGTTTGTTGTGCTGGCATGAGGCTCGAATGTTTTCCGATTATGGATGGCGTTCGGCGACGCTAGTGGTAGGCACAAGGGGGTCACGGTCGAGGAGAACTCGAGTGAAGTTGAGTCCTGTTCGAGGTATAGTTTTTGAGTTCGACCCTGGTTTGACTTGACACGAGTTATCCAAAGATGAGTTAAGAATGACTGAGACGTGGAGGTGTGTTTAAATCATATCTATCGAGTTATCGACAGGAGAAACGTAAACAAGGTCCACCTCGATGCGCGGGAAGTCGTGGAAAGATGTTTTAGGGTAAGAAGGAGAGCAGAAGACCTCTCGAATTCGAAGTGCGATGACGCCCCTTCAATAAAATAATGCTCTCGGATCTGAGTGTCGTGTTACAAAATTTCGACACCCCTAATCTAATTGCTGGAGATTATGAGCATTGCATCGCAGTGAGTCGACAATGAATCACATCTGCATTAAGCAGCCTGTATAGCAAATTAATTAATAATTTAATAAAAATGAACAAAAAATTTCTGTCTGTCTTTTTTTTTTTTTAATTTGAAGGCAGAGATTAATAAATAAGAGACAATCTACGGTTGTGTCAGAATTACGAAACTTGTTGAAAATGATCGATTACTTACAGTTCGATTTACAATATAGTTTCAGTCATCTCTCCCCTCCCTCTCGCGTAATTGCCTTCGGAACCAAACATGGATAAATATTTAATGTGTAATATATAATCAGTTTATTATGTAAATTATCATTCAAATTTTAATATATGTAAAATTGGTCCTAAAAAATTGTGAAAACTTTATAGATATTAGGATCTGAAAGAAATTTGTACGACGGACTCATTGTCTATTCAACCATGAATATTTACTCACCAAAACATACATAGAAAATGAAAGATAAATTAGGGTATAGTACATGAATCAAAAGATTGATCATCCATGAGATGGTCTTCAACGTAACCGATATGAAACGTGACTGCTTAAATTGTATTACAAACTAATAAATTTTAGTAATTTATATTTTTTTTTTATAAAATCCTAAAAATAAATAAAAATAACCTTAAAAATACTTGAATCTTATTGATATGTAATATCATATAAACACTGTTGTGAGTTACATCAATTACATACTTATAAATGAAATTATAAGAACCAACCGGTTCATGTAAACAAATCATATCTTGCAGTCAATTCGATGATTAATTTTTACAATTCATGATAAGGTAAATTGTTTGTTGCGTCACGTGTTATGACTAAATTTCATACATTTTCATGAACTTCAATAATAGTAAAAATTCTCACGTACTTTATTCACTTTCTCTCATATTACCATGAGCGCTAACACCGTCAATATTTCCGTTAAAATCCGACGTGACAAGCTGGCATAACTCGTGATGCGCAGTTAACACACACATGACCAGTGATGCCATGCGACGCGGCACACAATCTACCCTTTATAATAATTGACATTTATAGAGTGGATTGGGGGTATCACTTTTCCGCTACGGGCTTTTGGAATTGCTCGCCTATGCTGTGCATTTGAATTCGCAAAGTATTAAGAAAGGGCCTTTTTTCTCGTTTATCAAAGAAAGGTCATTCGATTTAGAAAATTCATCCCAATGGAGTGCAAAACTCAATAGCAAGGTAAAAAGGACGATCGAGTTCAGGGAGGTAAAAAACCAAATTCACGAAACAAGATAGTTTAACTTTAAATAGATGTAATAAAATGAAATTTATATAGTATTTTGTAAAATCTGTCGAACTCCTGAAACCATCCCTCACCTTTATTATATCAACATGTGCTACTACATGAGTGAAGTTTTGAGATCTAACCTGTACCGATGAAGCATCATCCATCAGATCAATGGAAAACCCTAGCTAAAAAGGGTTTCATGAAGCTGAGGACCAACTTACAGAAATGATATACCGCAATCAAGGCTACAACGTCTTGTAACTGTTAGGAATTTGCCCTAAATCCAATCACATATGATGTAATTGGTTTTATCTTTATTTATGAAATATAATTTGAGGCATTTTCATTCATCATGTGCTGTGTATATTTATTACTATGATGAAACCCATAAATTGAGGTTCATTTTAGGGCTATGATGAGATCATACCAGTGAGACCTGAAATATCATAAACCTTAGTTTAAAAACGTTCCTAGTCATAGGGTCACTGAGTAGGGGATCGGTGATCCGGTAAGACTAGTATACTCGTTACATGCTCTAAAGTAGAGGATAACTGATCTCACAGTTATTTGTGAATGGTCACTAATGTAAGAGTGTAAGTGCTCACTATGGAATGAGTTCACTGAACTGACTCGCTAGAAGAAAGCCTAATGGATTTTAAAATAAATGTCAATAGGCTAATCCTCAGGTGATAGTAGGTATAAACAATCCTTAGACCTGAGATTATCATAGTACCTTGTAATTGTTAAATTGAGGTTTTGGTATATTCCTTAACATAACTCTCTGAGACGTGTGTAGGGTATTCTGAACCCAATGAGACTTTTACGGAGGTGGTGAGTAATCAATAAGGAATCAGTTACTCCTAATAGGAGAGAATATCCTATGTATTCTTCTTAGTATTGACTTGAGAAATCTCTTGCCAGAGTACAATGAAAATTGGAAAGGAGTTTCCAGTGTTTCGTAATTGAGTCAAATACTTGAGAATTGGAAACATATGAATAAGTATTTGGGTTTGACATTTTATCTATACCCTAGCTTATTCGGGATATTGTATAACTGAAGGATTTAATTATACGGTAAGTAATCATCAAAGGGTGTTCGATCCTTAGATTGAAATCCTCACTATCCGGGTAGTCATGAAACGTTGCTAGACGTCAATCTTGACTTGTGGGTTTATCTGATTAAGAGTTAATTAAATAATCTCGTTAAAAAGTTTAATGAGATTAAAATATAATTATCAGACCCACTGCTGGCTCAGTGCAGAACCCAATGGGTCACACACAATACAAGTTTTTCTTGTAACCAAAATTTAATAGATTTAAATTTTGGATAGAACTATTGAATTTTGCTAGCACGAAATAAGTTCATAACAGTCACATTCTTTATTTGATAAGGTTATTGGATTTATATTATTCCAATCAATTGCAATACATACATGAAATAACCGAATGAGATTCGGTCAAGTATATAGTGATATACATGTGAATGACCTGAATTAATAAATCGGGAGTAATCATTCACAATTTATTTTATTAAATAAAAAAAAAGGAAGAAGAAGATAAAGATCAACCGTTTCATTCTTACCGTTTGATTTCAATCAATGACTTTTAAGAGGTGAATTAATGTTTGGCGAGATAATAGACATGCAGAAGGGATTGCCTTGGCATCCCAATTTTTCTGTGATTTTCGCTGCCGAGAGAGTTGATTGGAAAAACAAGAGCCGAGAGTAAAACTCCTTTTTCGAATTGGTGACTGTTCTTGGGAAAAAGGTTTTCCCATTTTACAAGAAAACTTGGTGTGGATACCGTGGAGGACGTGCACGTGTGCGTCTATTCGAAGGATCAACCCCGGGGGTTCGTGATCGAAGATACCGGTTCGAGGAGGCGGCGTCAAATAGCGTCAACCCGAGGAATACAACACAGGGACCGAATCAGAGTCCTTGTAGGTATAATTCTAAACACCCTCCTAAGTTATAATTCTGAATTACCTCGAAGTGACCGCTGGGATTAGGAATGAAATTTTTTGAAAATATAGTTTCCGCTGCGCCACGATTCCTAACAGTAACACCTTTTTTCTGCATTCACCAGTTGTCCCATAAATTATCGTAGGCGAGATATCCATCGGTCGAGAACTCAGAGTGAGAATAATTCATGGGCAGCTCGAACCCGGGGGAGACGATAAACATGGCCTCAAGGTCCTCTTCCATGGACAAATCTTCCACAGGAGGCAGAACGATATCCTCCCAGAAATCTAACCCTAGACCTTCGACGGAAACCCCGATTTCACTGTCGATCCAGCCCATGGGCGAAGATCTCTGAGACGTCTCTTCGAATCCTAATGCTCCCGGAATGATTTTACCCGAACCCGACATAGTTTTCAGGGGTGAGCTCTCCAAGACATCGGGTTGATCATTCTTGACCGATGTGGTGTTTATCGGTGGAGCAACAGCAACCTGTGAACCAGGATGGTCAGCGGAAGGTGCCTGCATCAATTTTTCCGACCTCGTACGTCTCTTCTGGCGAGTGTTCCAGTAGTTCTTTATTTCGTTGTCCGTTCTCCCCGGGAGTTTCGATGCAATTGCAGACCATCTGCAACAAAATTAATTAGCATAAAAATGTCAGTCATATACGCATGATATGATCTGCACAGTTCTAAGGATGTGATTTCTAAGGATGTGATTTTAGTGCAGTTACATAAGACTCTAATTCATAATCTAGAGATTCCAAGTTCAATTTCACCCTGTTCGATCTCACAGTATTAAGGATGTGATTTTAGTACAGTGACACAAGATTCTGACTTATAATCTAGAGGTTTCGAGTTCGATCTCACTGTAGGAGGAAGTTATGTGCCAATTTTTTCTTTATTTACTATCTCTGTAACAGGCCCGTCCGCCTCCCTCATCACCGAAAAAGAGATTGCCCAGTACTTACTCCCACTGTATTCATATGCCAGAGGATTGAACAGCCTCATAGGATGTTAGAAATCTAACATTTCATGCTTTGTTTTTTTACCATGAAACAGTAAGAAACCAAATCCTAATTTATGTATGTTCAACTCCCAAGTTAATTAATCCAGTTTCTATTCTGTTAATCATCTTCAAATCAGCCATTTTTACGAGATTGTCTATGAGGTTGCATCAGTCAACAAACGAGTTGGAGAAACATATTTGTAGGCAGCATCGATACAATGATAAAAATAAATGAAGAAATTGGCTGCGTGGGATTGTGATATAATACCTATTGCCCAGCAATTGATGCCACTTGATGATGGCCTCCTCCTCCTCCTTGGAGATGTTCCCGTGCTTAAGATTCGGCCTCAGATAATTCAGCCATCGAAGCCTGCAGCTCTTCCCCGATCTCGACAGACCTGCCAGCCACCATATATAAGATTAGAGACAAGATTCATACAGTCGTGTCTAATATTGATCAGTGACAGCATATGTCGATGATATTGGTCGTACCGGCAGGCTTTGGCATGTGAGTCCAGTTCCAGATGCCGTATCGCCGGATGTACGCGATGAGCTTCTGATCTTCCTCGGCACTCCAAGGTCCTTTCTTCAATCCCAAACTGTTCTCTTCCTCATCCTGTTTACTAAACGGAGCCCTCCCCATATTGACTCTGCTTAATCTGTGATGAATTATCCCTTCTCTCTCTCTCTCTCTCTCTCTCTCTCTCTCTCTCTCTCTCTCTCTCTCTCTCTCTCGCGATGTGAAGAAACAAAAGCCCCTTCCTCTCCTCTTGGCCTCTTGGGAGCAATGGACTTGCTTTGTTATTTATACATCATAATTGTTTAATTATGTTGTGACTTGACCATTTACGAAGTCGGCGACTGAATCCAAAGGAGACTGCTGAAATGAATTCGAGCTTACATGGACGAGGGGACTACCAAAGAAGGATCTCGGTTTATATTAGAGATTGGCATGATGAGATGTTCATATATAATATTGCTGTTAGTGGATCTTATAAGAGATTATACTATTTTTTTTATTAAAAAACCTAAGTTATCAAGTGATGGTATTCAATTCTCTTATAAATTTAGGATTGTTCTAGTATATAATAACAACTCCTCTAAACCTCCACGTGCTATAAACTGCATTTGTAATTAACAATCTCGAAGTGCATATAATTAATTTTATTTATTTCATCTAAAAATCCAACGGACCCAACTAAGTCATGTCCCATATAAGTCGACTCAATAAAGAGTAAAACTCTTTCAATGATGAAACTTTTATAATATACGAACTCATAATCTCACTTGTTAAAGGAAAAGAAGTGTCGAAAGACCAAAAGCCAATCCTCACTGGTTTATTTATTTAGTTATTTATTTTAATTGAAAGGAAACCTTCGTCGAAGTTTCTGTCTGCTGGCTGGTGTGTCTCGGCTCCTCCTTGTCTTATAATGCTTTTTTTTTTTTTAAATATAAACCGTTAATATCCAGAAATCCAATAAATCCTAACTAATCCAGTTCGAGTCGAGAAAACCCATTAAGAGGTAAAATTCTTCCAATGTAAATTTTCTCCATGAACCCAAGATCTTACTTAAGAAGAAAATGAGTCTTACCACCTCAACTAATAAACTTTGGTAAGTTTTATAATGCTTCATAGATTGGAAATTCAGGCATTTATCGAATTTATTAGTTGAAATATAAAAGCATCCCGTGTATATGTATGTGTGTGTATATATACACACATATATCTAGGATCCACTTTAGCTCTCCTGTTGATACAGAAGAGATTCATCTATACGGTAGATATTAAAGCGGCACCCGTTGTTTACACGGAAAGAAAATAAAAGTAAATAAAAATGAAACGAGGGAAACACTCTTGGAGATAAAATTTAAAAAATTTAATTCTTTTTTATTGTGTATTTATAGAGTGAGAGAAGAGAATTCTAGTTTTTTTTTTTTTTTTGTGTTCTTGATATCATAGTTACGAAGCGGGAGGGGAGAGTGAAAGGGAAGAATGCGGATAATTGATACACTCCATTAGTAATTTACTATCGTAAATTTTAATATGTAAATCAGATAAACGATGGATATGAAAACGTGAAAATACATCCAAACGGACTAATATTTAAAATAAAATATATAGTATGGGATAAGCGTAAGTCATATATATTTCCTATTTTTTATAGTTGAATATTGTATATTTAAATGTGGCTAACTATAAGATTGGTTCCGTTACACTTTCAGTCCGAATTATTACTGTTTTACTGATGTGGATTTCATGCTGTTAACATAACCGTGATAGTTTGAACTAAAAGTGTAATGAAACTGTGTGTGATAATTATTCAAAAGAAGAAAAAGGAAAAAGAAAAGAATATTATTACATTTGACAAAGAGTACAGGGAGAACAATAATATATTCATTGTCTGTCTCCCATGGGGATGAAAAATTCAAAATATTTAATTAACATTTAATTAAAGAGAGAATCTATCAGGAGGCCATTGACTTTTAATTATTATCCAGGCATCCCTTTTGTACAAATTAATTGGCTGTCCTTTGTTTATTACACCGATCCATTCTTCATTACCCATGCGGTGACGTACGATGATCACGCAATTACTAGTATCCTAAAGGTCAGGTAATATTGCATCACCACGCAGTATAAGAAAATATCAATTAGATTGTAATTATTGATGTTAATTACTCAAATAGTTTTCTTAGTTATTACTAATTTGAACAATTTAATTGATTTTTCCTCACCACATCACTGTGAGGTAAGATCTTCTGAGATTTCTTTTCATTCTTAAAAACAAATTTATTAGATATAATATGATTTAATATATTATAATTAATGTTAATTATTTAATTAAAAAATTATCTTTACTTTCCAATAGCCAGTTGTGAATCATTATAATTTTGCATTTTATGTTCGAAAATGCATATGATTTTCTTGGTTCACATAGCTAGTAAACGCTAAAGACAATTGGAATTCAAAACTGCAGTCGTTGCATCATTAAACAGGTGGATAAAACATTACAAGCATTAGATTCTTCTAATTTAAACCATTAATTGTGAGCTGCTAGATTATATCGCTAAACGATTCAACATGTATGATATGGAAACATGGAGGTCATTAAAGGAATGCTATGCTTCAAATGATTGGTTCTCCAATATACTCTCTTATGTAGGGGTTTTTAATTGATTAGTATTGTGATTTGTAATTATGACAAACTTCTGGTATGTGCACTTCATTTTACCCAATGAATTTGTCAAAATGGTTTAACAGATCTTTTCTAGATAGGCAAACTAGAGCAATTCAAAGGCGCTAAGATGAATGGATGAATATCTGCTTTCCAGAGAGGCAGGGAGACTTAGGGGCCGTTTGGATTGATGTAATCCATGAATATTTCATAGAAAATAATAAGTTTTCCCATCTATTTTCCGAGGTTTGGATGAAAAATGGGATGCAATACCACTTTCTCGGGCTTTTCAAAATTTACCGGGTCAGTCACAAATCCTTAGCAATTACTTTGTGGGGTTCCACCCTTGCAATCTAAGATTGCAAAGTGGAAAAAACCCTCTTTTCCCACTTTGTCCACTAAAAAGGACAAATGGTGACGGAAAAGAAAAAGAAGGAACGAGAGGGCATCTTTGTAAATTTATATTTACTTTATATCATATCAATTATTATAATTTTATATTCTCAACTATTTTTTTCAACAGTCTAAAGTACTTACCAAACACAGCAATTTCATGTTACAATCCATTTTTCATGCAAAATAACAATTTTTTTTTATATTCCAATTTTCCTCCCGTAATCTAACAATACTCGAACAAAACACCCACTTAGGCTAAAAGACCTGAGCTCATGGAACAAATTTTGTGTCACGAGGAATCTTTGTCTACCACTTATTAGAGCTGGATCTTTGTGCAATTGTTTGGACACACCTACATCTCCTTCCTGGCAATCCTTCAAATTGGAGAAAGGTCCTGCCCCTGCTATCCCCAGCTTGCATATTTATCTCGATAGCTATCGGGACATGTGAAGACATAATCTGTTGGCACGATATTTGTCCAATCTTAGTCCTTTGAGCACCGAGATCTACAGGTCTCAAAGATAATATTTTGTCAAGTGAGGGGTTTTATTAAAGCGACATCGTCCTAAACCTGAGATTTACGTGTCTTACTTTCTATTATCATCAGTAGAAATTCCGTATCCTTTTATTCCATTCTTTCTCCTATCCCCTTTTAAACCCCGTGAGCCTCGTTCGTAATAAGAGGGGAAAAAAGATTTTCCTTGTAAAAATAAATAAACCTTATGAGAACTTTTTTTATGATCCCATCTCACCACATGTCATGAGAAAATACTAATCAGATTGTAACAAACGAGCAGATTAGTATTAATCACCTAATCGGTTGTCATAATTATTATTAATCATAGCAATTTAATGAAAAGGAAAAAAATTCCTTGTAAAATAAATAAAATCTCCTTGCCTTAAGACAAATTTTTATATGATCCTAAATTAGTACATAATGCAAGAAGACACCAATTAGACTATGATAAATAAGCAAATCAGTATTAATCGTTCAACCGATCGCTACAATTATTATTAATAAGAGTAATTTAATTGATTCTTCCACATTATATTACCGTGAAATAACACTATCTAAGATCTCTTGGTGCCCTATAGATAACAGTCATTGTAAGGATGCATGTGGCTAGATCAGCTTCACATAATTATCCTACGTGAGAATGCAGCTGCACGATAAATTCAAAATATTTTTAAAAAAAAAAAACTCACACACACACACATATAGATATATAGATCAGGTGTGTATGTGTGTGTGTGTGTGTGTATATGGGGGGAGCAATGTGCTGGTGTAGTGAACGTGATGTAAAGGAGCTTACATCATCCATGTTTCAGCAAAATTAATTAAAGGAAAAACATTAATAATCAGATGAATCATCAACTGTGTCAGAATTATAAAACACATTGAAATGAAAATGATCAGTTATATATATGATCATTTATATTATTGTGAATAATCTCTCTCTCTATCTCTCGTTTATATCACCTTCCTACTTGGAAATTCAAGGAAAAATTAGGGGACAATACGTAAATCTAGAGATCAATCTCAGTGAGAAATGAGATTTCAGATGATGATATCATCCTTGTTCTGAACATGAAGTTCTGAGACTCGATTATCATCAATCATTTAATTGTCATTGACGAAACCATTTGAAGAGTTGATTGATTCTGCCTACCATTCCGCGCATGAATGTGTCTTTGATTCGAGGTGACAGAATAGCTAGAGAAACTAGTAGACCTTTAACCAGATCGTACTAATATCTTATATATCTGTTTGTCGAGTACCGCCTCATAGCACGACCACCCTTATCTCAGGATAATCAGGTAGTTCTTTTATTTTGATAATACGATTATCAATATGTGATTTTAGGCAACCATTGTGAATCAGCTGAATGCGAATTTTCGTCTTAAAAGATTAAATGTGGTAATCGACGGGTACAAATTTATACATTTATGCACATTTAATTGTACGGATTAGATGTATTGTGTTGTGTCAATCCAGTTTTAAACATGTCGTGTTCATATTTGAAGTTTCTGACATGTTTAAAAAAACTGATCGTGTATGGATTGATATACTTTTGACATGAACCCATGTAAATAGTCACATTTAGATACAACATGATATACATTACTGGGTAACCAAGGATTGCTTATTGTGCACCGCGAGACATTTAAATATGACATGATATATATTTGTGTATCGTGCCGTGTCAACCTAGTCTTAAGCATGTCGTATTCGTGTTTGAAGTTACCCAAAGCAACTGTACAACGTCTTATTATAATTTCATGTGTATTGATCAACCCCCCCACGGATACTCGCACCCCGCTCGGGAATGCTGGCCCAGAGTAACTTTCAAGCAGCTCGAACATGGAAGAGACCATGAACATGGCTTCAATTAATGTCTTCTTCCGTGGATACATCAGAACAGTATCTTCTTCCCAGAAGTCTAATTCAAGTCCCTCGACAGCTTCAAGTGCTTCTACCAGCATCATCCGAATGACCGACTTGTTTCTAATCCAGTCGATCATAGGGCAAGGAATTCTTAGATGTCTCTTCGAACATCGACGCTTTTAGTCTGCTTGATCGACATTGTGTCTGGTGGAGGAGTAACACTAACAGCTACCTGTAAACCAGGACTATTAGTAGAAGAAGGTGTGCCTGCACCGATATCTCTGATCTCGTACATTTTCTTGAAGGGAGTGTTTCGACAGTTCTTTATTATTTCAATTTCGTCCTATATATAAAATGGTCGATCAGTTAACTAAGACATTGTCGAAGCCGGGATTAATAGCTACATATCTAGGCTGAGAAACAGGACCTACACACACTACTCATGCGCTAGACACAGGACTGATATGTCCATGTCAAATGGCACTTCTGTCCGCGAAATAATAACTATACGAGTCGGGCTTTCTCTTCCGAACTAGATAGATTTGGTCATGAACTAGGTATTTTTTTTCTTCCGATCTCAAGTTGAATTGATCATGACTTCCACATTCGAATTGGCATAGTGTTAACTCAATCGAAAACCTGCTCTAATATTATATAAAATGTTCACTTAGACTTATAAAATATTGGAAGACCCATATTCACCTAAAAACCTAAACTATTGGATGGTAATGCCTTCTCTTAATAAACACAAGTTTACTCTAACCAAATCAATATGGGATTTAATCCTCGCAACGTGGAACATAGTAAGATCAGGCAAAGAAGATATTCCTCTATACGGCCTACAAAGTTCTAATATGTTATCGATAGTACAATGACAGGATGGGTGCACCTGCCACCTAATACAGGAAGAGGGAAAATCATCAAGTAGACAGTAACAAGAAATACCGCACAGAACAGGCATTCCTACTAATCAAAGTCGTGGGCAGAATCTCCAATGAAGAAAGTAACATTAAACATGTAACACCTAAATAACCAAGTTGTATCTGAGAAAGAAACCAACTAGGTAGGCACATCCAAAATGTCTAAGTAGATAGTCGCTTAAACCCAATGAACAGAAATGGAAAATGTTATACATGTTCAACCAGTGAGTTTACCATATGCATCACCAACTCTTTACGCTCCTCCGGCGGACAGCCTAGTACTGCTCTTACCATATTAGGACGCTTGACAAGGTACAGATAAGCATCCAACTGATGTTCAGAGGCAATCCCCAGCCCTTCCAAAAGTTTATAAAGTTCACCCTCATCAATTGGGAGCTGTTGGCAAGTATCCTTGAACATCTCGGTTCCCTCTCTCAACTGATCAGCTGCCTCTCTGATTGTATCAGCAATATCATTAATTGCCTTTATGATATAAGAGTGTACCTCATCTTCCTTGTTTAACTCAACTCTTCCAGTTGTTGAACTACACGAATCATGTGGAGTACGAGAATGCATCTCCAATCGATCGTGTAAGTCCACACCATTTCTATTCAAATCATCAAAGTTCTCAGCATTCAATTTGTTTGGAGAATCCAACTGAGCAATATCATCAGCAGAGTCAATCAAGTCTTCTTTTACAGCAGAAGATTGTAGTCTCCTTTTATTGCATCTAGTGTGGGAGGTAATTTTTTTCAACATTTCCTCACAAACCCGTTTCCCATGACAGTTCATAGTATTAGTAATACGCCTGCCATGTGAGGGCATTCTCAGAATAAACCAGATAGCAACCAAACATGTAACTTGAGTAGCTGCCTTCCTAACTATTTCTCTCCACATTATTGCTCTCCACTTAAAAGCAGCAAGAGCCTCTTCAAATTTTTGGGGATCCATCTACCATCGAAAAAAGCGCAGATCAAGGCTAAAATAGAACAGGCTGATACAACAAACATATAGAAGATGATTCTACAAAAGATTTAGCAATCAATCGGAGCAAGAAGTCAAGCAACTAAAACAATCTACCAAAGCAAATATTTATTGGAGAAATAGCTAAAGCAATGAAGACACCTCAGAGAAGTGAAAGAAAGTCAAGTCAAGTCAATACTGACCACTAAATTCCACAATCATTAGATCGTTCAAAAGGAGCACCTAAATACAAGTCGACGACAAGCACGGACAATCACCAGCAGCAACAAAAAGTAACCTTTCTTCTTTGAAGGATTGAGCAATGACGACTTGTTGGAAGTAGCCATGAGTGGCTTACAGGAAACCATAATTCAATTGACCAATTCACTGACAAAACTTAAGCAAAAGATGGAAATATAGAGGGTTATGAAGGGTTCATAATTCACTGTTTAGCCAGGGTGATTTCATTCAGAACGTGCAGGAACTCAACAAAGAACACAAAACCAACCAAACCATTGGACAGAAATGCACCAAAAATACAAGAGAAGATAATTTTCCAAAGAAAAATACAAGAGAAATACAGAACTTCTTCAACCTTACAGCTGAATGTCCGGTTCTCAGACACTTCAAATTTAAATATAACAAATCTTGAAAAACCCAGAATTTGATCAACGTGGACATGGAAAAAACTGGTGAAAGAGTTCGGTTCCCAGAAACTTGAGTTTCCGGGACTACGCCAATCGCTGAGGGATTTCACCAAACAGCTTGCGGACAATTAAACAGCGATCAAGCGCATACACCGTGGGAGCGTTCTACATCATCTTACTTTGAAGGCAATGAGATGCACAGCACACTGAAGAACTTCCGAATTGGTAAAAAGAAAAAAAAATGGAGTGAAGCATATCCGGCTTTGACCTATATTCGTACCTCAAGCCTCTGTTTAGGGTTCAAAGAAAATTGATCGAGGAGATGCCAATACCTCCCCTTACCGAGCGCTGGTCTGACTCTTTTGGTTTCGCTTCCGCCAGAGGGGCCGGGCCACTGCCTACGAGTACGTGCTCGGAGATAACAAGGTAAGAATGGGCCGCAAGTCACGAAATTTTACTCTTAGGACGTGTTTGGTTCTATGGAAAATTTCTGCTTTACATCCTGATCTACGTTGTCTGGATGTAATACTGGGCTCAATTCAAGTTTCCCGGGTCCCCTTTTTTTAACCGGGCCAAGCAATTTCGGATGGAAAGGTTTTACATCCTTTCCGGTTGGCATTCTAGGAATACATGGGACCCACTTGTTATATTTCTGGAAAGTTACCAAAAAAGGCGGGGTTCCTTCGCATATACGCACAACAAGCAGATGGTAGAATAGCCATTTTGGTAACATGGAAGATTATAACATTTATTTACTTTCTCATCAATTTAAAATATTTACCAAATACAACAGTTTCACTTTACAATCTGCTTTCCATGTAAAATAATAATTTTTCCTGTAATCGAACTTTTTGCCGTAATGCAAGATTACCCGAATCAAACATCCTCTTAGCGGCTCTAACTAAGGATTAGGGCCAAGGGAACTTTTCACCGCAATTAACTAATAGTGTTGTCTTCTTTTTTTTTTTGCACCACTTGACCTTATCCAGATTTGAGACCTATGAAAGAAAACATCCATGACAAGGAAAAGAGTTTTATTTCGTTTTGCCCTATCAAGCACTAGATTAGTCATAATAGGTCAAGATTTGCATACCATATCAGAAATAATAGCGACGACTTGGGGCGAGAACATAGATCAACATACATATTATGTTGAGTAAATTATGAAAAAAAAATTCAAGATTTACAAGAATTCCCAATTTTAATCCAAATATATTTTAAATTTTAAAAAAAAAACTACATCAGCCCCAGAAATAATTTATAGTTTGGAGTACGTGTACAGCTGGGTTACACCAATTAAAAATCATCTTAATAGGCTAATCAAATAGTTATAAAATTTTGAAAAATAAGAAGAATGCCAGCATTTTTAAAAATAATCCTAAATATGAAAATTTTCATAACAGTAAAAATTAAAGTAAATATTTAATTTTAACTATGATGATGAGAGTCGAAGTAGCAAAATCTCATATTGGATCAAAATTAATGACATACAAAGAAAAAAAAAAAAAGAGTTCACAGATGATCTCCTTATTTTCACTAAAAGTAAGCTCTGGATGAGATATCTAGGAGTCATCTTCTCTTCTTTAAGGTCACTATGCAAGAATGTTATGCTCTGACCAATTGAATCGCCCTGCGAACCCCATAGCTGGTCTCCAAATCACTCTCTTATGCGGAAGGGAAGGGCTTTAGCTCATCGCTTCTGCGATTTGTACCATGTCGAGCATCCGATTCACACACTTTATCTTGTCCAAGAAAGTGGTCAATATGGTTCATCATGCATGATGCTCTTCCTTTTCATGCAAAGGTGAATTCGACCACTTCAAAGGTTCCACGAAGAATTTTCGGTAACTCCTCTCTAATTTGGTAAGAAGAAGGGTTATTTATCTAAAAAACCACGAATTATTCCAGAATTCTCTAATCTGTTACGAACTTTTTTTGCCAAAAAAATCACGAACTATGCTACGTTTTTCCTAATCTATCATGCCATTAATTTTGTCCGTTAACTGCTGATGTATATCGTTTTGTGAAAATGGAGTTTGACGTGCTATCACGCGTGGTGTCATTCTGGTCATAAATAATCACGAACTATTATCGAATTCTCTATTTTATCATGAGAATAGACGTGTAAATAAATGTGCAAATAGTTGTTCTCTATTTTTATGACCAAACAGATATCACAGGTGATACCACGTCAGGCTTTGCAGTGAAAATTAATGGTATAGTATATTAGGAAAAATAGAGCATAAATCGTGATATTTTAGGCAAAAAAATAGTTTGGAGTAAATTAGAGAATTCTTGAATAATTGGTATTTTTAGACAAATAACCCTTAAAAGAACAACAAATCCTTCATATAAGAATGATGACATTAGCAGCGACACTCACGAGAAGTATTAAGATGATCTTATTTCATCACATAATGTAGAAACGTACCAATCAAATCATAACAAATAAATAAATGAGTACTAATTATTTAATAATTATCATAGTTATCACTAATTAGATTGATGTTGTGGACTTGTATTCTTTTTTGATCAATTAATAAAGAGCAAGCCGATCTTCTTGATAAAAAAATTAGATTAATGCAATTATATTTTTCATTACATCATTATGAGATATTATAATAAAAAAAAATCTCACTCTTCGCATGCTAAATATTTATTAGTTAAATTCACCAAGTTATCAATGAAATCGGCTCATCTAAGAAATTCGCTTGCATGCTCATCTCAAAGTTTTCTTCCTAGTGTGAAAGCGTGCAAGGAAGGGAAAAAGGAAATGTCAACATACTGAACATTTCGACCACAAAGCAAGCTTGCCCCCTAGGATAATTACACAACTAGTTCGGAGGCGAAACTCAATGAATCACTAAAATAACAAGTTCAAGGAGGTGAAATAAGATAAATCGATAAAAAAAATTAGATAAAATTAAGTGAAATCTGTATAATATATTAAGAATTTTCTCGATTTTATGGGGCAATTACCCCTCCGCCTCTCCTAAATCCATCCCTAGTACTAATGCTCGAGCAATATTTAATGCACAACTTGTCTTTTTGGGTTTCTTAAATCTCCGAGAAATTGACATTGTTCATTTTTTTTTAAATAAAGATACATATAAATTTGAAATATGATAGAAAAAAGAGAAAATGAAGGGAATAATGAGTCCTACGATGAAAAACTTGAATCAAAGACATCTTAATCCTGGATTTACAGTGATATCAACTGAACCAAGTCAATTTTTCAATGTCGTATACTTTTTTGCAATCCAATGAACATCTGGCACTAATGGTTTATGTAATTATATACTTATCACACAAAGTACCAATATAAATCTATCCCTTGATTACAGCTCATTGTGCATATGATTTTCGCGCTTCACGCAAGCACTAAACGTGAGCTAACCAAACAGTGTAGATGAAACGAATGCGGGTCATAGATGCAAGTAATTTATATATCAAAGAAAACACATGTCCAAAAGCAAACTTATCACTGATAAGGATTGTTTGAAGTGGTTCGATACATCTAATCTCCTCATTGAGTCGACCCTGCTCGAGGTTATATTAGTCGGGATCCACCGATCTTTTAAATATTAGAAGATAGTATACACCATGAAAATGGATATATAAACATTAGACACTCCACAGTTTTTCAAAAGTCTAACTTGCAAAAAGGGAAAATATTAACCTGAATGTCGAAATTACCAAACAATCCATCTCCTATTTTGTCATGGTGGGATGGTCGCATCACTATGGTTACCGTCATCATCTCATAAGAAATTGTAGGTGGAAACATAAAAAAGAAAAAAAAAGTAAATTAATATGATATAACTTTTTAAATAATTTAAAGCCATTTATGGTATAGAGACGCGTACTATATTCACTTGCGTTACTATTACTATTGCCATTCGTTTTTATAAGAAAATGTACGCGGAAACGTTATAAAAAGAGCAAATTAATATAATCTGACTCTTTAAACAATCTAAAGGCATCTACTGTACGGAGACACGTACTACGTTAGCTTTAACTAGTCTTTAACGTGGTGGAGTGATTGCGTCTCTACTATTACTGTCATCTTTTTTTTATAATATAATGTACGTGAAAATAATCAAAAAGAGCATATTAATATATTCCGACTCTTTAAATATTTTAAAGGTATCGACTATACAGTCGCCTACTGAGCTAGCTTTGGCTAGCTTTGGTGGGATAAGCATGGTGATGTTAAGAAGCCAAGGCCAGCCAGCTCATTCGATAGCTTTTAGAGAATAATCAATGCTAATGGATTACTTAATTCCCAACTTGTGGTTTTGGGTTTATTAAGATTTCCAATGACTGACCTGTTTGAAATGAATAATAGACCAGATAAGGCTAGAATATTGAGGTATCATTTTAAATGGATTTTTTGTATACTTAAAGCTAAAGTCAACATTAATAAATTATTTTAGAATTATGTAAGATGATATACTACCATTCCATTTCCTAGGAGCCATACTAAGAAGGATAATGTTATATGATTCTCAACTTTTTCCTTTTTGTCATTTTTAACCTAAATTTTTTTTCAATATGTTTGATTATTAACCTTTTTATAATAAAGGACACTTTTAATTTTTCTATTATTTAAATATTGAAATATAAAATGAATGACAAGAATAATAAAATAATTATTTAAAAAAAAAAGATAAATGAATACTAGAGAGACTTCTCTGTAATTCTTATGCGATTGTCGATCACCGCTAGTAGGGGTGATCGTTAGTGATAAGTCGAGAATTAGAAGTCTAACTGAAAATTTGAAAATAGTAATTGCAAGTGATATGAAAAAAACAATTTGTTTGCTCCTATATAAATTCTGAGTGGTTTTCAGAACTAAAAAAATAACCCTAGAAGCTCGGATCTTGATTTAGAACCCGACGAGTGTGAAATTGATTGAATTGATACATTAATAAAATAAATCTCCAGATTGTCCCTTTATAATTTTTCTCTCTTTTTTATTTTTAATATTTCATTTTTTCGTTATTATTCTTGCCATTTTATTAATTTTAATATTAAAATAGTACAAATTAAAATTAAGAATCAAATTTATTATAAAAATAGATTTAGGATGAAAATAATAAAGGAAGAAATTTGGAGAGGTGAAAGTTATTTTCCCTTGTAAGATTAACATTTTACAGTTTTCCTAGAAAACACATGTATATCACATAGAAATACGCTTTGTCTTTTTTTTTTTTTGCCAGAAACCAGAATTCTAATAAACCCTAACGAATCCAGTTCGAGTCAGGAATGTTTATTAACTCTCCCAAGGTGATTTTGACATTCATAATATTCGAACTCAAGACCGTACTTAAGGAAAATGGGCGTTCTGCCACTTTGGTCTTGCTTCAAGCCATCTCCTAGGTTAAGTCTACTAAATATGAAATAAAATAGAATGAAATGAATTTTATAGTATAAAATTTAATAACTCATGAAGAAAATTATTAATTTTTATGTAGATACATAAACTTAAAAAGAGTAGAAAGAATATGAGATAAAAGAGGCACGGAAAGTTCCATGGTTAAAATCGAACTTAGGACCTCCAAATTACCGAGTAAAAGCAGTACCAACTATGTGGAGCCATCCTTCTTTTTTTTGATATATTTTATTAATTAAGGTTTTTCAATGACTTATTTTAAAAGAATTTGAACTATTTATTTTGCCACAAAATTACTGCAAATATTAATAAAAATTTCGATTATTATAAATTGACAACTCTTTTGTTATCAACTCAACGCAAATCACAACATGTTTTCGAGGAAAACAAAATCTCAAAACGTATACTGAAACTTCAGCTAATAAATAAAGATAATTTTAGTAATGTGATCTGCAGATTGTTCCAAATTTTACCGCGTCCAAGATTATTTTCTAGATGATGTGACTGATCCGAGGAAGAAGATCATGACGATACTGAATGACATTAGCAGTTGTTCGTGGATGGACGTGTTATTCGAGACATTATCCACACTGCCCTCTAGCAATGGATTTCAAGTTCGTCCAGGAAAAGCCGAGGACCAATCGGCACAAATGGCCTCCCAAAATCTAGTATACAGCATCTTGTGATTTTATGTGTATCAATCGGTCCATAAATAATCGTATACTAGGTACCCATCGGTCGAGGATTCTGGCTGATAGTTGATCGACGGTATCCCAAACCCAGAAGAGACCATGATCATGGCCTCAAAGTCCATTTCCATGGATAGATCTTCCAATGGAGGCAGAACCATCCTCTCCCAGAAATCTAACTCCAGTCCTCTGATTGCATCCGGTAATGGGCTTCTACCTGCATAATCCGAGTTCCCGACTTCGTTGTTGATCCAGTCGACGGGCAAAGGACTCTTAGATGTCTCCTCAAATTCCAATGCTTCCGGACTGCCTGCGCTCGAACCCGACATAACGTCCTGGGAAAAGCTCTCCAAGATATTGGGCTGATTGATCTTGATCGACTTGGTGTCAGGTGGAGGAGAAGCGACTCCCCGCGAACGGGGATGACTTTTAGGAGGTGTCCGCACCGATTCTTGCGATGGCATACGTTTCTTCAGGCGAGTGTTCCAGTAGTTCTTTATCTCATTGTCCGTTCTTCCCGGCAGCTTCGTTGCGATTGCAGACCAGCTGCAACAAAATCAGCATAAAATGTCACCGTGATATATGCAACATAGTAACATACTCACTCATAGGAGCAAAACAACTTTGTAAAATGTCAGAAATCTAATATTTCATTCTGTATTTTTACCTGTTGCCCAGCAATTTGTGCCACTTGACTATGGCTTCCACCTCTTCCTCGGAGAAGTTCCCGTGCTTAATGTTCGGCCTCAGATAGTTCAACCATCGAAGCCTGCAGCTCTTTCCCGATCTCACCAGACCTGCCAGCCACCAAACCGACCCAAGCACGTTTTAGTTTAAGATTTTATGATTTTTCACATACATATTCGATCAGATCCATGTACTATTTAACAAAAGAAGCGTTCTTCAAACATACAAACTTATAGCCTGTCTGGCAAGCAATTGACAGTTAGTTAGAGAAGTACTCCTTTATCGTAAGATCGCATAAGAATAAAAAAGGAGATTTATCATCCGATGTAGAAAACGGTCGATTGCCCAGCTCGGATGAGGTAGACAGGAACTAGAAACTCACGCAGTGTCGATATATATGGTCAATCGTACCTGCAGCTTTAGGCATATGAGTCCAGTTCCAGATTCCGTATCTCCGAATGTAAGCGATGAGCTTCTGGTCTTCTTCGACGCTCCAAGGTCCTTTCTTCAGCCCCATTCCCATGTTGCTCTTTTCCTCATTCTGTTTACTGAACGGAGTCCTTCCCATGTCTTGACTTTCCTTAATCTGTGATGAGTGCAGTCTCTCTCTCTCTCTCTGTCTCTAAGAAACGAAAGTAGCTGGCTTCAGGCTTTGCTTTGTTACTCATATATAGGGATGGATTTAGGAGAAGGTATTGTATGTAATACGTATATCACATGACACTGATGATATGGTGATGTATAAATTTAGAATTTAATTATTTCTAATGTTTTTTTTAAGGATTTTATTAAAATATTAAAATTTCCAAATATAATTAGTTTGTGATATTGCGTCGGCACTATTATTCGGTATAACTGTTATGCAAAGTATCCCTCTGAATTTGAGTGCGCAGAGAGCGATTGCTCCCTAAACTCAAAAAATTGTTAAAATATTATATATATATATATATATATGTGTACGTATATGCATATATATGTCTCGTTCAACTCCCCAACAAGTGGAATACTCCACTTGTAATTTATAATGGTTAGAGTATATATATATATATATATATAGCTGGTAACTTGGCCCCTCCTTGTTCCATGATCCTTCGTAGATTAGAAATTCTGGCATTTATTGAATCAATAGAATGAAACGAGGTACATTGCTTGGACTCTTTAATTGGAGAAAGTCTTCGCGGAGCAGTTGTTACACCACATGGCACAATGATGTGATATTTTTACGGAGAGAAAAATATGGAAAATTTGTAATATCATAAAAGTTCACTCACGTTCTTGGTTCGCACCGAAATATGTATATCCAGGCAGGGAGCTTCCGATTGAATCCATCTTCTTGAGAGAAGATTCAAGATACAATTATGCCATGGATGCTACGGTGCTCGGTCAATCCAAGCAGTTCCATCGAAAGCGGAATTGACGTAAGAGAAGAAAGAGCAAGTCCTACGCCCGGTGCGATCGCTGCATTGAATCAATACAATTCTCTTTTTTCTCTCGTTTGACATGACGTCAAAGTCAACGTAAGGTGCATCTTAACACGCTACACGTGAGAGGGGTGTTAAAACTACATCAGTAACATAAGTTATAAATACTGAGTTTATAAGAGAACTGTATTCATAAGAGAATCCGACGCTCGAACATTTATTTCTCATATTTTAGTTAAACTAGCAGGCTGGTTTGCACATTGCAGGTTATAATTAAACTACAGATCATCTCATCCAAGGTTGGACCACAAATATTATATATATGTATGGCATTTCTCCGTGTCTCACTGTGGTCTCAAACTATTCAATTCAATCACATGTAACCAAACAGAGAATCTATCTCAAGTACAGTGACTTGCAAATATTATCTATCCATACTTATTTATTAATCAATTTATTCAGTATACAAAAAAAGACACATAAACTTAAACAAAAATAGAATTAATAGGGATTGAGTGGCAAGATAGTCTCGCTTGTAAAAATCAAATCAAAAACTTCTTGATTTTAGGTCGAGAGTGTAATCATATGTAGAAGGAGCCTTTGTCTTTGTTTATTATATGGGTCAATTATTGGTTACTCACACGGTGACGCAAGAGAGATGCACACGAGTTTCATGGCTGATGATGTCATAATTAACAATAAAATTTGGCTTCACGCGTTCAGACTCAAGATTTATTTATTACTTATCATTTTCTATTAAAAAATTCATCGAATTCTCTCAGTTCACATGTCTAGAAAATAATAGAGACATAGTTATTTACAAAATGATATGAACTATCTTATTTCATCTCCTAAAATCCGTCATTTAACTCTACGTTGAGTTTTATCCTCGACTCGAACTTCCGGATCCATCTCGAGATACAAGTAACTCATAAGAGAAACACGCAAAAATCGAATATAAGACATGTTTTTCTGCTTTTGCATTTTATTTGATAAATTTTTTTTATTAATAATATTCCGTCAAAAATAATAATTACGAATGTTTATTGTACTATGCTCCTTTCAATTACACTATCATATTTTTCAGATGATTATAAAAACCACAAAAATCTCCAATTTTCTCTCCCTATTATCCCATTTTAATCTATTAAATGAATTCATTTCCTATCTATTAAAATATGTCGTACATACTAAACGTTACTTTAATGGTACGAACAAACATGGTGTATATATATATATATATATAAAAGAACTTATTAAGTTACCACAATGATGGAAACATGCTGCCTAGCCAAAAAGGGCAGGAAAAAGAAGAAAATGGGAAACGTTGGAAAACGCAAGTTCCTGCGTAAGTTCACAGGTATCACCTGATCCAGTTAACCTTATCCTATCTAATTAAAATGCTTCTGTCGCTACCTATCATTAAAAAAAAAAACAAAAAGAAAAAATAAAAAGAAAACACGGTTGTTGTCTACCTCGTTTGTTTATTCTTTCTCTTCTTTCTTTTTATCTGGATTGCCCTCAATCGAGCGTTAATGACAACTGAGTCATATATACTTGTACGTGATTAATTTAGTTCTATAAGATCGGTTCCTCCGAATCATCACTGTTTCACTGACGATTTCATTGACAGCGTGAAATCCGCGCGTTGTCAAGACCGTGATAATTCGAATTGAATGTGCAATATCAGCCAGACAGTTGCTATGTTTCTGTCCGTCTGTCTCTCTCTCTCTTTTTTTTTTTTTGAATATCTCATCAGCAAACAAAATAAACCCGTAAATGGCACCTTCCATTGACGCTTGTGAGAGTGGTCAAAGGTCTCAATGTGTGAAAGAGACCCATCCCGTAGAAGAAGACTTGAAATAGGGCATGTGATTCTTGCACCACTCAAGGAATTGACTAAACCAAATTCAAAGACGCGCATGGATGCAACCACGCTGGATTTTGTCATAAACAAAACAACAATTTCACCAGATCAGAGAAGCCTCTGAACCTTGATCGACACGTCCAAATCTAATTTATTTCGATTGCACATTACTTGCTATCTAATAAAAATTTATAAATCGACGTTGTTAGTCACATATCTGAAACAATTCGACCTCCAAAATTAATTATTTTAAGAAAATCAGATCTTGGACCGAAATTATACGCGAACAGTTGACTTCTCAGTTTTGTGGGATCTCTGAATTGGCTAAAGAGCGAGGGGGTGTGGAAGGATGGACGAAAATTTCACGAGTATATGGAATGAAAAGGGGTTCTATTCTCCCCCCCAAAAGCCGAACGATTACAAACTGGATGATGTCTGGTGGGTCGAGACAGTTCCTTTTAGTCACATGATGCAAAACACAATACTTTGATGGGTTAGATTGGAGGCGGCTAAGGACGGTCATGTATACGTACATATATATATACACACACACATACACATATTTGTTGAGCAAATATTATACTGTGCCGATACGTACTATATGCAAGTGTACATAAGTGCTTTGTCATCCCATGCTTGGTTGACATTTGGAGAAGCATCGGAGTTATTTAAACATATGCAAGAATTTGATATGATTTTGGAGATGACGTAATAATTAGATTTTCACATTTGGCATGAACATGAATATCTTGCTTTCTTTTTACTAAATGAAGAGGAGTTTATTTTTCCTAAACTCATAAATATCTCACAAATCCATTTATCTAGGTTAATCTACGTGCTAAGTACATGTGTGAGTATTTGCTTTGGGGAATTCGAACCTTAAATTACGTGAATTTTCATACAAGTCGTACACATGTCCTATTTCACCTGAGCTAACACCTGAGTTGTTATATCTTGACCTTTTATTGTTCTAAAATCAATGTACAAATTAACCCTAACAAATATATACACACACACATGAACACACATATGAACAAAAGGTTGCTAGGGCTTTTTATAGATTGAATAATGTTTTGCTAATTCCTCATCTTTAACTAATGTTGACATCATTTTCTTCCACAATATTCAAAAAAAGATCACAACAATTTAGCCCATTCGTGTGAGGGACAAAAATGATAATTATACAAAATATTAGGGATGAAAATAATGATAAGAAAGTAAGATTTTATAATTCTTAAATATTAAAAATGAAATTGATGGTAAAATTAAATTAGAGGTAAAAATGATGGCAGCAAGAAATATTAGTAACGAAAGATTAGAGAGGACATGATCTGCAAACAAGAAGGTATTCTCGCCTTATCACGTGGCAACATTCTAATCGTGGATCCTATGTGCTCGTGACTGCATACGGACAGATAGGGCTTGTCATCTTTCTAATGTTAACCCTAAACAGTAAAATGCAAAGCCCAAATAGTTAAAACCTTTAATTTGCGAAATTTAAAGGCTGCATCCACCCGAAGCATCTGAAAATGGATTGATTTTGCTCTAGTTCTGTCTCTTCACTAGTTTTGTTGCAAGTAGTAGGGCAGTAGCCTTTACCTAGGCTGCAGATTGTCCATTCAATAAGGCAAGAAGAATTATCACTATGAGAATGTTCCAACGTCATATCTGCTTTAGTTACACTTTCTTCCCATTTTGAAAGTTGGTCTATTAATTAGATTAGTCGATTGTATAATTCTTCGGCTCACTCCTTATGTTAGGAGGGCATATCTTTGCAAACCGAAGACATATTTTGTTGGACCGCTCTTCATGACGATAAGTTATATATTGTTCCTTTACTGATAAAAAAAAAAAAAGAAGAACAGGATTCCTCCTGGTAAAAGGCCCTTATTTTTTTATATGTACGCTACATGTATAATTTAAAGATTCACAAGTAAAGAAAATGGATTTGTTGAAATAGTAAAATATTTTTCTCTTGAATAATATCTCGAATTTTTAAGTTTTATAAATCGAGAAAATTTAAATTGGAAGAGTTTTACCCCATAGTGAGCCCCTATTGACTCGAACTGAATTAGTCAGGGTCATTAAGCTTTCAGATATCAGTAGTTCAATCATGTTCTCCAACATGGGATAGAGTCCTCTATGTGATGGGCATAAGATTTTTAAGTAATACCTTGAAAATAATTAAAAAAACTTAAAAATAATTGAATTTTATTAATTTATAATATCACGTAAGTATTGTCACGTGATATATCCTTTACGTATAAGATTTTCCTCTGCGTGGGCTCGTCTGCATTCTTACCCTGGTTGGACCTCGTCGGACCCCTTCATAGGGTAATTGGTAAGTCTTCATTAATGAAAACATGTACAGAGTACATAAAATGATCACAGCAGATTAAAGAAGAACCGCGTAAGATCCACTCTAGCTAGTTTGCCCACGAAATGAGTCTTCTATACCACTGGAATATCATATCAGTACGGTTGTATCTTGTTATGAACTAATAAGGATTAACCATATCAGTAGATTAATGAAAGAGAATTTAAATGGTAAAATATAATTTAAAGTTCTAAATAAAAATCCTAAAAAATTAAAAATTCTAGGATTTTGTTCAAATTTTTAAGAATTTGTCACTTTTAGAAAGTTTTAAATTTATATTTTGTTAACTGGATTCCTTCCAATGAATCTGTCGACGTGGTTGATTCTTATTGGCATATAATACCATGTAATGATTTTAACGTGGCTTATTCTTAACATTCAAGGCTTTCTCCTAAACAACTCAAAGAGTGATCTTCAGCCTTAGTTTGGCCACTACCGAGCAAGAAGTTTTCTATATAATGGGTACATCAAGCAAAAGTGCGTGCGGTATCACCAACCAACTAAATCAAGCCAAATATTTGGAACTTATTATAAAACCTAAAATGAAAAAAATCAACCCTAAGATGATTTGATTTAATTGGTTGGTGACACCACGTAGACATTGTCACGTAGTGTACTCGTTACGCACAAGGCTTTCTCCTAGCTAGCATACTGCTGGTGGATATGCTGCACCGAGATATCCTATTGTTGCGCTCTTTCCAAATTGATTAAACAAAAGTGCGGAAAGCTAGATTATATACAATGAGGCGAGCACTCCTCTGCCATGTTTGAGATTGCCCGGTCAAGTTCAAAATGCCAATTTCCTGTAGGCCAGTTAATAAGGATCTTAGCAGAGATTGCTCTCCATGTGTCCATGCTTTCAGATTCAATGTGAGGATATAGATCTTATGCATTGTAATCACCATAATTGACAAACTCATATGTATTCCACTTCAACTATGCTTACATTAATTTCTCAGGGCGGGGGGAACTGCCCTAATGATGAACACGGACATATTAGATCGATCGTATGCCATGGTTGATAACACATATCCGAGTACTAGAAGGGCAAAAACTCAATTCACAAAATGATTCATGGTGAACTGAAAAATGTTCATCGTCTAGGAGAAAACTTGTCCACTTGATAGTGATCATGCTCCTCAAAGAGACCCAAGACAAAGCAAAAAAGGTATATATAAGATTGATTCATGTAAGACCAAACATGTCAAGAACTATCAATGATGAGAATTTTAACTCGTATAAGAAGTATGTAGATGTGTTGGGCCTTCGACAGAACCGAAATAAATCTGCGAATATGTTATCTAGAGGAATTGAAGAAATTCAGTAATGAACATAGATGGCAATATGACATGTAATTGCATTGCATCACAACACTAATTAATTAAACGGACTGGATAATTTGCAAGGGAAGCACATATGCATTACACCAGTGAAACCCTAGCTAGTAATAAGGTTTCAATTTCAAGCAGAAGAAGCCAGGATACAAAAACGGTCTACCAAAATTATGTTCAGCGTCGTATGATTCTCTGTGTATCCATTAGTTTTCCCATAAATTATCATAAATGAGATATCCATCGGTCGATGATTCCGGTAGTGAGTAAGTTTTCAGTAGCTCAAACCCCGAAGAGGCAAACAACATGGCCTCGAGGTCCCTTCCTATAGATGCATCTTCCAATGGAGGCAGAAAGATCTGCTCCCAGAAATCTAATTCCAAGTCCCTTACTTCGTCACCCATCCATTTGATGGGCATAGAATTCTTCGATGTATCCTTGAATTCCCATGCTTTTGGACTGCTTGCGCTCGATCCCGACACAGCCTCTTGAGACAGGCTCTCGACATTATTGGGATGACCGGTCTCGAGCATTGTGGTGTTCGATAGAGGAGCAATAGCTGCCTCTGAAACGGGACGATTAGTAGGTGGTGCCTGCATGGGTTTTTCTGATCTCATCCGTTTCTTCAGGCGAGTGTTCCAGTAGTTCTTTATCTCATTGTCCGTTCTTCCCGGAAGCTTCGTTGCGATTGCAGACCATCTAAAACAAAATTAGCATAAAATGTCACTGTGATATATGCAACATACTCGCTCATACAAACAAACAGCCTTGTAGATTGTTAGAGATCTGATATTTCACGCTGTATTTTTACCTATTGCCCAGCAATTGGTGCCACTTGACGATGGCTTCCACTTCTTCCTCGGAGAAGTTCCCGTGCTTAATGCTCGGCCTCAGATAGTTCATCCATCGAAGCCTGCAGCTCTTCCCCGATCTCGCCAGACCTGCCAGCAGCCACAATACCATAAGATCAGAGACAAGACTCGTACAGTCGCTTCTATTTCTAATGCTGATCAGTGACAGCATATGTCGATTGTTCGATCAACCGTACCGGCAGGCTTAGGCATATGAGTCCAGTTCCAGATGCCGTATCTCCGGATGTAAGCGATGAGCTTCTGGTCTTCTTCGGCACTCCAAGGTCCTTTCTTCAGTACTCCCATGTTGTTCTTTTCCTCATTCTCTTTGCTGAACGGAGCCCTCCCCATGTTTTGACTTTGTTTGCTCTCTGTGATGAATGTTCTCTCTCTCAGAAGAAAAAAGCCCCTCCCCTGCTGGGAACAATGGCTTTGGACTTGCTCTGTTATTTATATGTCATGGCAACTCCTCTCCACGTGCTATAAACTCCACTTGCAATTAACAATCTTGAAGTATAACAATTATATTTATTTATTTTATTTTTGATGTACATAATTAATATCCAAAAATACACAAAACCTTATTAATCCAAGTACAAAGTTGGTCGGTGCACTTCACCTAAAACTTTTCAAATATTGAATTCTCTTTATTTTTAATACTTGAATCGATGATTTTATTTAAAGAGAAAAAGAATATCTAAATATTTGTTTATTTATGCTTCATAGATTTGAGATTCAGGCATTTATCGAACGAAGCCATACGGGATACATTAGTCGAATACAAAAGCATCCCATATATATGTGTACGTATGTGTGTGTATATATATCTACGATCCACTTTATTAGGGACGGAACCATAAATTATGTTCACAGGGTGAAATGCCATTTGAAAAGTAATATGACAAATTTAAGAAGTGAAATATGATAATTTTAAAAAAAATAAAAATTAAGTTAAATACGCATGGTATTTTATTAATTTTTTCAAATTCGAGAACAATTGCCTCCGTGCTCACGTAGATCTATCCCTGGATTTTACAGAATATCATCCAGATATTATCTAAAATTATTTTCGTTCGGGAATTTGAAAATGAAAAAAAAATTGCAGTAACATGTGAACATTCATCTAAATTTTGGTAAAAGAATGCCAAACAATAACACTAAATTTCTCATGGCTTATTAAACAAGTGGGCACATTTTCATCAGTGCGTGTGTATGTATAAACATTACTAGAGATCGACACGTATTGCATATGAATTTTTTATTTAATTAAATTTGTGAAGAAATTAAGCATGTAAATAGATTATTAAATAAAGTCTTGCTTACATTTAATATCTCGAGCATATGAATTTTCGATAGATCAAATATAAAAAATAACTAGATAAAGTAGGAGAAATTGTATGTGACATAAGAGAAAGGAATGAGAAAGTGAGAGCAAACAAAGGTTGGTGAGCTATGTATTAATAGATTTGTCATCATATCTTTACCTTTTTGATAAATTAAAAATTGAATTTTACACATAAATAAACAGTTTAAGAAAAAGAAAAAAAAAAAAAAACAATATTTTAATATAATAATATAGTTAAACAACATCATATCTGTAGGACCATTACCGAAAAGAAAAAAAGAATTAAGTAAAAGAAAAATGTGTGCATGGTCTGTCTGTCTCCCGTCTCCTGCCCTGCTCTCTGGGGTCCGAAAAATTCAAAATATTGAATTTAATCCCATTGACCAGAGAGAGAGCCTATGGTCTAGAAGCCAGTGACTTTTTAATTATTATCTAGTCATCCAATTGGAAGAAATTAATTATTGGTCCTTTGTTTATCATATGGGTCAATATGGATTACTCACATGATGGCGTAAGATGGTGACGCAATAACTAAAAATTATTTATTAGCTGAAAATTTATCTTTATTTTCAAATGGTAGGTTATGACATTCCCACTATTTTTTTTTATCATTTTCTGTTCAAAAATGCATCGATTTCTCTCTTCAGACACATGTTAAATGCTAGTGACAGTTAGGAGAAAGTCCTCTGTGTATACAGACATATCACGTGATATTATAAACTAATAAAATTGAATTATTTATATTTTTTTTTGTTTTTAAGGCTTTATAAAGAAACTCAAAATGGCTAAATCTGATTGATTAGTAGTATTACGTAAGCATGGTCACGTTGTACATTCGCTACATAGAAGACTTTCTTGAGACAAACGCCTTCTCAAAAGTTCTGAATTTGAGTTCTGTGAATGAAAAAATTTTATTTTTTTGAGAGTTTTAACCCAGTGATCCACTTGGCTCGAACTGGATCAGTTAAAGTCGTTAGACTTCTAAATGCCCGTGATACATATAAAAAAAAGATCAAAATTCACTAAATTCCAACAGTACACAAGCCATATTGTCCGTTCAAACTAGATTAATTAGGTTCCGTTGCTATTATTATTATTATTATTATTATTATTAGGTTCTCCGTTCATGAAATTCTTTTATAGTGCTCATCCGCCTAGATGAAGAAAATGAAATTCATTTTTTAGAAGGTTCCAGCTAGTGTTCATATCCATACACAGACTATGTATTTTCAAATGAAACTGCAATACAAGGATGGATTTAGGGTTTGCGCAGGGAGATCACCCCATGATCTCTGAAGATTATTTTGAACATTATGTGAATTTCACTTAATTTATCTATTTTTCTATTAAATTTCCTTCTTTTATTCTCCGAAACTCATACTCTTACCTTTTTGTTGAGTTTCGCCCCTTGAATGAACTTTCTGACTTGTCCCTGTTATAGAAGAAATATATGTACGTATGTATGTGTGTGTATATTATATGAAGGTAAAGTCCACTGAGATTGCTATGGATAATAACATACAATAGCAAGCAGCACGACACCCCTTGTAAATTTAAAAATGGTAGTTGATACCTCATGCAATGGAACATACCTCAATTTGAGATTAAGAGGCGTGAGATTTGACTAACATATCAGTAAACTTCTATGTACTCGTTTATTATCATCTTTATCACATTTATGCTAATACGATTCCACGACTCATTTGTTCAAATTTTTTTTAAAAATGAATTAGGTTGTGGTGCTATGGAAGACGGGCTGCTTTTTGAATGTGAAAGCGTCAAAAGAAAGGGAAAAAAAAATGAAAATTTAGCAGTGCTGGACCCTATGCTCCATCTCTATAGATAGCCTTATATATATATATATATATATATATATATAATATTGAGGTATCCGAATACCTTCCGATCTCAACTAGTAGTAGCTGTGACACCTCCTTCTCGGAGCACACATAAGAGTCCGCAAACCACGTGTGACAAGTAAGTTAGGATAAATCCGAATGGGCTCGTAGCCCCGAGGAATCGAACCCTTAACCCCGGAAGGCAAGGAGAGCCCCTTAATTACTTAATAGTTAGGCTTGGCCTGAGGCCTCCATCTCCGTAGATAGCTACTAGAGAAAAATCAATGCTTATGGAAATATTTAATTACAACTTGTCGTTTAGGGTTTCTTAAAATCTCCGACTAATGACAATCGACAAAACTAATTAGGATAAATCCTGATGGGCTCGTAGCCCCGAGGGATTGAACCCTTAACCCTAGAAGGCAAGGAGACCCTTACTTAATAGTTGGACTTGGCCTGAGTCCTCCATTTCTGTAGATAGCTACTAGTGAAAAATCAATGCTTATGGAAATATTTAATTGACAACTTGTCGTTTAGGGTTTCTTAAAATCTTCGACTAATGACAATCGACAAAGCTAATCATGTAGTACGACATGTTTGAACCTCAGAAAACATCCGGTTATAATACACGGCCGGTGGATTTAAAGGACAGTGCGAGCTATCATCTCTTTAACTGAAAAAAAAATTGACAAATTTTTATTTAAAATTTATTTATATGTTTATATTATTTTTATTGAATTATCTTACTTCATGTCCCTAAAATTCACTCCCTCAACTAAAACTTACAGATCCGTCCCTGTTCTGCTATAGTGACTCGTCTGAGTTTACTTACCGCGAGGTAAAAATAGAATTGAAAGCCAAAAATGGAAAGAAAATTATTTCCACATCTACTCTGCATGGAATTAGTAGATACTCCCATTTTAACATGAAGAAAGGTTCGGAAACTACATAGGGATAGATTATTTCTCGAGGGACACGTAATCCAGTAACCATCAATTATAGGTGAATTTTATTTTTAATCATGAACTTCATTTTGTATATAAAAGGTTCGGAAACTACTCGTATGAGTGTTTTCTATAAAAAGCGTTCGTTAAATTGAGTTAGAACGTCCATTTTATTCTCTGTTCTTTAATAAAACATCATTTTCTCCTTTTAAATCTTATTTTTCAATCGTCAGGTCCGCAGAGATGGAGATCTCGACTCTAGCTCCAAATGCCACCATTTGCACTGGTTTTTTTTTTTTCAAATCAATTGGATCTTAGACATATTGGTCGAATCAAGGTGGTTGCAGCTCGAGTCAAGGCCTCATTAGGGATAATTGCTCCCGCGATACAAACATTTACTTAATGTAATATTTTAATATAAAAACTAAAAAATATAATATTTGACTATAAAAACTTCAAAAAATATAATACATTAGTACATTCCATCCAATTTTTCTTAATGCTACCATGTTTTTTTTACGTGGCGAGTCAACATATCCTGCAAAGATGAACCAGCCCGGTCAAAACCAGCCCCAAACCGTCCCCGAACCATTCCCAAACCGTGAGATGTAAGGTTCAGGGCCGGTTCTGAATAGAATTTGGAACCGGCCTGGAAAAAAAAATTGCTTGCCCCCTGCCCCTGCCCCACCCCATCATGTCACCCCCCTAACCAATCACGTCATGCAGGTCTAGCCGCCCTCCCCTATCATTTTGTGTTGTATAAAATACGAGTTTGTTGTATAAATTATCATTCAAATTTTAACACGTGTAAGGCTGATAATCAATAATTGTAAAAATCTTACACGTATTGAGAGTTTAATTATGATTTACATAACAAACTCATTATATAAGTTAAGTTTTATTTAATATTAACAAATATTAAACTAATCGGTTCAGAACCGGACGGAACCGTAGTTTTAAACCGGAACTGTCCGGTTCCGAACCGCCCAAAGGAAGGTTCAGGGCTTTCAAGGGATCACGGAACCATAACTGACGGTTCCGGTTCAGGTCTAGATAGGATGACATGGAATAAATAATATATTTTTCAATTGAAAAAAAAAAAAAAAAACCTAAAGGGAGGGTTCCCCTCCGACGTGGTCACCGGCGTCACTCTGTCTCCGTATATTTCAAATGCTGCAATTTCGAACGGGTGACCTTCACCACTTCTCATTTTCCTGGGCAGATAATTCACTGGACCGCAAATTCTAAGCCCTTCACTTTTGTTTTTTGATAAGCAAGATAACCGAAAAAGTAACGGTGATTTAGTCACTTCACCACATAACACTTGGACTTTCATGTTTAACAGTGAACGTATCCGATAAACTGAATAATTAGTACGAATCCATATTCTGTATCAAACAGATCAAATTCTTCAAAGGTTTTGGAAATAATGCAGATTTCGGGAGATAAAAAGATTAAAAAAATGACACAAAAAGAAAATAAATATGTTAAAACATCTTCAATTGTACCCTCCGACAAGGAATTGAGTCATTATTTCATGTCTCCTATGCGAGTCAAACATAAAACCGAGTCTGAGACATATTAGGAGTTTTCAGAACTTTCTACTACTTTTTTTTTTTTAATGAGCAGCTCAGCAACAAAGGAATTAACTGGGTAGAAAAAGGGTTTACATTTAGTGATTCTTCGTTCAATCTTGTTCAAATTCAAGTGGGTCAACTGACCCCAAAAAACATGCAAATATGAACGGGAAAGTCGACGGTCCAAAATGGAAAAAGGGAAAACAGGTCATCGGTCTGAGAATGGGAAACATAAACATAGGAAAACAAGTTCCTGCATGTAAATTCATAGATAGCACCTGCTCATGATAAGGCCATGGCCAGATCCCGTCTACACGGCTAATATCCTTGTCAGTTTGTTTATTCTTCTCTTTTCCCTCTTTTCTTCCTTTTTCCTTTCTTTTTAATCTCTCTCTCAATCTGGAGTCAACCAAGAAGTATTAGAAATTTAATACTAGTCTATGCGACTTTCTGCATTCTTTTATTTCTGTCTTTTTTTATGGTCGACCCATGTAGCAGGAAGGTCATGAGCATACAAGAAATGGGGAAGAGAAAAAGATAATTAGAAGGCGTAAAGGATCTTGTTGACAGAAATTTTACCCAAAAAGTCCACACGAGCGACCCCGCTACACATAGTTTGTAACCTTGGCTTCTTTCCCTCTTAAAACCAACACTCTTTCGTGATAGAGGGTATGAAAGGTCTTTGGTTTGTCAACCAAACAACGGTCTTTGGTTCGATTCGTATTAGTGGGACTCTCATACCCTTTTATTTCCCCTTCCTCTCATCATTTTTAGATCAATAACCTTATTTTGGACTTAAAAATAAGGTTTTTTTTAATGATAAGAGAGGCATATTGGCCTAATATAAGTATAGGAAACAAAGGGCCCTAAAGAGATATATAACTTTTATGATGATGATTGAGCTCAGTCAAAGTCTTGTACTGTTACACTAAGGGGGCGTTTGGTTCGATGTAATAGAAAAATTTTACATGGAAAAGGGTAAGTTTACAAGCTACTTTACCTTGTTTGGCCGCAAGCTTGTAATCATTTTTTGATTCCCGGGTCATGGTTTTTTTGCCGGGCCAAGCTAGACTGCCTGGAAAGCTTTTACACCTGAGGGAGGCGGCATTCTTGGATTACAACGGACCCACCACTAAAATTACAAGCACCCCAGTCCTTTTCTCTTTCTTCTCTCTTCATCTTTTACCGGGGAAGAGGACAAATTTGTAATATGCTCCATTATAATATTATTATTTTGTTTACTTTCCTAGTACTTTACAATATTTACCAAATATAACAATTTTAAATTACCAACTATTTTCTATATAAAATAATTTTTTTCCTGCAATATTATTTTCCTCTGTAATTCAAGATTATTTGAACTAAACGTCCCCTAAGAACACATTCTAAAACAATAAGGCTTTTTTAAACATGTAAATAGTTAATCTCATGCGATTGCGGTTTCTTATATTATAATAAACTAAAATACAACATACTATAAAAAACTAAAATACAATATGTTAGCATACGGTCCTCTAAAAAATAGAGAATCAAATATGAAAATATAAGGAAATAAAATCAAGCTCAACCATATTAAAAATTCAAGACATACCCATTGAATCTCCATTTTATCTTCAATTTTTTCAAAAATTAGAAGAGCGATACAATCGAAGAACCTCCTCCATACGAATGTGTCAGGTCTCGAAATCATGTCGCTGTTGTACTTCTCGAAGACAAATTCATTATAGTTTCTAATATTGATCATGATACTGCTTTGTTGGGCTCTTAGACCAATTGAACCATCCATAATATCCTTATTCTATCTCTATTTAAAATATCTTAAAATACAATATAGTACAATGCGATTTGGAGAATAAAGATCTAGAAAAATAAAGAAAATAAAACTGGCCCGACCTCCTTCAAAATTGATATTTCTCTTCCTTTCCGTGTTGAACTTCATGTTTACCATTTGGGTCCTGATGGATCTGGTCCACAGTGAATTACTTGGGAGATTGTAGGGTGTGCCATTGCATCCTTGTCTTGACGTTGTTTAATTTCCTTGCATCCATTTCCAAGAAAGATGGGCAGATAATGCTTATAAGCAAGCTCACTTATTGTCTGCAAATCGACAGATTCCTGGTCGTAGTTCCTCCTAATTACAAGGGACGAGCCGTCGTCAAAGGATTTGAAGCTTGGAAGAGGAGCCAAAGGTCCAATATGTGAAAGAAACCACCAACTTGATCAAAAAAAAAAGAAAGAAAGAAACCACCAAGAAGAAGACTTTTTTGGCACGTGATTTTTGCACCACTGTCAGATTAATTAAATCAAATTCAAGGGGTTAGCTAAGTGCGTGTTGAATTTCTTGGCAAAAGCAAGCACCACCGTCAGAAGGGGGCCCCTGAATTTTTATTGACCCCTCCAAATAAAACACTGGAATCAACTTCTCCATATGAATATGGATTGATCGAGTTTATTCCTTTGTCTTCTCTTCTTAAGTAATATTTTGGGTTCATATCTCATGATTTGAAAATATTCACGATTGTAAAATTTACCCTATAATGGACCGATTCTTTCGAATCTAAATTAATCAGTACCCATTAAGTTTATGGATATCGTGCACAAAAAAATTTGACTAACCCATTTCATGGGATCTCTAAATTAGCCAAAGAACACCAACATGACTCGGGTGAACTTGTTTGAAATCTCTTTCCCTTACAGAAGGTCCTGGTTTCAAGTCTTGTGAATGAAGAAGATTTAAGTTGAAAGAGCTTTATTTACCCTATTTATGAGCTAATCCGACTCGAACTGGATTGGGTAGGACTTATTAGACTTCTGAATACCGAGTGTTACGAATAGAAAGAAAATTAGCTAAAGAACAAGCAGTGGGACAATGGATGAAACTTTCCATAACTAAAATGGAATGAAGAAGATCCTCCCAATCAGTACAAATTTGAATGATTTTGATTTTGATGGGTCAGCAGCTCATATTAGTCACAACCTGATGCAAACGTAGTATGATGAATTGAACTGAAGGCGGCTAAGGACTGCCCTGCCTGTATGCATAAAATAAGCAAGTATTACACTGCGCCCATACACACTATACATGTATAATTCGTGAAAGTGTTTTTGTCTCTCATGTTTTGTTATATTTGGATATAGTTGTATCGGCTAGAGTTATTAAAATTCGAGCGCAAAATATTTAATTCAAGTAGAAAAAGCTTTAATTTGATTTTAAGTGCACAAGGCTTAATTCGGTGATTTTAAATGTCTCCCATCTTATTCTTAGAAAAGTTTCGACAAAACTAAAAGGAAGGTCCGCTTATACGTGGACCTGCCCAGTTCTAGCATTCAAAAATCGGGCCGGCTTGTACCATACACGAATCGAGTTCGGACATGCCCAGTTCTAGCACAAGTATAGTCATGATCGGTCAAGTCGGACCCAGCATGTCAGGATAAATGACCAATCCTACTCTTGTTCTGCTTCTTTCCATTTCATTTCAACCTATCCAATGCGATCTTAATGATGCCTATATTTTATAATATTATTTTAATATATATATGTACATATAGATCCTCCAAATTGGGAGAAAATCGTGTATTTCATGAGTATATTACGTCAGTACTATTGCATATTATTACAAATCAATAAAAATTAGTCACGTAGGTAGATTTATAAAATAAAAATTTAGGCGGTAAAATGTAAACTTAGACATTTCTAAAAATCAAAAATTTCTAAAAACAAGATATCAGTAAGAGGGAAGGAAAAAATATGTCGAATATTACAAAATACAATTTTTTTAATTTTTTAGGCTTTTAAGAGTTTTTAAAAAGAATTTTAGTGTTTTTAGAATTTTTATTTAGAATTTGACTTTATATTTCATCACATAAATCCTCTCGAACCAATCTGTTGATGTGACTGATTTTTATTATCCTATAATATCATGTGATAGCACTGACATAATACACCAGCTCGTTACATACTGCACTTAGCTTTCTCCAAAATTATGAGGATTTATTTTTGCCAAATATTGTGGTAGATTTATCCCTCCAAAACTGATTTTGATCAGATAAATGCAACGATCATTGACCAAAAACACAGCTTCTGTAATCGGGTAGGATTTTCCTCTGATGAGTAATCAGATCCATCCTTGTTCGCATGTTGTCTCTAATGACTTAGTCACTTGCATTGGCATTGCCATTGGACCCCGATAGCATGACCATAGTTCAGGACAGCATCGATCATTGGGGTTGACATAACACATATGTAAATGTCATATGACAGGACAGGAAATAATGAATCCGGCCTTCTCACAATTATCATTGTTAAATCTCATAACATTCATATAAGAAAATAATGATGAGTTTATATTATGACTATATCACCACCTAATAGTTTAGACTTTTAGGTAAAAATAGATCTAGTTTCTTATAATGTCCACCAACAATAATATAATATATGAGCACATGATTATAGCAATCTTCACAACCGAAAATGGTTGCGGAGCAGGTTTTCGTGATTAGTTTATCGAGTACAGAAACAGAAGAGAAGATGAAAGTGATTTGAGAATGTATTTATTTTTATAAATTTTAATCACTTTTTTTCCTGAAAATTTGCATTTCCGTCAAACTTTGGGCGATTAAAGTTCATCTGAAAAGTACCCTGCAAATTTTACTGATTTATCCCTACTTATAGGGGGGGATAGGATTTGGCGTCTATCTTTCAATGTTAATCCTAAATAGTAACGTGAAACAAAAAAGATGCAGTCTTAGGGTAGTGACACAAATTTTGACTCATAACGACGAGTTCTCGAGTTCAATCCTCATTGTGAGAATTTCATGCTCATTTATTTTTCTTTATTTACTATATTTGTATTAGGTTCATTTACCTCTTATATTACCGAAAAAGAAAGTAATATGAAAAGCCAAGTATTTAGACCTGTCGGGAAATTTAAAGGTTGCAGCCGCAGGACTCCTCCCGGTAAAAAGCCCTCATCTTTTTAGGGGTCTGCTACACCATACAATCTAAAAATTCATGAGCATTTATTTGGGTATCATCCTAGTCGAATCTTACGGACTAAACTGGGTCAATTGAGCTGGTTTAATTGAGAAACTGAACACTTGCCAATCGAGTTCTCTACTATGTGCCCGATTACCATCCTTAACCAGGTTGGACCTATTTGAACCCCTTCTTTTGGTAACTGGTAAGACTTCATTGATGAAACATGTACGACTTCATTGATGAAACATGTACAAATTCCGTAGAATTTATCACAGCAGCTTAAAGAAGGGCAGAATTCTGAGAATGAGTCCTACTACATGCGCCCCCCCTCCCCCTTTTTAATTAAGTGTTCCCACTAACATAATGCTGGTGGATTTGGTGCAAAGAAATATCCTTATTGTAGCGCTATTTCCAAACTAGTGTTGAGCGGTGTCACCGGGCACTCCTTCCCCGCATGGTTCGGGAGACTTTGCATATAACGGCATTATCATGTGACAGTACCTATACAGTGATACCAATCAATTAAATCAAGACAAATGTTTAGGAATTTATTATAAAATTTAAAGAAAAAAAAACCCAAAATGGTTGGTTTATTTAGTTGATGACACCATTACAGACAATAACACTTTCTCTCATGTCTGAGGTTGCCCTGCCAAATTCAAAATACCAATCTCGTATAGTCTGGTTAACAAGGATCTTAGCAAGACTTGCTTTCCTTATCTTTCCAATTACACAACAGGAGAAAAAAATATGGTGCCTGGTTTCTGCTTCATGTCTATAGAATGAGAATGTAAATGTTATATTATGTGATAATATTTACGTTGTGTCATAAATCAATAAAATATAATTATTTTTAAGTTTTTTTAATTTTTAGGATCTTATAAAAAATTTAAAATAACTGAATTTCAATTAGTTTGTGACACAATGTAATTAGTCTCACATTATATAAATTCAGGAGCATTTATTTGGGTGTCATCCTATACAAAATACTCCGTAGGTGGATTTAAGTCGAGAGATATCCAAGTACTAGAAGGGTAGAAACTAGATTAGCAAAATCCGGCACGGCGAATTGAAAAATGTTGAGTGTCTAGAACACAACTTGTCTAGTCATGACCATGTTCCTCAAAGAACCAAGACAGAGCAAAATATGTATACATAAGATTGATTCACGCATGTAAGCCCAACATGTCAAGAACTGCCGATAACAAGAAATTTTAATTCTTGTAAGAAGTATACAGATAACTCGAGCCATAGACAAAACCGAAAGAAATAGCAGGTTGTGCCCTCAGAGAAACTAGTCAAGTTCTAAAGATCCAAAGGCAAATAGGGTTTATTTAGAGGAATTGAAGTAACTCGGTGATGAACATCGGAGCAATATATATGTGACATGTAATTGCATCACAGCACTAGGTAATTAAACGGACTGGATAAGGGAAGTAAACATTACATCGATGAAACCCTAGCTAGCAAGTCATAAGGGTTTCAAATTCATGCAGAAGAAGCCGGGGACCAACTTACAAAAATGATCTACCGAAATAGCGTTCAGCGTCATGTGAGATATTTTATGTGTATCCATTAGTTTTCCCACAAATTATCATAAATGAGAGACCCATCGGTTGATGATTCCGGTAGAGAGTAAATTTCCGGTAGCTCAAACCCCGAAGAGACGATTGACATGGCCTCGAGGTCCCTTGCTATAGATAAATCTTCCAATGGAGGCAGAAGGATCTGCTCCCAGAAATCTGATTCCGAATCCCTGACTTTGTCATTGATCCATTCGACGGGCGTAGAATTCATGGATGTCTCTTTGAATTCCGGTGCTTTTGTAGTGCTTGTGCTCGAACCTGACAGAGCCTCTTGAGACAGGCCCCCAACGATGTTGGGTTGACCAGTCTCGAGGATGAAAATGTTCGATGGAGAAGCAATAGCTAACTGTGAACCAGGATGATTACTAGAAGGTGCCTGCATCGGTTTTCCCGATCTCTTGTGTTTCTTCAAGCGAGTGTTCCAATAGTTCTTTATTTCATTATCTGTTCTTCCGGGAAGTTTCCTGGCAATCGCGGACCACCTGCAATGAAATTAGCATAAAATGTTGGTTATAAGTAAACATGATACGAAAGCATGATATAAAAGCATGTCACTGTGATATAAGCAGCATACTCACCCATAAGAACAAACAGCCTTATAGAATGTTAGAGATCTAACATTTCATGTTGTATTTTTACTATTTTTACCTATTGCCCAGCAATTGATGCCATTTGAAGATGGCTTCCTCCTCTTCTCTGGAGAAGTCCCCGTGCTTAATGTTCGGCCTCAAATAATTCATCCATCGAAGCCTGCAGCTCTTTCCCGTTCTTGCCAAACCTGCCAGGCACCGAAAGATCAAGTATGCTTTAACGTAGGATTTACATGATTGACATATGTATTTGACCAGATTCACGTAGTGCTTAACCAATGAAGCATTCTTCAGGCATATAGACCCTCAATCCGATTGGAAAAGTAATGCTTTGGCATATATGATCGCATAAGAAGCGCGAAAAGGAAAACAGTATTGCCCGACATACAAGACGATTGACTAACTAGCTCGGTCGAGGAAAACAGGAACTAGGAATACATGCAGCGTGCAGCCAACACAAGACTCGTACAGTCTGAATTGATCATATATCGATCAATATACCGGCGGCTTTAGGCATATGAGTCCAGTTCCAGATGCCATAGCTTCGAATGTAAGCGATGAGCTTCTGATCTTCTTCAGCACTCCAGGGTCCCGTCTTCAATGCTCCCATATTGTTCTTGTCCTCATTCTGTTTACTGACCGGAGCCCTCCCCATGTAATTGACTTTGTTCAATCAGCGAAAGAGTGCTTTCTCTCACTAGTCTCTCCCCTTCTCTCAAGAAACAAAAAGTCCCTTTTCTTTTGGGTACAATGGCTTTACTCTTGCTCTGTTATATATATATAGCAGCAACTCCTCTCCACGTGCTATAAACCCCACTTGTAAATTAACAATTTGAAAGAACATAATAAATTTACTTATTTTATTTTCTGTACATGTAATCGATATCCAAAAGTTCATTAAACGAATTAATTCAGGTACATGCAAGTCGGCTCACTACAGGTAAAAGTTTTTCTTTTTCAGTATTGAATTTCTTTCATTTTCAGTACTCAAATCAATGACCTTATTTAGGGGAAGAGGTATCGAGTTAATTTTATATTTATTGTCGAGAAAAAGGAGAACTTCGTAGAAGGGTCTCTCCCCCAGCTGCTGTCTTGGCGCCTTCTTGTTTCATGATGCTTCATAGACTTGAGATTCAAGCATTTATCGAATTATGAAGACAAAGAAACAAGCTATATCGAGAATGTAGTTTTCGTACAGTAGTATACAATTCTGGCACACAATCTAAATGCTCTAAGTCGATCCTCGCCGTGGTAATTACATATCCTTATTTATCATTGTTTCATATGATTATTCCCTATACTAGACTCATAAGTTTCCTTTATCACTAAAAAAGAAAAGAAAGACAAGCTATATTCATATGACATAAGAAAATGAAGAGAGGTGAGAGTAGATGAATTAGACAATTATGTATTAATAAATATATCATCGCACCCTTAATTTTTATTAATCTAATAATGATTGCAAATTAAATTTTATGCATTAATATGTAATTTAAGACAGTGAAAAGACAACAAATAAATTGGACAAATGTTTCGATACATAACTAGATGCGAAACCTGTTTTATACATATTATATCAATAAAAGTAATTAATAAATAAATCCATACACAAATGAAAAGAGTGAATACATATAACTAATACAAATGAAAAGGAATAAGTGGGGAGAAGAAAAGAAAGATGAGGAGAGAGAAGAGAGGAGAGTGAATGGTGGGCGATGAGCAGGTGATTCCACTTGTTAAATTTACTATTTTACACCCATCTAATTTTTTTTTTTTGGTCGCCAGCCACGGTATCCAAGCAGGCCCCACCAGCGGTGAGATGGCATCTTTCAGCCAACCATACTTGACTAATCCGTTGGTCGCCCCGGGTCGCACGCCTGGCAATGGCGGGTGAGGCTCCCAAGAGGGGTGTCTGCGTACGTGAGGTCTCGAACCTGAGACCTCCTTAAGCGGCACCGAGCTGCTTACACCCATCTAATTTTAAATCTAAGGGTTGTTAAAATTTTAATTGTTATACATAAATAGCAAATATGTAAAGTTAAAAGTGATACCAACAAATAGGTTTTTGCTTAAAATATTAACTAGAGGTTTACCCGTACTATATATGATATGTTATCTTAATAAAAATTATTAGAAATATCTTTCGTGCACAATTGAATTAAGTAATCAAATCGAATGAAACAATAAAATTTAATTTTTCAAGTAAAATAATATGTATTTAACTTTAAAAATAGATAGTTGTAATATTGGATTGTAAAATGAAATTAGGATTCATAACTTATATGCATTGATCACTGATAAAAGATGAAAAATGAAATGTGAGAATTAAAAGCAAATTTATAAGAAAGAAAAAAGAATGTAGTAGGAAAAAATGTTAGATGATCGTATTTCATAATAATGTAGTGAGGAAAAACCAATCGAATTGCTTTACTTAATAATAAATATGGTAACTGCCCAAGTGATTAATACAAATTTGTTAATTTGTCACGTTCTGATTGGTGTTTCCTCATAGCACATGACGGGGTAGGATCACTTAAGAATTTCTCATGCAGTAGAGAGAAGATGAGAGTTTCAAGTTGGAGAGAAAATGGTGGAAAGTAAGTAGTTATACATCGAATTTACAATCATGCCCTATTACATTCTAATTTGAAGACTAGTGAAATTTCAATTGATAGTATTTTGGGAAAGAAAAAAGTGACATAAGAATGGAATCTTCTCTTAAATAATAATACATAGATAACAGGTAATAGATATAAACATAGATAAATCATAATTAGTAAAACCGGATCGGACCGGGAACCGGTTAAGGTATGGGTTCACGGGTTCTTAGGTTTAACAAGGATTTAATGGGTCAGACCAGGTCTTTATATGTATTATTATTACTAATTGTTATAAGAATAACCTTAAGAATATCATACAACTGCAAAATTAATAACTCTAGAACATTAACTAAGGCATATATAAGAAGATCATTAATCCAGAATTTGATAAAATATGGGAATATAGTATGATCCACAGTAGTATGAAACATGCACGATCATAACTTATTTATTACTAAACTTATTGTTACTGAATTAGGTAGAAAGTAAGAAAGATATAAATTATCTGAATTACGAATCATGATTAATAATAAATATGAATCATATATGATAATAAATATAATTATTACTAAACATCTATATATTTATTCAGAGAATACTCCATTTAATATTAATAATTAATTGAATTTAAAGCACTAAAAATTCCTTTAATTCTTTAAATTTTCCTTAATCTATACCCTAAAATATGAAAACCTAAGTCTCTTTTTTGTTGGACGCCGCCCATCCCCATCCCCATCCCCATCCCCATCCCACCTGCTACTCTCCACCCTCCTGCTCCTCTTCTCCTGCAACCTGTTCCTTCTCCGCCGACTCCTCCGATGCTGATAACTTCTCCTCCTGATCGGGCGATCTTCTCCAACAATGACAACGTCCTCCTTCTCCTCCTCCGACATCGATCACCTTGTTCTCCTACTTCGACAATCTTCTACTTCTCCAACACCGAGACCTTCTTTCCCTCCTCTAGCAATCTTCTCTTATAAGGCAATATGTTCCTCCTTCACCTCATCCAACAACGAGAACGACCTACTCTAACAACGACCTATGGCTGCTTTTCGTCCAGTTTGAATGTTTTTATTTTTATTTTTTTTAACTTTTCCATGAGCTGGTTTTCTGGCCGGTTTTTATGGGTACATGAATTTTCTCAAAAAACCGTTGAAAGCAGAGTCATTATGCAAATAGAATAATTAATAAAATCAGACCAAACATGTGGCCGGTTCCCAGTCAAACCAGTTGAACCGGCCGATCCACTCCGGTTTTTAGAACTACGAGATAAACTACATCATATCTGTAGGTCCATTATCCAAAAGAAAAAAAAAAGGGCAAAAATTGGAAAACAACAATATATGCACGGCCTGTCTGTCTGTCTGTCCCCAGCTCTCCGGTGTCTCAAAAATTCAAAATATTCAATTCAGTTGAATCCCATTCAATTAAAGAACGACTCTATCTGGAGGCCAATGAATTTTTAATGATTGTCTCCCCCGCCCAACTGGAAGAAACTAATTATGTGTCATTTGTTTATTGCGCGAGTCAATTCTTGATTACCCACATGATGGCGTAAGATGGCGATGATGCAATGATTAATAATTATTTAAATAAAGATTTATCTTATCTATTTTAAATTGTCTAGTGTGACCCCTTTATTATTCATCATATTCTCTTGGAAAAATACATCAGATTTCTCAATTCAAATAAGCAGGGAATGCAAATGACTTAGTTATAAGTTCGAATGGTACACAGGGCATGTTGTTCAACCGATCAAATTCCGAGTTAAGTTCCTATGTCAAGAAATATCTAACTCAAAACAAACTTTTCTTATTTAAAATTTTATTTTTATCGGTAAAAAAGAGAGTAGCAGCAATAGGGTGTCAAGCAAAGTACAAGTTAAGAATCTCTTCAGACAATAATACCAGAGTGAGAATTGAACCTGTAATCTCGAGTTCATTGAATTGCATGGGAAATGGGTATCAGATCATTAGACCACTGCCGTTGATGATTTTTTAAATTTGTTTAATTGGAAAGAATATTAAATGGTCCTACCCCACAATGACGTGGTGAGAAAGAACTAATCAAATTGTTTTAATTAGTAATAATTATGGCAAGTGTTCAGGTGATTAGCACTAATTTACTTGTTCAGCACTTTTTTATTGACATTTTCTCTAGCCACATTATAAGGTAAGACCACCTAAAAATTTCTCGTTTAATTGGTTTCAGATATTATTATCTTGAAATTCCTTTTACAGTGCCCATCCGCTGAGAGGAAGGAAATGTAACTCATTTTCCTAGAAGGTTCCTGCTAGTGTCCACACCCATAGACACACGAGACGCATTTTCAAATCAAACCGCTGAAGAAATCTATACACACACACATATATACACAATGTGAAGGTAAAGTCCACTCAGAATGCCTTGTTACCCAAGGCACACTGACATATGTGCATTACCTTGTAAGGAGGATAACGACGTTGCTTTGTTTCATGCAATGCACATGTATCATTTTCGAACTGAAACTGTTATATTGAATTTAGTTCTTATCGGCAGAACTCTCTATATTTCTTTACTCTCGTCTTTCTTCTTCTACTTATCTTAAGACCACGATTTTTCATCTGTTAAGAAAAGATTTAAGGTTGGTGGTTGGATTAAGATGATTGAATCTAAATGAATGATGAAAATTCATGTCGAGAGAATTTAATTATTTTACAGACCGGCATGACTCCAACGTGAATTAACTATAATTTTTTGAATTTCTGAATAATATGCGATTTACAGAATAAGAAAAAATGTTTTAGTGTTCGAAAGAAGGGCTGCTCACTTTAAAGGGTTTTACAATGTCAAAGCGTGAAGAGAAAAGGAAAGGAAAAAAGAAATAGCGATACCGGAAGAAACTCTTATATGTGTGATACTAATTAATAAAATTAAATTATTTTACTATTATTTTTTTAGCTTTGTAAAAAATTCTTAAAAATTTGAAATGATCTTATTAGTTTGTATCATCGTGTAAATACTGTTATATAGTGACACTCTTACATGCAGTACTCTCTCGAATACTGGATATGGACCACACGCAAGCATGCTCCATCTCTTGTAAGTGTAGGCAGCTAACAGACATCAGATTAGTGCTTATGGAATATTTAATTGACAACTTGTTGTTTCGGGCTTCTTCAATTCTCCGACTAATGACATGTTGATGTAGTACGCCAAGTTTGAAGTTCAGAAAACATCTGCCAGTCATTGTTTGTGCGAGTCCACCTATCACGAGATACGAATAGAATTGACAGCCAAAAGATAGTACTGGTACAAATATTTTGACTGTGATATCAACTCAACTTGGAATAGAATCGAAAAAAAATGTATATGAAATGTTACGATTTTGCGTTTTTTTTTTATAGTTATCTTATTTCCCCATTTAACCTGAGTTTGACTGTTTGTTTGGTTTCTCTTAGGTTTTGCTTTTCTTTGACAAATATTCTAGATCCAGACTACTCTTTGTTGTTAATAATCAACATCCTTAATTTCAAAAGTTCCTAGAACCATCTTTCTCCACCATTTTCTACTTGCCAACTCGAAGCATGCCCCAGTTTTTTTTTTTTTTTTGGGTTATCAATTATGCATTCCTCAAGTGTTATTAGTTCTTCGATCAGATCCCAAAAACAAAAAGGAAAAGGAAGAAAAGTGTTAGTACTTCAGTGTGCATAAGCTGAGCCAGGGTAATTTTCCAACAAGCTTCCACATCGAATCGAGTCTCAAGGTTTTTCCATCTTATGCATTCCTTTCTTCTCCACTTATCCAGCATTCTCTGCCAGAACTGAAGATCCCCAACATAAGAACGAGAGAGTTTGTAATGAGTATACTATGTGACAGTGTTGATATAGTGTCACGAGCTAATAGAATTCAGTTATTTTTATGGTTTTTTTAAATAAAATGTAAAAGAGAAAATGCAACCCTAAAAATGACTTAAATTTAATTGGCTCGTGATACCGTATAGGTACAATCACACGATATACCTATTATATATAAGACTTTTTCCTCCTAGACATCGGTGTTTTCCCCTTTCAAGCTATCTCTTCTCGAACACATAGTGATCTATAGGTTCATGTTATTCTACCTTATTCTCTCCACTCTACTTATGAACATTGAACCGCAGATTCTAAGCACTTCACTTAATTTGGATCATATGTTTAATTTGTCAAACGGATCAAATTCTACACAACATTTGGAAAGAATGCAGAATAATTCTCCTTGTCAAACACTTGCAAAGATGTGCAATTCCATGATACTATGCGTCTTTTGTGCTGTCCCATTGTACCAGAAGCGATTTATTTATCTACTCTGCATTTGAATTTTGAAACCTTCCAGAAGCTCAGTGAATTTAACATTTGTTTTGGAGAGAAAAAAATAATGGGAAGGGAAATACTAAACCCTAGAAGAAATTAAAAGAAACCCGAGTTGGAGATCTCTTTGGTCTTAAACAAAATTTCAAACAATTTATGTTTCATATTGACCATTACAATAACTGTATGAATAAAAATTGACAAACAATTGACAAGTAAAAAGAAAATAAATATGTTAAAATATCTTTAATTGGACTCTCCCACAAAGAATTAATGAATTATTTCATGCCTTTTTTGTAAGTGAAAGACAGATTGCTGTTAATAATGCTTAGTTGTTACAGAATTTGAGAGGCAGATTGCTGTTAATCCATAAAGAAAGAAAACCATCCTCGAGAAACAGGATAAAACTAATCAATGGCATCAGCATCCATTGAAGTAGTGACAGAAATGATTCAGTGACCGGTAATAATCTTTCTCAAAAATTGTAACAGTCAGGGCCCATCTTTAGCTTCTTTCCCTCTTAAAAGCAAGGTTTTTTGGAAAGAGGGTTTGTCCATGGCATGTCCTCGACTTAGGATAAGAGGTTATACTTTATAGGTTCAATTTAGGGTTCTTGCAACCAACTTGGGGTTGGCCTACTGGTTCCCTCACTAAACCCCCAAATGGATGATCCCAGGATCGAATCCCAGATTGGGGCGGTCGACGGGAATTTTCCCAAAGATCCCGGTCCAACCGCAGATTAGTCTCGAGGTGCGTTTCGGCTGGCCCGAGGATACTGCGTGGTGCAAAAAAAAAAAATTTAGGGTTCTTGTATCTTTTTATCTTTCCTTCCTTTGTCCATAACCCTTTTTCCTTTGTTTTTTTTAAAGAAATTATTCATAACCCTTTTTCATAATAAAAAACACATTTTTTTCAATGTATAAAGGGTATACAAGATTAAAAAGGAATAGAAAGAAGAGGGAATGGAGAGGTATGCAAAATCAAATTGAACTTAAAATTTTCTGGTCGTAGATTGAGTGTGTAATACCATCGCACCAAACTCCATTTCCCATAAAAACAGGAACACGGTCATTTATATGGTTGATTATTAATGTTGTACGACTGCGAGGATGGGGTACATCTGGTCTCTATGTCGTTCAATTTCCTGGGTTGTTGGCTCCATCTCGGTAGAAAGATGGACAGATAATATTGCTGATAAACAAGCTTACTGATTGTCCGCAGATCGACAGATTTGTGGTTATAGTTCCTTCTAGAACAAGGGACAAGCTCTCGTCAAAGGATTTGAAGCTCGGGAGAGGATTCAAAGGTCCAATATGTGACAGAAACCACCAAAGAAGCTGAAGACTTTTTGGGCACGTGATTCTTGCACCACACTCGGATTAATTAAATGAAATGCAAAGGGTTAGCTAAGTACGTGTTGAATTTATTGACCAAAGCAAGACGAAAGCACCACCATTGACCCCAACTAATTTAATTTAATCATTTTCAGAAATGCGATTTTGGACCAAATAAAACACTGGAATTAGCTTCTCTATGTGAATATGGACTGGTTTGAGTTTATCATATATATCTTTTCTTCGTAAATAAGGGTTTGAATTCGAGTTTTATGAATTGAGAAGACTATTAATTGTAAGAGTTTATCGACATAATGAGCCGATCTCTTATTCAAATTTGGATTAATTAATGTTCGTTAAATTTACGAATACCGTGAACACAAAAAAAATTGACTTCTCATTTTGGGGATCTCTCATAATTAAATTAGCTAAAGAACAAGCAGTGGGACAATGGATGAAGGCTTTTCGTGAATAAAATGGAATGAAAAAGATCCTCCAAATCAGTACAGATTTGAAGGATTTTGATGGGTCAACAGTTCATATTAGTCACCTGATTCAAATGTAATATGATGGATTGAACTGACGGCGGCTAAGGACTTCACCTGCCTGTATAAAATAACAAACATATATTATACTGTATCAATACATTCTATATGCATAATCCCATCTAAGTGTTTATGTTTTGTTATATTTGGATAGTATAAGCTAGGGTTATTAAAATTTGGAAAAAAAATAAAATAATTCAATTTTTAATTAGACTTTAAGTGCACAAGGCTTAATTCCGTGATTTTTCGGTGATAAATAAAGCTCATGTGCCTAATCTAAGGTTGAACTCGATTCGGTGATTTTAAATGTCTCCAATCCTATCCTTAAAAAAAATTCAACAAAACTAAGAGAGAGGTCCACGTGCACGAGGGGTTATAAGTTTTCAAATGAGAGAAATATAATTGGTGATCGTCACTAGAAAAACCTAATTTCGACAACGTTGTAAAAAATGTGGCTGACTTGTACCGTATACAAATCGGGCTCAGGAGACCATCCAGTTCTAGCACAAGTCAACTCATTACCTGTCTTTTAATCGGATCGGGTCAAGTCGGACCCAGCAAATTAGGGTAAATTACCAACCCTAGGCTTGCTCTACTCCTCCATTTCAGTGCGACCTATCTAATGTGATCTTAATACTGCCCATATAATTTTAGTATATGCACATTACATCCTCCAAATTAGGTGAAAGTTTTGTATTTTATGAGTATACTACGTTAGTATTGTTACGTGGTGCTACAAGTTAATAAGAACTGATCATATTAATAGATTTATAAGGGAGAATTTAGGCAAAAAAATATAAATTTAGATATTTCTAAAAATTAAAATTCCTAAAATCCTTAAAAAAAATGATACCTATTAGAGAGAGTGGAAAATGATATCGAATTTTATAAAAAAAATACGAGTAAGATTTTGGGATTTTTTTGGGTGCTTAAGGGTCTCTTAAGATTTTTAATATTTTTAGAATTTTTATTTGGGGTTTGAATGTACATTTATTACATAAATTCTATCGCACGAATCTGTTAATGCATCTGATTTTTATTCTCTTGTAACACTACGTGATAATGTTGATATGATATACTCGTTACATAGAGCACTTTCTCCATAATCAGAAGAATTATTTTTGGAGAAAAAATAAAAAATCCTATATATTTATCATTTCTTACAAGTAAGCCTTACATATTTCAAAGTGATAAATCAAGTCGTATATGTTGCCCGTCGTTACAAACGTTAGTCCATTCTATCATCTGCCGTTAATAAAAGATGATGCAACCTTGATTATGTAAGTTTAATTTGATGTATCAATTTTAAATGTTGGCATGTGCAGTTTTTTAATCCTACGTGTTTTTAATGTTATTTTTTATTTTCAAATAGATAAAATTACTCTTTACCACTAACTATTAATCAAAATTTCAAATTATACCATTTACCAGTCAAGCTCAAATATGTCTCAATCCAATTCAAAAGGCAAAAGGCAGAGTTCTGGCATCGAAAGCTATCTGACAATTTAAATGGCATAATTTGAAAATTTGATGAATCGACAGGGGTAAAAGAATAATTTTATCTATTTAGAAATGAAAATAATATTAAGTATACGTAAGATAAAAATATGTATATGTTAGTATTAAAATTTGACACATTGGATTAAACCGAGTAAGTTAACTTTCTCCCTCCAAAACTGATCGTGATCCGATAAATGCACCACTCATGGACCAAAAACATAGCTTGTGCAATCGGGCAGGATGTCTTCTGATGAATGATCAGACTCATCCTTGTAATTTGCATGCTGTCTAATGACTTAGTCACTTGTATTAGCATTACTATTGTCTTTCCGATAGCACAACCATGGTTCGGGACAGCGTCGATCGGTGGGGATGACAAAACATATGTAAATGTCATATAACAGGACTTGAAATAATGAATCTAACCTTCCCGAAATTCTGTATGTTGGATCTTATATAAATTGTATAAGAGAATAATGACGAATTTATAAGATAATTGGATACCGTTACCTAGAAACTTAGATTTTTAAGTGAAAATGAACCTAATCTCTTATAAGTTCCACTAACAATAATATAATGTACACACAATTCAATATAGTATCATAGTGGGTTTTCATGTGGACTTACATTACGCCAGATCCGGGTGTAGAACTCATGGCCATTAAGTCCAATATCGAAAGAAAAATACCTGAATTGTAGCAGGAATCATCAACCTTACACAGCCAGTGACTAGGAAAATGTCTAGAGAAAATGGGATATACTTTAACCATGCCACTACTTCTGAACCAAAGTAGTTTCTTCATTGTGGTTCGTGGGGGTACGAACTAATAAGCCTTGCACGATCCATCAATAGCCACTAATTTTTGTTCAATTTTCCTCTTCAATTTTCATTGTTACGTGATAGAGACATTTTAAATTTAAATTTTTATTCCATAGTTATTTTGAAAATGCATTTTGCTCGTTGTTTCTTCTTCTCCAAATCTAACTTGGATTGCACTGGCTTTCTTTCTAATCAAAGGTGAAGGACGTGAAGTAGAACCAAACAAAGGAGTGAGGACGAAATCGATAAGAAGTCAAAAGTTTGGGGGCAGAAATTCAATATTCCGTCCCGAGAGAGACACATTGGTTTGAAATCGGAACAACTGAAATTGTTTGGGGAGAAAGGGAGAATAATAGAAACTTCTGGGCCAAACAGACATTGGCGGAAGAAAATACATGGAGGCGCATTGTCCAATCGGTTGCTGTTGTGCGGCCCCGCTCGTTGAACCCCCTGAACCCGAACGACGGATATGGGGGCTTCGAACCTCGCTTCTCTGCTGGGCAACGGCCTTGTGAGCTGGCGGAGCTCTGTCCCTCCGCCGATATTCGTCTTCAGAACTCTGTCACCGACCCGCGTTGTCACCCGGAAGCCTCAAGGCCGTTGCGTTCCCCGGCGCCGCTGGAGCTCGAGGACCAGAACTGTAGCATGTGAAACCGCTGGGTCAGACATCATCTACACTTCCCCGCCTCCTCCGGTTAATGGGTACCTCCTATCTCTCGCTGTCTCGCGAGTCACTTTCAGTTTCAGTGTTCGTTTTGCGTGATTGGAAAATGTGACGGCTCTTCGGTGGAAGTCTTTGCCGGTCTTGTTCACCGTAAACTAGGAACATTGCTTGGCTTCTCGCTCTTTCTGTCTCACGTGCATTGATTGTGTCTTTCTGTCGAACATATCCCTGGCAATTGGTGAATTGGAGCATGATATCTAGCTGCCGCTCCTGAGTCCTAAGAGAACAATTACATGTAGTAGTGGCACACGCTGGTAGTTGATTTTAGGGGATGTTTGAAATTATTGATAATCGTTTGGCGATTGTCGTGCCACAGTAAGCTGTTCGCTACAAAAAGTAAATTGTTTTATGTTACTCTGTAGTCATCTCTCGGTGGTTTTCTCTATGAAAAATCTCCCAATAGATACAGCTTCTGCATTCTCATACATTAACGTTTTAAACTATAAGTTGGAACTCTATCAATAAACTCGGGGATTTTGAGGATCTCAGTTTTTCCTGGCCAAATAAGAAGATGCATTTCTTTAGTTATTTCTTGCTGTGTTAGACTAATAGATATAGCTTATGCGGTTTCATACATTAATATTTTAGATCATAAGATGGAACTCTATCGATAAACCTGGGGTCTCAGTGTTTCTGACCAAATAAGAGGATGCATTTACTAAGTTATTTTTCTTGTCGTGTTAGACTAATCATGTGGCTGCAAAGTTTTTCACTTGCTGAGGAAGCTTTGACTCACGTGAAAATTAATGAATGCTCTTTGCATCCTTGTTTATATATCCAGGAAGGAGTCCAGACAAGAAAATATTTTTCTGAAGGATATTCTGTTTTAGAATATGTTACTGTCATAGTTTTGCTCATCAGTCTATTACCTTGTTGCTTTAGATTCAGAGTTACATCATTGTCAATCCAGAAATCAATATTTTCTTTCCCTATTTCCACCTTCAGTTACCCAGAATACAATCGGTTACTGCCGTGCCCTTTGTACAACTCCCCACCTAGAGTTGAACATCTGGTTGTCTCAGAAGGAGGCCCAGCCTTAGATTACATCTCTAAAGCACTGAATCTTCCTCCACTGTAAGTATTGTCTTTTTGCAGACCCTTCCCTAACTGTTGGATACATGTTCTACTCTTCATTGTTCTATTTGACAAATAATAGTACATTTAAATTGCAGCAAACCTGCTGGAGGGTATTTCATGAAAAATATTTCCCTTAAAACCTCTTCACTTGGAAATTTTCTGTAGATGTTAATATGTGTTCTGATGCAAATGCAGCATAACTTTTTTTTTTTTTTACCTTATAGTCCAAACCATTCCATAACAATGCCAGATGAGAAAAATAAACAGAAAATTTCATTCTTTGAAGGTTTGTTGCAGATCTTATACAGTTTGGAGCTGTGCATGCTGCTCTTGTATGTCCACAGCCTCCCCCGACTGCTACACCCGAACAAATGAGAATCTACAGAGAAGTCACTGATCCTGCAGTCTTAAAAACTAGGGTTTCCATCAAGGGAAAAACTGTGCGAGAAGCCCAAAAGACATTTAGGATCACTGAGCCAAGTCAAATTGTTGAAGTAGGATCGTACCTGCGTGTCCATGTACACCCGAAGCGCTTCCCCCGGTAATCTTGAAAGCATGTCTTTACATGCTATATTTTCCTTAAATGCATTCTTTTATTCATCCATTCCGACTAGCTATTTTACTCTGTTCTATGATTAACTTCAATTCGCCAATCGCAATTGTGTTTAATTGTTAATTGAGACAGTTTCTCAGGCACTTGGCGGTAATGAGAAAATTTAAATAAAGGCTGCATTTTGAGGGCCATAAATTGGACGGGACAAAGTTGAAATCAGAGCAATGTAGAAAGACTTCACAGTGAACCTTCTTCATACTTTTTTCTACTTGTTCAGTCAGGTTCCAGATTATATAGACATTCATAATGGTCCTAAACATTGGCTGAGGTGTTGGAGAATTGAAAAAAAGTTGGAATTGTTTGCTATGTTTATTTTTCATGGAACACTTACAAGAGATATAATATATCCTCGAGTTTTGAACCTCAGGACATGCTTATGATATCCCTAGAGTAATTAGATATATATTGACAGCACTTGGTCTTTTCTCTGTGTATGATATTATGTGATGATCAAATGTTTTGTCAGGTGCTATGAAATTGATTGGAAATCAAGAATTATAGCAGTGGAGGAATTGTACGTGGTGTTGGACAAACCTGCTGGTACATCTGTATGTCTACGATTTATCTCAAAGTTTTCCAATGTTTTAATCAAGATATAACCAAACCAGCAAACCTGTGAGGATATTAATGTAGGAGGTTGAGAGTCATGCTCGTGGTGTGGGGTACTAGCTCTAAATTGTAAATGCTAATCTGTTACTGAAGATATTATGTTATGTGGAAAAGATCAACTGATGGATTAATGAAGCATATTTTCAATGTCCTTTTCTCTTTGATAGCATATCTTACAGAATTTTGTTTTTAAAATGGCTGTTATTGTTTGTGTATATTTTAGGCTATTTTCTCCTATTCTTAGCTATTATTCATTTATGCTGAATTCCTGAAGATTTTACCGACAAAGATTTTTTTTTTTGCAATCGAATCACTGATGATTAAGAGTTTCAAAAATTACTGATAATTAAGACATCTAATTTTTTTTCCGCTGAATATTAAGACGTTTAGTTATTCTTTTCAAAAGTGGGATCAAGACAAAGACTCTTATGTTCGCTGGATTATTGCCATTGTGAATGATAAATTCTTGCAGTCGTGTACATGTAGTCCCTACAACTGTAGGCATCTTCTTTCATTTAGTACCTACATGTTTTTCCCTCCGCAGATCTACTCCCTATTTGGTGCTTCATATATGATTCTCCAATATAGGTAGGAGGAACTACTGACAACATTGAAGAGAGCTGTGCAACTTTTGCAACTCGGGCCCTTAGTCTCAAAGAACCTCTCAAGACTACTCATCAGATTGATAACTGCTCAGAAGGATGGTAAATTATATTAAGAACCTTTGAGTTGCTGTTCCAATACTGGCTTGTTTGATGAAAGGATGGGGAATTGTTTGGATTTTATTGCAGTGTTGTATTTGCTCGGACAAAGGAGTACTGCTCGGTTTTCCATGGAAAAATAAGGGTAAGATAACAATTCTACTGAACTAATTGAATGGAGAAAGCTCGTTCACTTAAGAACTGGTCTCAAAAGTGAAAGGCAAATGATACTTAATTTATGTATGCCTTGGTGTCCTGCATTCCTGATTATGTTTCCCTGATAATTAGGACAAAATGGTTAAGAAGCTATATCTCGCTCTTGCTGCTGCGCCAGTGCCTGTCGGAATTGTAACACATTACATGCGTCCAATTAATGTAGCCCCCAGACTTGTTTCCGAAGGTCACGATTTTTCCATTCAAAAACCTTCTTGGATCCTTGATCTGGTTCAGTTTAAAGCTGGCAGTCTCTATTAAATACAATTCATAAACATATTATGTTAGAGAAATTTGAGTTCCTATTTCTTTAGTTTTCTAAACGATACAAAATTGAAGTTTGTTTTGGTCCAAAAATATTGTTATTGGCTTCCAGATTATGTTAAAGGATGGCATCTATGTCAACTCGAGGTGATGGAATGTAAGAGAGTCCCATGGCCAAACTCCATCATTGAGGAGAAATACAGTGTCGCAGATTGCGGGTGGCTCACAAAAGATTATGCATATGAGTGTAAAATCAACCTTCTGACTGGAAAAACTCATCAGGTTTGTTATCGCTACATGTCTCTCTCCTACCTACGACTTTATGCTTTGGAATTGCAAATGGCTCATCGCAGATATTCGTGTCTAAAATTGTGAGTTGTGTAACCAACATTTTTAACACACCTAACCATTTCTAAATGGGTTTGACGTGGGGGTGTCAATGAGCCTAGCCGAGCCCGAATATATAATGTTTAAGCTTGGCTCATTTAGCGATTTGCAAGATCAGGCTTGGGCTCGAGCTTGGCCGAGCCCAATATTTTAGGCTTGGGCTTGGCTCGTTATAGTAAATGAAGGCTTGTTAAGCCTATGCGAGCCAAGCCAAGAAAGAAAATGTAGCTCGAGCGCGGGATCATTGTGTCAATTGCATAACTCATGAGTGAGTAAAAAAATAAAATTAGTATTTTAAATAAGAATTTGAGATAATAATATTGATTTTTTATTTTTCTAAAGTTAAATAATAATAGTAATCATTACTATATAAAATAAAAAGCTTGTTTGGCTCACAAGCTTCATGAGCCAAATAATATTAGGATTGGCTTGGCTCGATTAATTCACAAACCCGAGCCAAGCCGAGCTCAAGCTTATTAAGATCAAGCCGAATTCAAGTTTCATCGGACCGAGCCCGAACCGTTTGCGAATTGTACTATCTCATTTACACCCCTAGTTTGATGTGATCAGATGCAATACATATTTATCCTTTCACACATTAGCCTCATCTCACGTCCAAATATATTTTTTGCCCAGCATTCGAGACATTCACCCATGATGAGCATACAGTTTCATTTTGAGATTGATTTTGATGGCTTATAATGCAGATCCGGGCACAGCTCACCGCTCTTGGTGCACCTATAGTGGGCGACTCCATGTACATGCCTTCTGCAATTGCAGAAATGGTCAATCCTGGAATCAATCCTTTTGGGAAACTAAAAACATTGTACGCAAATGAACATGATAAAGCCATTGCTGTTGAGCAGTGGATAGCACAGCATGGGAAGGAGCCCCAAGTTGCAATTGGCCTTCAAGCATGCCAGATTTCGTGGGATGATGATGAGCACATTTACAGGGCAGGATCACCGTGGTGGGGGTTTGAATAGCTTCAAAGGGTTCATACTAGGTGAGAAGTTTAATCAGGAGTTCTTACTTTGCTTTTCCATTTTTCACCCTAAGAGCTTTTTATTCCTGATCAAGCACTTTCTTGCGGCAAGATTTTTTTTTTCCTCTTTTTGGCTGAATGTGAGATATTGTTTATTGGGTCTCTCTCTCTCGTTGATCATTTGTTGAATTGCCGAATTCGTTTTTTTTTGCAATACTAGAGGTGCCTTTGATCAGTTACACTTGAGGGTAAAGTCGCCTTCGGTTTTTTGTTAGGTATAGCATCCGATATCATACTAGTAAAGTTCACGCAGTCCTGGTTGGGCATAGAATTCATTTCTAAGTTCCTGCTTTCAGATGTCTCTTGAAACTCTTTCTCTTGGAAAGTAAGATTCATCATTTTCAGTATTTGTTGTTTCTAAAAGAAAATGAGGAAAATTTCTAGATGTTTGGTGAAATGTACTTTCCAAGGTATGTTGGATTGTAAAAATGTCAGCTGGCTGCAATTATTTACCTTATTCTCTTCATTCGTCAACGACGAGGACTGAGAAATCAGAAAACCAAAAGATTGGTAACAAACTAACAATTCCCTCAAAGTGAGATCTTAGCTTTAAGTAGAAAAACATAGTCTAATGATAGATATTTATGTGTCTGTGCTTATGTCTACATCATAGTTTAGCTTTTAGATAGACTGTCCCAATCTAGAGAGAACTAAGCTACCAGATCCAATGATTCTACATACTCTCCAGAAATTGTTCAGTTACATATTTTGTGCTTAGATACCGCTAGTTCAACTAGTAACAATAAGGAGTTGTCCAAAACTACTATGAAGATGTTACCGTATTGATCTTCTTCTGGTCTGCGATGAACTTCCCGTACCAATTTGCTGATAGTTTAGGAGTTCTCTTCATTGTCTTGTAATCCACATAGTGAAGTCCGAACCTCACAGTGTACCCAAAATTCCACTCAAAATTGTCAAGGAGGGACCATGCAAAATAACCCCTAACATCTGCTCCATTCCTGTTCATAGAAAGAAAGGATTAGAACTTTATCTCGATATGTAAGCTTCTAAGGATTTGGTGTCATTGGTAGGTAGTCCTGGCTAATTCTGTCATTGACTTTTTCTGTGCGGCAATGGGACTGCGCGTGTTTACCTCACATAAAACTTTCAAAATATTCCAGTTTTCTTATGATTAAAAATAGATAAGAGGACAACACAGCTGGACGGCATTCTACAGACCTTTTACAATACAAAACAGGGATAGATTTGGGGGGGTGTGCAGGGGAGTGATCGCCCCCTTGACTTCAGGAAAACTTGTGAAATCCTATAGAAAATTGACTTATGTTGTCTATGTTTTTACTAAATTATCATATTTCTCCCCTTGAAATCTGTGCAACTCTTCCCCCCACCTCTATATCACCCTCCTTGGATGGATTTTCTGTATCCATCCATTTACCAAAGGTCTCATAGAGTGCGGTACAGGTTGATGCATTCTCTTTTTCCTAATTGTCCATTCTTAGAAGGAAGAAATATGGAAGGAAAATTTTTTAATTTCCAACAGCCAAACAGGTCTGGGAACTTTCCACAAGATAAAGATGTCTTCTACCCCGTTGCTCAGGGTTAGGTCATCTGGTTTTACTATGTTTATTACCTCACAGCTTTTATAAGGGAGTTCAAGTGTCCTGCCATGTACTCCACTCTTTTAATATCTTGAAGAGATACGTTCTTTCCGAGTTCCGGGTCCTCCAATTCACCATAACCTACAGAAGGAAAATATACTATTCATATCAAAATCTGGCAACAAGGCAATTCCATATCGCAAGGTTGATTAGCCCCCATTTTCATGCCCTCACCGTTCTCTGTTATATACATTGGCTTCTTGTTATATCTCTTGTTGATGTAGTTCACTATTTTCTCCATACCTTCTGGGAACACATTTAGCCATGCCAAGTCAGTCTGCCACATAGAAAATGCTCATCAACCAATCTGAAAGTTGAATTGTCCAAGTAAAGGCATTCCGAGTTGTGGACTTAGCTAGTTTGCTTACAAGTTGCCCAATCGGGACTCCATTTCTTTGTGAGCTCTGCTTATAATAGCCTTCTGTCCTAGTGGTTCCTTTCCCAGGCTCGTCACAGAGGGAGAATAGGCAATCTTGGACATAGTAACTTGTATAGTGGTTTACGCCGATGAAATCCAACCCGCTCTCCTGTAATTTCTTTTGCTCCTCTAATGAGAATTCAGGCAAAGTATTGCCCAGTATCTCGATCATCTCTCGCGGATATCTGCTGAATAGTATTGGATCCAGGAACCTGCCAACGGAAAAAACAGTCAAATTGTACTTTGCCTGTTTTGAATCCATTATTAGCTTGCTATGAGGTAGTGCCCCACCAATTCATAAAGAATGACAGGGCTCTCTCAGCAGCCAATTTGTCTTCTGTTGAGTTGCTGATTGGCTCGAACCATACCGCATGTAACACGATTCCAATTGTACCCTTTTGTTCCTTCTGCAGATTTTCTTAGTTGCATTAGCATTGCTTGGTAAAGGGAAGTGTCCAGGTAGAAAGCTTTCAGCAAATATGTTTCACTCTAATGCTGAGCATACTTTTCAATTTGTGCTTCCTTGTCAGTTTCAACTAAAACCGAAACTAACCTTAAAAATCTATATATTATGTTGTTTTGATAGGCAGTTCCTTGGTACTTCCTTTTATTCCAATTGAAAGTTGGGTTTTGAATGGTAGCGAGCTAATGTATGTGGCTATTTCTGTCTAATATGTTGTGCTAACCTGGTACTTTTTCCGGTACGTATGGACTGCAGCTGCATGAGATAAGATTAAGTTGTGGGCTACCACAAATGGCTCTTTATCCGAATCCCCAGCAGTGCAGTTGCCGAACGGTCTGGAACAACGAGAAGGGGGGAATTGACCTTTCCGATACCCGAGAGCTGTCTGTAAGTTTGGCTCGTTGAAGGTGACCCAGTGCTTCACCCGATCTCCAAAGTATTTGAAGCATACTTCAGCGAAGTATCGGAAATCCTCCCTGAAAAGTGTGATATCACAGTTTGTCATGTCTAGTCCTATGTAGCAAGATAGAAGTTTCTCTGATGCAAAATGGAAACTGGGTTATCGTTTTTTGTTAGCTCTCTAGTGGTGCTTACCTTGAGAGAGGACTGAGCCAACCTCCATATCTGTCTTCAAGCTCTTGTGGGATATCGAAGTGATTCAATGTCACAAATGGTTTAATTCCTTTTTGGGCCATTAAAAAGACAATCAGAAAGATCACTTGCAAGTATACACACACATATATATAAAATATATATCTATATCTATATCTTCTTCTTCTCTTTATATATCCTATTATATGCAAACATTCAAGAGATTTGGTGTCCTTTTTAGTTTTTCATTTTTGTCCTTACTTTAGTTTACATGTTAAAATTTATTACATGTATTTGCTTACAGAATCCTTCAAATTAGGGATAAAATAATATTTTCCGTCTTTTTTTTTCTCATTCTATATTTACGATAATCGCAAAATTTTTTTATTAATTGCTCAGGTTCTCTCTTCTTATTTTATGGCATTTCATATCTATAATTTTAGTAATAAAAATCTATCATGTTTTTTAAATGAATTGCTTAAAATTGTAAATATGAAAAGGTAAAATTGATATAGTATACTTATAACAATTGAGGAAGTTTTGCCCATTGCTATAAGTTAATGAATCTTAAATGAATTAAATTAAAATATATTATAAATAAGTGATTTAATTACACAGATTCATCTCATTTATTTATTTTTATTTTCTTACAATACGTAGTAAGGAACCAAGTCTAGTATACACATTACTTACAAGAGATATATATATGGTCTATCCATCCGTGAATCATTTTAGGTTCAAAACTGGCTAATTATCAACATCTCTCATTTGGATTGACTCATTAATCTCCAAATGTTTTGCGAGCAGTTGGTGGTGGTTATGTTCTTGGACCAGCAGTTAACCGAGTCGTTAAACTTCCCATTCGACTCAACCCACCTGTAAATCTTTATATTATTAGGTCTGGGGACCAGGAAACAACCATCTCGCGGGTTCCCATTTGTCTGGATCCGTGGATCTTTGTCATTTATCGACTGACAAGTCCTTATCAGGTCCATATACTGCGAACTAAACCAACCAACTCATAGGTTCTTCATTCAGACGTGTTGGTTTCTTTTAAAGGTTAAGCAACTATGAAAATCACTCGAGGGTCTTGTACTCAATGAGCCTTCTTTCCACTTTCCTTGGGCATCTGTTTAAGTTGGAGCCTCTGACATTACGTTGACAATGACTCTTTTACTCACTTAGATTATCTCATATCGATATAGAGAGATTATTTTTAGTGTGCAGGATTCTCACTAAATGGTAAGCACATAGCATACTTTAGTGTTATCCCCGCTATAAGAAGAATCAAGCCCTGTTGTCTCTCCCATGTTTGCCTAAATAGGATGATAGAAGTAATTTGAGGGTGGGAGAGTAGACTAAATTTAATGGTAGCTCTTGTTGCCAAACTTCTAAAAGAAGACAGGCATTTATAGAGCAAATTTTATTCATATACGTGATGCCTTATATTAGCAACTCTGTTATGGTTACAGACTGTCCCATGTGACTCTAGTACAACAATGCATAATAAAAGGGCACACGAAACTTATATTAGCGACTGTATTATGGTTACAGAGTGGACATTTGAGATGGACTTGACTCGGGAAGTGAAGAGGCTCGTATGAAACAAAGCAAGTTATCAAATCCAAGAAGAGTGCGAAGGCTAACTAGGTTAAGCACAAATCCCACCAAAATGTGTTAGGTGATAGTTTCAATCTTCCATTCCTATTAGATAACCTTTTTAGTCTTGTTTCATATGAGAGCTTGGTGGTGATGTTTGATGGTTCAATTCGCTCGGAGGGCCGATCTGATCGCAGGTCGAGGGCCTTGAAATCCTTGGGCAGTTGCATGGAACTTCTTCAGTGGGTTATGGCCAAATGGACTAAGGGATAGATGGCAAGATACTTTCAACAATCTTACTTCTCCACCATCTAAAAGACTCTCCAGTGTGATATCTTAGATTATGAAGATGAATATTGAGAATTCCAAAAAATGGTATGCCAATGCAATATGACTATCCCTCGGTCAATTTAGCTACCCCTCATAGAAGAGGTTCCATAAGTTTTTCCTAGTGATTTCAAGGCCATTTGACCTGCCGTCAGATCAGTCCTCTATATGAGTACAAATTGAACCATCAAATATCAGCACCAAAGTCTCACATGGAAGAAGACTAAAAAAGCTATCTACTAGGGATGGAAGAAAATACAATCTGAGGGATATAGGTGATATTCGTGCGTCATGCATCCAGTTAGTCTTCAGCTCAAGTAATAATTTATATAATTCTATTAGTTTCTCGTCAAGTGATGATTGACAAGATCTCCATCTTCTACGAACCTTATGCATAAGGAGAAAGTGCAAGGCTCCCAACATATTCCGATAAGTGAAAAACACTTCACTGTCCGGAAGCATCTATGTCCTAGTCTAATAGTTGTACTGCACCATTGCCCTTGCCTACAACATTATTTCAACCTTTTACCATATGCGCGTGTCCTTTTATTTTACATTGTACTTTAGTCATATGAGAATGTCTGTTTTAACAATAGAGTCAATTGACACAAGCAAATTGTGTTTGGCATAAAGTTCACTGCATAAAAGCCTAACTTCTTTCATAAGTCAGACAGTGAGAGCTTCAAAAATGAAAAAAAGAACCCAACTTCCTCCCTTGCTCGCAATGTTTTAAGCGATCAGTTCATCCTTACGTAATGGGAAATGTTAAAGCATGCTCTGTACATGCATGCTAAGAGGATCATACACCGTAGAAATAATCCTCTCTATATCAGTTTGATGTAATCTAATCGAATAAGGAGGTCAGTCCCATAACAATTCGGGAGTTCCCAACTTGAACAAATGCCGAAGGAATGGCAAAGAGGATTGTTGAGTATAAGATCCTTGGGTTTGATTTCCTTGGTCACTTAGCCTCACCACATCTCGACGAGTCAAAACTTTTCAAATCAAAATACGACGAGTCAAAACTGTTCAAATCAAAATACGACCTACTTATTACTAGGTTGTTGAACTAAAGGCAATCCACTTTTAAAAATAAAGAAGTAAAATATACAAAAAGAAATAAAGATTTTGTACTCTGTATCATCTTCAATCGAAATCAAGGGCTTTCACATTCAATTCTTTTAGTTTTTTTTTTTTGTCTGTGTGGCTTATGAAAGAGGAGGGATAAATAATTTACCTCTGGAGAGGAGTGCGTCAACGAGCTTGTTGTAGTAGTCGATGCCTGCCATATTTATGTCTCCGAATCTCCCTTCTGTTATAATTTAAGGGAGAAAATGCTAAATTTTTGCCAAAAAAGAAACTCATAATTATTGAAATTTGAAATTTTAGAAATTAAAAGGAAAAGGGTGAAAATGGAGGAACTCACTGGGTAGAATTCGTGCCCATGAAATTGAGAAGCGATAGCTATTGACCCCGAGGGCTTCCATCAATCCTATGTCTTCCTGTTTCCCGACCATCACTTAATCAAGAACCGTTTCCAATAAATTGCAAAAAAAAAGAGGATAAATGTACTCAAATTTTTGTCAAATTTCTTGCTAGATTCTTAAACCGAGCAAAGACGAGGCAAATCGAGTACTGATAAAGGAATACGGTGCATTAGAGGATGAAGTTGTCTCTTCGCCCAGCAGACCACACGTCTCATTTTTACTCAACTCGGGGATAAAATCGTCTTTTTATTCCAGTGAGGGCATGCTCGTACTTCTCACCCGAGACCAGAGGCAAAGTTGTCCTCTCACATTACAGGGACACGTTTACCATTTCTCTCCGATTAGAGAAGGTGGTGTCACTCACTGTGCCAAAAGTATTTACACAATAACACTAATTAATAAAATTAATTTATTTTTAGTTTGTAAAATTTAGAAATGTAAAAACGATTTTAAAAATAATTAAACTTTATTTATTAATATTATCCTATAAATATTGTAACCACATTGCTTCATAAACTACATTCTCCTACTGTGGACGTGCACTATGTGTCGAGTGACCATTTGTGGATCAACAGTAGACAACTACTCCCGTTCACTACCAAGAGTGGCACTCTAAAACCGGAGAGAGTCTTGCGTGTAACAGGCACTTTCGTGATGATATTAGATAATAAAATCAAGATTTTTATTTAGGAAATTTTTTCTAAAACTATTGAGATTGTATTGTATCAAACCGGATATTCATAGGACTCGAAGATCTCTCAGATAAATGAAAATCGTAAAGAAAAGATATATTTTATTTTAATCTCATTCTAAATTAAATTAAGATATTTTCTATGATATAATCATGAGATATCTGATGTCTTTTTTTTACTATGTCAGATTCCTATAAATAGGATTAAATAGAGTCCTGTGGGTAAGAACGATGAATCTTGTGAGCAGTCTTTCTGATAAGTTAGAGCGTGCGAATTTGATAGATTGGGTAGAGACTTTTTTCCGAGCGGAATTGTAACGGGGGCTTGGGTACGGGATCGAAAATTTATGTAAAGCTGTAATATCATAGTTTGATCTAACGAATTACTTGCTCTAAGACATGGAGGTTTCTCTCAAACGAGGGTTTTACTAGATATATATAATATTCATGTTTATTTTCTTACTTTTCAATTTTTTCTGCTGCGGTCGCACTCAAAATTTCGATACAACATCAGGCGTGAATTCCTAAAAAAATCTAAAAAATAACTCTAAAGCAGCTTAATTTGATCGATTTGTATCATCATTACATACAAGACTCTTTATATTGTGCTAGATCTTTGATATTTTTATTTTAACATAATCGATATTAGTACTGATTATTTAGTTTATTTATTATCTTTGTGGTTGAACTCGCTGAGATTATATATCAGGGTAGTTGGGTAGTAGCTACCATCTCTCTCTTCTCCTTTTTTTTTTTTTTACTGATAAAGGAGAGAGAGTTTTTCAGCACGTGCTAGTCGTGGGACATTTTACACGTAAACCAACAATTATACGAGGGGAAAAGGCCAAATTATCAATAATATCAGGGGGGACAAAATATGAACAGTGACCGTTACCAGATAACGGTGGTAGTGGTCCACGGCGACGTCTCCGTTACTTCCGTCGACAATTTTGTTTCCTGCAGAAGAACAACGTTATCCCCTCTCCTGAGCATAATCGTGAAACAAACACGTAAAAACAAGCCTCCCACCCACAATTTGGCCCTCTTGCACATGGGAGTTGCCCATTTTGCGAATTCGAGACCAGAAAAGTAAATAAATTTGCGAAAATAAGGAATGAATTTAAGAGATTTCTCATAAAAAAATTTCAGGCAGACCAAATTAAAACAATTTTTTGAATAATTAAATTAAAAATGCAATTGTGCAAGTCGGATCTGTGGCCTGACACCATGTGAAATTGGCATTTAAATCGTAGATCAGCTCACCTTGTTTATGAGAATAAACATCCCAATTGCTCAGACCCTTTCCATCACTCAAGTAAGCTCCTTCGAACTGCAAAACAGAAGATTGACTGACTTGCTGGCCTGAAATAAAGAAACTCGAACCAGACGACATGGCGTTTGTGTTTCCTTCTGTGGCTGTTGTTCGAGTTCCGACAGAAGATGAGGAAGGCACGACACAGATGTCGGCAGTCACAGACCTGGTAAGAGGAAGAGGCAGTTCCGAAGAGGAAGCCGTCGGGGAGCGGAGATGGGTCTCGCGATGAGCCGGTGGTCTCGTGGAGGGATTGGGGTGTGACTGAGCAAGACGTGAAGGGAGTAGGAGATGATGAGAGAGTGATGGTATGGAGGAGGAGGAAGAGGAAGGTGGCCCTGTGAGCAAGAGGAAGTTGAGATTCTTCCATGGAGCTCAGAGGTTTGGGGACAGGCTGGTTTGTTTGTTCGATGGAGTGGGTGGAAGAACAGTGCAAGAAGAGCATATTTATTAAAAAAAAAAACCGCGGCAGATAAAAAGGATATTCAATACCGTTAGTATCACTCTCGATCTATGATTGAGAGGATATGAATTCAATTCTAATCGGTCCATATCTACTTATTCACTCTTTCTTCTATTACCTTTTACGGACTCGATAGACATCGATTTCTGTCAATTATACTGAATATTTGATGACACTGTATTGAACGCTTATACTAATCCTTTAATATATTCGTGATTAAATATTAAAATTCGTGTATTTTATAACAGAATGATAATGTGGGTAATAGCACAGTTCATCATCATGTCATTCATTTGTGAGCTGCGAAGGAAGATTTTTTCTTAGTCTTTTTTTATTGCCAGAGTGGTAAGAAAGAGGGAATCTTTTCGGAGACAGTGGTTGTGTGCCCATGAGAAGAAAAGGACATCCTAAGATACTGCTTTCCAATTAAATTTCGACATGACTCACGAGCAGATGAGTGGGTGCTCAATTTAAGAAATTGAAATCCACAGGCAATGGAAATCACATAAATTTATCTTCGCAACTAAAATCTCAAGAAAAAATTCTTACCGAAAGGTTTTCTCAAGATGTCGTATTAATTTAAACACGGCCTTAATCATAAATGCAATATTGGCATAGTCCTCCTTTAGAGGAACGGTTAGAAACTCTCCAATTCCGTGGGGTCGGTTCGAGAATCGAGTTGGTATGGACCGTGCCAAAGGTGGCCTCTTTTAAAAAGGTAAAAATGACTTTTCTGAAAGCTACATTTAAAATCAAAACCAGCTAGGTGACCTTTTCTTATTAATAATAATATATCATTTCTGTATTCCTTTTTTTCTTTTTCTTTTTCGATTTAGTACTAATATTGTTTCTGATGGTGCCAAATCAAGTTGCTGTCCAGCGGAGAGGAGGATATCGCACCGTCCGTTGTTCATTTTTCTTGTGGGGCCCCAACCTTTTATTTATTTATGAAAAACCAAAAAAATATAATTATTGCAAAACAAAAATAATCTCAGTATCCCTCGGTCCTCGATGCTACGGGATATCAGGCCAACGTTTGTTGGCACTGTCACAATCTAATATATTAAAAAAAACCAATCACATCAGTAGATTTATAAGAGAACACATAAATCTATCAAATATAATTCAAGTATTTCTAAAAAATAAAAAATTCTAAAAATATAAACAAATCCCTAAAAGATGAGAAAGTTTTCAGTGAAGTGGTCGTACCATGTTAGCACCCGTACGTGGTATATTCATCTAATTATAACTTGACATATAATCAATAATTATATAATTATAGTTATTAAATTTTAAAAAATTTTAAAAAAAATTCTTAAATAAATAGTGAATCATAATTGAAAATAATATATAAGTGGTAAAAAAAATTTAAAAAACCTAAGAAATTGTGAACTCTAATCGAAAATGTTATATAAATAGTGAATTCTTATTAGACAAATATACCGCGTAAGCGATGCTGATGTGGTATGACCGCTCCACTGAAAACTTTCTCCTAGAAGACCTTCGAGAAACAAGACATTTATTAGGATAATAGAGATATCTCTGTATATTTCTGTTTTTATTTAGTATAGAATATTATCTTTCAGATTAGGTAGTTAAGATATTTCTCGGATATTCGGAATTGTCTTACTTTTATATTGATTACACATTTGTATATATTTAGATCTGTTCGTTCAATCGAAGTGTTAATTAGCGAGAATGAAAAATGATGTGGAATATTACAGAACGTGAGTTTTTCGAACGATTTCGGGTGTTTTCTCAGAGTTTTAAGGGTATTATTTGGGGTTTAAATTCGTGTTTTGCCAGCTAAATTCTCTCCCATAAACATGTCAGTATTGCTGACATAGTATACTCGTGACATACAAAACTTTCTCCTCCTCGAGAGAACCTTGTCATCTCGATCGAATATTTTTCTTCAAATTCGAGCTCGGATTGATAAGTGAGTCGTCGATCTTCAAGCTTTGTTAACTAAACTTGGGTCAGCTAGATGGAAATCGATTGTATGAACTCAAAACGAGCTCAGCGCACGGTTAAAAGGAAGCGAGATCGAGCATAATTTTCTGGTTCGACTTCCGGTCTCCTGACCACGAGGAAGGCTCCATCCTTCAGGGACGCTTGTGTAGAGTCTTGCTGGATCGAATCGAATCGCGAAACATACTTACGTGGTAACTTATGGGACTGTGAAAATTAGTCGGTTAAAAGCCTACAGTACAAAACCTAAGTTTTTCCGAGCAGGAAAAAAAATTGAATTTATTTTTTAAGCAATTATAGACAATTATCTTTGAGACACCAAGTCGATAAATAAGTAATTAATGTATCGAAGCACGGTATTCATTATTTTTATCGATAAAAAATGTAATTTAATATTTTTAAATATATTCTACCTTGCAGTCGATAAAAGTAATGTGATTAAGTACAGTTTAGTAATGGTAAAAATCTTTAAAATTTTTATACAGCGTTTTACTTATAAACAACTAATTTTTTTTAAAATGTGTAATTTACTCCAATTATTGTACTTTGTTTTTTTCTGTTACTGCTGAGAATTGAGTGCGACTTTGCAGTAAAAGAATTTCCGGTATATAATAAAAAAAATTGGGTACCGTAATTGATAAGAGTAGCTTTTCGGTGGATGTGGCCGGGCGAAAACTTGTATGTGGTAATAGGTTAGGATATCGCGTGAACTCATGCCCATTAAGTCCAAGTATAAAAAATGGCAGTCAATAAGACCCAAAATCGGAAGGAAAAAAGTATCCGGCTTGATTTTAGTTGTACAGCGGTGAAGATTTTGCAATTGTTTTATTATAGATAAAAAGAAAGCTGCAATAGCGGCGAATGTTCGGACTTTCTTGTTCAACTGTGAATGCATTTGATAAACTGAATAACATGTACGAATGTCGGTCCTGCTAATGTAGCACCATTAAATACATAGTATAATCCAAGAAACCTGTATCCGTGAATACTCAAGTACAAGGAGTCCCTTCCAGCAACTATTGCATAAAAGGAATTCGAGCCTAAGTCCCTGATCTATCAAATCACATGAGAGTGAGTTTTGAATCATTAGACCGTCGCAGCTGGTTTGGTAGTTTACAATTGTTAATGGCAGAGAAAGCTGAACTATATTAGACCAGAGATTGTACGATAGATCGGATCAGCCCTTTTATTTCAGTTGTATAGGTGAGCCCCATGTATTTCTAAAGAATTATTAGAATGTTCGATTTGGTTCGGGGTGACAAATGTGAAACCTAACCACTTTAGGAGGAAAAATCGACTATACATAGCCGGTTTATAGGGTTTCTTTAACCGTTTTAACTATGTTGTTAGAAAAATAAAATAAAAACTCTTCGGGAGATATTTTTTTTTTAATTTTCGCCAAATCGGAACGTGATCTTACGTCCTTAAAATTATCCGAATTGTATATAAACTAACTAAACCATATAATTAAATTATTGAAACTGAACCGGTTCGAATGATTCGGTTCAATTTTATAAAATTTTTTCCCCACCTTAGCGATAAATTACTGGGAAAAATCCGTACTTAAAATGGAGAAAAGAAGGGAAGATAGTCCTGCCACTGGGTAATTGTATTCATCATCCAAATCGCTAATGAAACTCTTACATGTCTTCAAAACAATACTCCCCCTATACATTAAAAAAAAAAAAGGGAAAATTCCTAAATAATTCGCCGCACGGATAAATTTTGAAATTACCATCACCATCTTCCCCGCTTCCATCCGCCCAACCACCGTAAGTCGAATTCCACTGCCGCCCGAGAAGGAAGATACCCTTTTATAAGCATCAGAAGCCAAACCCACCTATAATAGTTACTTCCACCTTCAGCATTGCAGCGACCTGAATGAATCTCCCCATCACAGCCACTCTTTCTTTGCTGCATTATCTTGAATTTGTGTACCGAGTGGTGAAAGGATTCTTTTACTGCTTAGTCTGCCCAGAAAGACACATGATGAACAAACTGTCAGAAAATACTCTCTCATAGCTATGGCCATGGGAAGCAGTCAACATTAATATAACAGCTGCAAGGTTTTCAGTTGCATATAGGTTTTGCTTTTCTGGTATCAGTGAAGCCAGGTGAACCACCCAAAAGGAAGTAGGAGGAAGAGGTGAAAAGAAAGGCCAGAGGAGCCCCGTGAACCCAAAAGGAAATAAGAGGAGGCGGCAAACAGAAACGCTAGAGGAGTTCCAATGATGAGAATCCAAATGCGGACCTATTAGGGCAATAAGGGTGGACTTTGACCAAGAAGACAAGACACACACTTCTACTTCTTATTCTTCTATAGATAGCGGTAATGGTGATCCCGTCACTCCAGCTATGTAATGTTCAAACTTTCGTATTTAACCGTAAACATATTAGATAAACCAAACAACCACACACACTTCATTTTGGCAAAATAGTTTCTCTATGGTGCCAGTGGCTCTAAAGGTGGAGGAAAGGCCATTATTGTATTACGTAGGGACAGTTGGTCCCCATAGACTCCCCGCTTGCTAAAAACAAAAAGTATAAGCAAGGTATGATTTCAGAAGACAACATTATTTATAAATGTCCAGTAATATGCATAGCTAAGCTGTGTTTTTCGAGCTTTGGCCAGTGGGAAGTGGGAGAATATAGAATACCTGAGAGTAGAGGAAGGTGCCAAGGATTGCAATGGCAGCTCCAAGGGTGTTCACGGGCTGGACCGGTGTGTGGAATATTATGATGGAAGAGACAATCACAGAGATTCGCTTCATCGTGTTCCCGATGCTGAATGTAAGGGGAGTGATCTGATCAAGGGACATGTATGAGACCTGATTGTATAGGTGGTAGAACACACTCTGAGCCACGACCCACCTGGCAAAAGAAATCATAGACAAATTAGAGGGGAAACAAAAATCAAGTCTGAATACAGTGAAAGAAACTAATAGACAGACAAACTAGAGTAAATAAAATTCTATGAAAAACCTAAAAACTTGTGTGTAACATAAGAGAGATGGATGTTTGACTGGCCCATCTCAGTCACCCAATTTCAATCCCTGCAGTATTGCTTCTCAAAATACAAACTATGCTCCATTATGGATGAAAGGAATTGAAGCATAACACTATGACGAGCAGAGATTGAGCAGTTTGTTGTCATGATACAACGATATGCAAAAAATCAACTTTCTGAAAACAGAGCATGGAGAAACAGTGATTTGGATCAGACCCACTTTGCAAATATTGCCACTGTTTCTGTTCCAGACAACCTGGCCCTTTCGTGTCTATCATCCAACAAGTACTAATAAAACCAAAATACCTTCTCGCCGGAGTTTCAACCGATGCAAACACATAAGGAGAAAGTAAAGCGTATGATAAACAAAAGCAAACTCCTTGAGGCATCAACCTTCATGAGATTTTTGCAGACTCGATGCTTACCACACAAAGTTGGGACCAATCTGGGAGACAGCTTTCTGCCAACCCACAGCCCACACTTGGGGGCCCTCCACGGCGATTGCAAAAGGAGTGAGGATCAGTAGAGAAAGCATCGAGAGGCAAGCATAGTAGTTCATGCCGCTGACAGATTTGCCCTTCATGCCTTTCTTCGAGAATATGTTTCGGAACACAAATGCCAGGTTCGATATCATAGCCCCCATGAAACCTAAAACCAGCAAGAGCAACCCTATTTAGAGTTCTTCTCGCAATCCAACAATTCTGATTCTATGCACCTATTGCTATGCATTAGGAGGAGAAACAAAACAGAAGTGGCCAGTTTATATCTGAACTTTATAAAATGATCAACTGCAGTGAAGAGTGAACTAATAAAATGACCGATGCTTCAGTACTTTGTTATCTAAGGGGGAAAACATTATCAATAAACTTTTTACCTAAAAAAAATCACCTTTTGTTTCAAAATTCCAAAAGTTTTCCAGAGCTCTACCTTTCTCTGCCCATAGAAAGAAAAGTCTTGCATTCTACTCCACAAATGTTGCTTATCACAAATAACAAGTTCCTCCATTTGTTTACAGAAAAGAGAACAAAATACTGGGAAGATTTATAGAGATAGCTGAAAACCATTTTCACTTTATTTCGCAATTGGGATTTTACAAATCAATTTTGTAGAAGAAAACACTTCAAAATAGCCTAAAGAATTGTCCCAACACCGTATGCAAGGTTGGATCACTGAACAGCATTCACTACATACCTATATAAAAAGAATTTTCACAATCATACAGTGGAATAGCAATTAAGGCTAACTATGATTCATCCTCAATAATAACATCTTGCACGAAGGACAAGAAACAGAACAGAGTGCAATCCTCATATTAAAGCACCAGTACTCGTATGTATGTAATGAACATTGCAGAATATCAACAAGAGATCATTTCTCTTACCGATCATGTTGAAATTGAGCTCCGTTACAGCAGCTAGAGCGCAGCCTCCGATGATGGGTACGAGAGACAGGTACACGGGCAGAGGAAATGTCTCGCCCAGCACCAGCCTTGCTACGAGTACACTGAAGGCCGGCTCACCGCTCTTGATGATGTGGGTGAAGGACACCGCCACCTTCGACATGCTCACTGTCGCCGCCACGTGGCCAATCGTGTGGGCCACTGCCACCTGATTAAACACAGACCTTTCAACTCAGAACTAATGGCACGGATTTCACGCTACAGTTAATAAGAACTGAAGAGCAATGGTACCCAAATTTCGAGATCAAATGTCTTCAGTCACTTACCGGTAATAACATTTTCCAGAACTCGAGATCGACTTTTGGGGCCTCGGCGACCCGGGTGGCCCACGACACGAGCATCATGAGGGACCCGGCGGCAAGGGATAGTGTCGAAGTAAGCCACGGGTAAGGGAATGCATTCAGCACCTTCTTGTTGTAGATGTTGAACACCACATTGAGAGCCCACCACGTGGCGAAGTAGATACCAATCTTGATCCTCTGGGCCGCCTGCTCGTCGGGGAGGTCGATGCTGATCTCCAGCGGCCGGTCGGCAGCCTCGTAGGCCCTGGTCTTGACTTGGGGATTCCGGGGTTCACGGGCCGGAGCCCCGAGAGTCTCGACGGCGAAGATGCAGATGGGTTTCTGGTGAGACAGCGGCTGGGATTTGCAGAAACTAAGGTTGCTGTCGCTCTGTGCATTCCTGATGACGGGCAGAGGAGAGAATCGGTGTCTGTGGGCCGAGAAAGGGGGAGACAGCGTGCTGTGCCTCGCCAAAGAGATCATGGTGAAGAATGCGAGCGAATTTGAACTTGTAGCTGGAGAGAGGAGAGGAAGGTAAGGGAATGGAGACGCAGGAGAAGGGTTTTGCTTTGTTGGTGGGATCGCTAAGGAAAGCTGTGAGCTTTTGGAGTTTCAGAAGGAAGCAGGGTTGATGAGGGAGCAGGGATAGAGAGGAGAAGAACGGTTCTTACTGGGAGGGAGGAGGAGGCTGGGGGTTCGGTTTATATAGGAGAAAATCTAAGGTAAAACGAGCAACAAGTGGTAAATTCTTTCCATAATTATTCGTGATATATATTTTTTTGGGTATATAAATATATTACTTTAAAAAATTAATATTATTAATGAATAAAAAGTAATGTTATATATATATTATATATATATAATGGAGTAATATATTTTAATGCAGTAGTAGAGATTGTGAGTTTGATTTTTATCATAGAAATTATGCTACTATTTATTTTTTATTTCATATTTTTGTAATTATAATAATGAGTCTATCTTATGACTGAAATAAATGAAAGGAAGATGGTTATTTTGCTTTTTTATGTCATCTCTTGCTATTGAAAAGTCTAAATAAAGTTTGATTAATTCAATTTTGCAGTTTCAAATTAATTTATTTATAATATTTGAATACACAATCGTGTTGAACCGTTTTATTTCCTTTTCTTGGAAAAAGCCTTATTTCTTATCGATAGAAGCTGAAGTATATTTTGATGCCTGTTTTGCTTAAATAAAATCTCGGTTTAAATCTTATAAATGAAGAAAATTTATATTTAAAATAGTTTTAAATATTAATAAGCTAATTCAATTTAAATCAAAATTGAGAAAGAGAGCTTGTTATAATCGGTATGGCTCTCATTCTGTGTTGTAGAGGTCTTGGGATCCATTTCACCAATGAGAGTTCCTCAATCTCCGGAGGGGTTTTGTTGCACTAATATCCATGCTCAATCTAAAATTAAGAGAATTCGGGGTTCAATTCTCGGTAGTGCGACTTTGTATCCTTTTATTCCCCTCGTTCTCTCTTGTAATCGAAAAATAAAACTTATGTTTGTTCGTAAGTTGCTTTATCACCATACATTGAGTCATTAGAAGACTAGCTTTGGTCAATTTTTTCCTAATTGTCGTCCACCACAGTACATTTTTAAATCATTTATTATTATTGTTATTATTTCAAGAATTTGTTGAATTTTCGTCCCACCCCGGCTGATAAAAAGCAGAACTCATTTTCACCTAAAAGTTTAAACTATTAGGTGCTAGTATCCGACTCTCTTATAAACTCATTATTGTTCTCTTATATTAACCTACCTGATATTAACAATATTATGCAATATAACTTTGTGGTGCTATTGCCAACTTCAATAAGAACTAGAAACAATCAACCCGATGGTGATTTAGTGGCTCCCCTACTAGGCCTCCGATTAGGTAATTCGGTATCGATTCCCAAGTTGGGAGGGTCAATGGAAATTTTTTCAGGAATCACGATCCGATCGTAAATTAATCTTGATGTGCATTTTGGTTGAATCGAAAATATTGCGTGGTCTAAACTTTAAATAAAAAAAAGAACTAGAAACATATTTTCTTGAACTTGAACGCGAACTGTGGATTTTCCATAACTAGAGACTAAAAATATCAATGTCCCCCCTACCTTCTTTTTTCATCAACTCCTGGCCGCAAGTTGATAGCAAATTGACCGTCACATCGGTCAGCTGCCGCCCGCATCGACCGTGTCTGAGCACGCCCGAAATTGATTCAAGAAAGATGGCAGAGAAGAAAAGACCAGAACACGAGAACTAATTGGTTCGACGTTGGATCCTCGAAACAGCCCCACACAAAAACAAATATCAGTCGCCACCATCGGAAGAAAACAAGAGCAAATATCATCAAATTCTGGGAAGCAAATGGCAGCCGCTGGGTCCGAGTCATTTTCCAGCATGTAAATGAAGGATCGATGTGATGGAGGAGGAGGAGAAGAAGAACAACCTCTCTTCCTCGCCCTCCTGCTCCTCGCAACTTGTCCTACACGTGAATGAATTGAGGCGGATTTCTAACCCAAAAAAAAAGAAAAAAAAACGAGAAAAAACATCGCTGAGAAGGATGGGACCATTTGGACTATGTTCTGCGGAGAAATGGACGGTTGATATATAATCGAGGTCGCAATGATATATGCCTCGGCCGGAGAAAGCCTTTAACGTAGAGGTCATACCACATAAGTAATACTGATATAATCTATCCATCAAATCAGAATTCACCATTTATAACATATCCAGTTCGGGCTCACCATTTGTTAGTTTTTTTATATTTTTAAGTAAATTTCAGGATTTAGTTATTATATCTATATAATTATTTATTATATGTCAAGTTCTAACCGAACAAATATAACATGTTATCGTTCATACGTGGTATAACCACTTTACTAAAAAGTTTCTCCCTGGGCTGAGATTAACGTGTAGCATTGATAGCCGACAAAACTATCTATGTTTTAGATCTCAAATGCACCTTAGCAACGACGTGCCGAATGTTTCTTGGTTTTTTCTTTCCTGCATTATGAAAGAATTCCTAAAAAATTGAATATTACGGAATTGCCACTAAAGTTTATGACAAAATGCAAGTGGTGCTCGACACTTGTTCTCTTGTGTAATGGTCTCGGGTTCGAATATTTATAAATGAAAACAAAAACCTCATGTGTGGAGAATTTTACCTTTAATGGACCGACTTAACTCAAACTGAATAAGTTAGGGACTCATCATAAGACTTTTGGATGTCGGTGATGTACACCAAAAGAAAAGTGTTACTTTAAGCCCCGAACGATGGAATTTGGTTAAAATCACATAGGGTGTCGGGGTATCAACGTTTTGCTCCCCAAAAAAAAACGAAGAAAAAACTATACCATTCATGAAGGAACGGACACCAGTAATTTTCTAATCAAATAGGAACTTTTCAAACCTTGTGAAGCTTCGGCAATCCGTTTACCCATAAAATCGAAATTGATCTCCGCTGCATAACTGTGCACGAACACGACGATTTCGCACATTATAAACGTTATGCCCTGTCAAGGATGCCATCGATGTTGGCACATTCAGGTGTCGAGAGCACTGCCAGGGCGCATCCACGGCTAGGAATTACTGGGAAGCACCAGCTGTCTGATAAATCCCAACCATTTGCCAATTTTTGTCTCGACGTTGATTTTTGTCTTCGGAGAGATTTTTGTTTGAATCGTCGATCGTTTTTCATGCTTTTCTTTTCTTTTAAATTAAAAAAAATATGGACGATCGAGAACGAGTTTCACCTCTTCAATGATTTAGCAAGAGAGTTGATCCAGCTGTGTCGAGTTCAATGACAAGAGATATTTTTCATCCTTCCCAAGTATAATATGGCATGAGATCTTTTAGCCTTTGGTTTCACCATTTATTTAAAAAAAAATCTATATATAAACTATTATATACGTATCCGTGTTATGTACGAAAAAAATAAAAATAAATAAATGTGAAATACTGTGATAAATTTATATAATTATATTGTTTACTTATAACTTGTTGCAATTTGAATCATTTGAAATCCGTTAACTTACATATAATAGTATAGATAGATATAAATAATTTAACTTACATCGAAAAAGGAATTTAGTGCAGCTGTACAACCCTACCCTAAGTGATCTCGATTTGATTCTCATCTGTTTTGTACATTTAATCGATCTAATTAGACATAATAAAGTTAGTCCCAGAAAATCTAGTATGGAACTCGGTTTGTCTCGCGTTACCGACAATTTTAATTCACGATCGCAAATGCCTGGGCCTAATTATAATATTGTCCACAATGATAACAAGCAAATAAAAAAATAAATACAATAATTTTTTATTATAGAAAAGGCATGTCACTCGTTTTGTTATATATGATCGATGGATCCTTTCCAGTGCAGACTATTAGTTAGGTTGACTTTCTTGTCAGCATTCTGTCCGTTTTCTTTTTCGATTTGTTTCTCTTTTTCAACGTAAAATTAAAGGAAATAGATAGAAAATAGAATAAAGGAGAATAGAGAGTGTTGCAATAAAAATTAACTTAAAGAATCGCTTGATCTGAAGTCGAGAAGACACCGTTGATTAAAACATTCTTTTTCCTCTAGATTTTCTAATAGCAGGTTAGCTTGGCCTTTCGGTGGAAAAACGTTTGACTGAAAACTAATTAGAACATTTGCCAACGTCTTGAATAGTTTTCAAGATCGTAAGTTTGATTCTCTGCCTGTGTGCAGTAATGGTGAGCCCATTTTGATACACCGTTTACACATGAAATTATCTAGACATATGAACTCGTTGGTTTATGGGCATGTTCATGGGTCTAGGAGAATGGGCACTTTATTAAAAAAAAATTAAAGAAAAATCAGGATCGTGATTTTGTTAGAGAATCTTTTTATGAGGGGAAATATAATTGTCTGATCATTGAACCATTCAACGGGTGTGGAAAATGATTATGAGCTGTTGAATTCATCTTTTTTATCTATATCGTTGATGATGAGTCGTTTGATTAAACCGTTATACGGTTCAGCGAACGGATCATAGAAACATTCATTTGTGAAATTTTGGGTCATTTGATTAATGATGTTCGGTATGGGTAGAGAGGCAAAGTCTGGCTCTAGGGGGCATGAAAAAGTAGAGAAATCCCTGTGTCTCTGCCCTTTGGCCCTCTTCCATGGGTCGCGAAATTCTTATATGAGCCGAATTCATGGATGATGTGGTGAACTTAACTAATAAATTACTGACACGTAAGTGAATATGTCAAATCATGTCTAAAAAATAATTATTAATAAATAGAAAAAAGATGATGCGATATTTAATGATAATATATTAGACATTCATTAGTAAAATTCACAGATGATGTTGTAAGTTGAAATTATGTAAGAATCTGTCGAGTGGGTCAATACCAATCTCTCTCTGCGTAAACAACCAAATTCCAATTACATATAGTCTTCTTCCTGTTTTTACGGGATGACCCATCCGATTCTTAAAGTCAGCTTAGTAATGGTCTCCAATTGAGATGACCACGGGTAAAATAGCCATTGTACTTTCAGATATCGAATTAAGGGCATGGAGTTCGTATTGATATTATTTTACTACTATCATCGTGTGAGGGCTTGGACATATCTCATACTCGTAGTTTTACTACTTCATGGATAAAGAAGTTATCATGGTCGGATCCAGAAATTCAGTATAAGAGGATTATGAAACATAGTAAAAGATGCGATAGTGATTTTTTAAGGGGTGAAATAAGATAGTTTAGTTAAAATATAAATAAAAATAACAAAAAATCGTATGTCTTTGAAAGATTTTTCGAATTTAGGATGCGCATTTTATAATTCATATTACACCGTTTCAGTATATTATTAAAATCTTTCAAGATATATTTAAACAAACATTCTTTTACTTCTATATACATAATCTATAGTTTATTTTCACTAATTTTTTTATTATTAAAATCCAATAATATATAATAGAAATCAACCCGCACTCTGCACCAAAAATAAATAAATAAAAGTAATCATTACTTGAACCCGCATAATCATATTATTTATTCATAATGTATTATAGTCTAATTTATTTGAAATAAAATCTACATTAATTTATAGCAACTGATGGAACATTCTCAGTTATCATCAGTACGTTTTGTAATTTCATTAATGATTTCAGAATATTTGTTCAAAATAATGATAAATTATTTAATTTACAGTTGAAAGATAAAATATTTATTATTATGAAGAAACCTGGAAAATTAATGAAAGATTTTACTGTTTAGATTATAGATATATGGTGAGAGGAGAAAATATTTGAAATTACTTAGAAGCATTTGTAAAAGGATATTAGTATTTGCATTATAAATTCCAAGAATATTTTTGAATATTCTCGTGCAGACATCATCCTTAGTGATTATATTTCATAATAATATGACGAGAAAATAGTAATAAAATTACGGGGTAATCACTTAGGTGATTAACTCCCACTTGTTCTAATTTAGTTGATCTTCTCTCATATCACGTGATAAAAAAATTATCACGGAAAATTTCTAGTCAAACAAATTTATAAAACCAATAGACATCAAACATAATCTATCAGAAATAATTTTAAAGAACGTAAATTGGATCAATTAATTGAATGTGTTTGAAAATTTTGCCCTTTTCGGTTCATAAACCTCCCATACAACCCCAACAAAAAAATAAATAAATGATGAAAACATGCTTTTGATATTTTTCCAAGGAATTAATTATTATCGCAAGCTCACTTACATCGTAGAGATAAACAAAATTTTACCGCACGAGCTGGCATGGTTAGAAAAAAAATATTATTACCCTGTCTATATACAAGATTCAAATCCTCTCAAGATTAACTTTTATCTCTGGGTTGATCATGTCTTGTGTGCTTTGCAGACGTATATATGAGGCTATAAAAATTAGTCAGATAAAATCTGGACACCCGTAATATAACAAAATAGTGAAAATAATTTTTTGATTGTAAAAAAGGCCGTTTATTCAGAATAGGACAGGAAGAAAGATGAAAATATGAGGAGTTGAAAGCACGGTAAATGAAAATTCAACTGAAAATTTCTTGGCCACAGATCAAAGATGCTGCTGGTGGACCGAACCCTTTGTCATAGTGAAAACAACTTAGCTTGCCCCTTGATCAGCTCAAGAACCGTAGCTCCCGGATGCCTTTATTTCCTTCTCTTCTGGTGATACGACGACAGAGTAATGCGAAAGTACATATCTGAACTTTTTTTCACTGCATTTTAAGAAAATAATTAAAATTCAGATATATTATTGAAAATGAACTAAAAGGATCTCACATAAATATTTCTCTTCTTAAAAAATGTTGGTCAGATATAGATTGACACAGACATGTATGAAAAAATAAAAAGAAAATACCGATGAGTACGAGGATCATGTAGAGAGACATTTTCAGTTGTCCCCTGGACTTCACCAACCGTCGCGCACCTCTTCAGACGAGCGAAAGAGTGTACATTTTATTGAGAAAATGCCAAACTCAATTACGGATTAATATGAAATTTGGGAGAGTTTGGTTCGAGTATTGTTAAATTACGGAGAAAGTTGTGATTACGTAGAAAATTTGAGATATGGTAAAATTTTCTGGGAATATGGATTGTGATTTGAGATTGTAGTGTTTGCAACAATATAAAGTTGATTGTCAAGTTGATGTAATCCGCTCATATCGCGTGTTTTGAATGTGAATTGTTTAACAACCATATTGCAAAATTTTGGTCATTGTAGCACCAGATTACACTTCAACTTTGCAACTAAATATTATAATATATAGTGTAAAGCACAGTGTAGTCTAAAATTAACCTACAATGCTACCTTAGTGTAACTTCACTCTTGTAGATAACTGTCCATGCGTAGCACACGCATGATAGTCGATTGACATATGTTTCGATGGAGATGATCAAATAATGTTCGATATCATTTCAGTGGATTCACAATGGTTGATTGACTTCTCAAGCAATCCAGTCATGTTTGACCGAACCGAAAACGTGCAAACCATTGGCTTGTCCGGGTGCTGCAATTGTTTGAAGGCCGGTTCGATATGAACTAAACCTTTGGAATGGAGACTGTTAATCCCAAATCCAGGCACCCATTAGCAGAAAAGAACTACCATCAGCATTAAGTTTCAACGACCACCAGTTCATTTCTCTGCACTGTGGAACTCCCAAGAATTGATAGCTAAAGAAAAGAAGACAGAGAAATCTCCCAGTTCCCGAATTCTCGGTTCGCAAATTGAACATTGATTGCAATCTCTTCCTTACCCTTCTTCTGTATTTTTAGAATCTAAACCAGTATCGATCCATACGGAAGAAGGAAAACAAATAGTTGTACAGAGCCTTTTACCAATGAATACAATCTCAGTGAAAGCAGCTTGGGCTTCAGCATTCTAGCTCTGGAAGATCTCGACGAGGATAAGGAATTGGAAGATGACATAGGATAGAACTCGAACATTCTCCTCCGGTGTTTCATTGGTATCTTAAGAAATTCTTCAGGTCGGATGATCTCACAGCATATCTGAGACTCGGCGGCCCAGGGGCTGCCCAAACTCTGCTTGGAAAACAGAGAAAAAGCCAAGATCAGAAGGCTAAGTAAGATCTCCATCAGGGCTCTGTAAGAATTAAGGAGTGCATTCTCTGGAGGCATCTCCAGGATCAGGATCCATATATATAGGCCTGGAAAAAAAATTTGTGGATGTACAGCATTTGACCTAAGCTTTTCTCCTCTTAATTGCCAATTCCTCGATCCCAATTTGATATTCTCTAGAGCTCGGGATTGATCATGCCATATTGAGAGGTAAAACGGTTTTAGCTGCACAGTGAAAAAATTTCTGTCAAGTGTCTGCGGAGATGGATGAACCTCCTGGTGGTGGTATGAGTCAGAGCTGAATCGGTGCTGTTAAATCCTGGCAGCCCCGGTAAATACCATCAGGCTCCGGTACCTAAACAGACAAGGAAGCAACTTTATCTTCAAGATTCCATAAGAGAAACCAGGTGGACATGATGTGCACCCGCATCAGGTCATCAGCATCCGGTTCTCGGCAGAACAAAGAATTTGGTAGAATAGTCTGCATTCACCACCAATCACAGCACGAGCATTCCCCATCTCTAAAGTGGTGGAACCGATGAATATCTCTCACGACTATTTCCCTGTCCAAAAGTTGTGAAGCATACTTGATGAAACTGTGACAGTCGTTGCAAATTCGGAGGTTCTTCATGACTCTGACCGGCATCCCAGGGCCAGTGCTCATGATGCCATATGCTACTGCAAGCTTCTCGCTGTGAAACCCAATGAACTTTTCCCCTTCTTCTTCTTCCACGTCATGCATCACCAAGTTAGCATCGGGTGAATACCCAATTTCCTTCAGCCTTCTATTTAGATCATCCAAGAAAGCATGTATCTCCAAAGATTTTGGGTGCGTATGATCTCCCATGACAAAAGTATGCACAATATTTTTCAATTGGAGCCATGATTGCCCTGGGACTTTCTTCAGCCCCCTCTTTCGCATTTGGCTCCTAATTTTAGCTGCCTCTTCCCATCTTCCATTGTTAGCACATATGTTCGATAACAAAACATAAGGCTCAGGATCGTCTGGGATAAGTTTGAGTAGCTTTTCACGTACCCATTTGCCAAGTTCAACATTCTTATGGAGTCGGCAAGAGGATAAAAATGACTTCCATACTGATGCCACATTCGAGATACCATTTTGGTAAATGAACTGCTTGATCTCATCCAATTCTCCTCTTCGACCATATAAATCTACCATGCAGGTAAAGTGCTCCACACTGGGTTTGATGCCATAGATTTCTTTCATGATCCCAAAATATTCTCTGCCTTCTTCGAGCAACCCTGAGTGGCTACAAGCAGCTAAAACTGCCACAAAAGTTACCTCATTCGGTTTAACTCCCTCATTGATCATACATTTGAAAAGGTCAATGGCCTCTCTACCTCTCCCATTGGTGGCAAGACCCGATATCATTGAAGTCCACAAGCCAACACACAAAGATCTGCCTTCTTCAAATATCAATTTCGCATCTTCCAAGCTCCCACACTTAGTGTACATAACTATTAATGAGGATCGCAAAGGAGCATCCATTTTGTGCCCAACTTTCTGAATATAGGCATGGACCTGTCTACCTAGTCCTAATATTCCAGAGGTAGCACAGGCTGAGAGAATGCTCGTTACGATATACTCATTCACATTGAATCGTCCAAAGATCATTTCTGTGAAAGTCCTAAAAGCACTCTCATAGTCCCCCATATGCACATATCCAGAAATCAATGAACTGAATGAAACTGTCTGTCTAGATAATTCATCATGGGACATCTTATAATTCTTGATCATCTCACACCCAACAGGAATTTTCCCCAGAACAGTCAAGGCCTTCTCCACCTTCCCGCATTTACAGTATGTATCAATGAGAGAAGTCCTAATGAATCCATTAGTGTCGATCCCAAACCTTATAACACGACCATGAATCTGTCTCCCAACATCCAACAAATTTAGAGCAGCAGCCAAACTCAAAGCTATAGAGAAAGTGAATTCATCAAAGATCAGTGCTAGCTCCTTTTCATAGAGAAGCTCTAGTGCAGTTCTTTCTTGCCCATTTCGCATCAGCCCATGTATCAGCGTGTTCCAACTCCCAGCATCCTTAAAAGGTGACATCCTGAACAAATTCATTGATTTCCTAATATCTCCACTGTTAGCGTACCCGCCAACCATAATATTCCATGCCACAGTACTTTTCTCCTCCATCGAATCAAACAGAATCCTTGCAGTGTCAAGCTCCCCACATTTTAAATACAGATCAAGAATAGAGTTCCCTAGGACAGAGTCCACATCGACTCCATTTCGTAGGATCCACCCATGAACTTCCTTCCCAAGGTTAAGGTCGGTTAAGCTAGCACAGCTCTTGAGGATGGTTGACAGAGTGAAGTCATTTGGGACCACACCCTCAACCTGCATACTCCGGAAAAGGTCCAATACCATGCTGGGAGAAGAACTGGCCCGAGAAAAGCCTGAGAGAAGAGTCGTCCATGTCCGGACATCCCTGTGAGGAATTTCGCCGAACAAACGGTGTGCATCATGCAGGTTTTCTGACTTCACATACAATGTCAGGGCATAATTGGCAGTTTTTGGCCTCTGGAGGGAGAAGTTCTTGATTGCCCTGGCATGGAATTGCTCCGGTGTCCATGAGATGCCATCCTTTATCTATCTAGCAACATATAAAATTGTCAAGAAATAAATAAAAGGTGCTTCAAACTTGCATTCACAGTATATATTTACAGCATTTGGAGGGAATGCAATTGTCGCATATTCCAGCAATCAATTACCTTGCTTGACACACTAGTTTACTCTATACGGTGATATTTGAAGATACGAGTGGCATCATTACCCAAGTTGGAAGGAAAGTTTAGAAACTCCTCTCTTGGAAGCTTACTTTTGTAAAGTAGATACATGATCTATTAGAAAATGGGATGTTAGAAAGGACCTTACAAAATTTTGTCTCTCTTTATTAGTAAATGAAATTATAAATTTCCACAAAAAAAAAAAGAAGGTGCTTCAAACTGGGAAATAGGTGGAGCAATATGAGTAATCCCTTTAAACAGGCTAGGTGGCAAAATTCCACTGAAGACTACTGTAACGAATTTAAGTGTGCGAAATGGAATAATTCAACAATAATTGGCCAAATCAAGTGAATTATGTATAGTGTCTCAACTCAATTGAATCCTTTGGCTTGTAAATATTAATGGCGAAACTACAAGGTACTATCTAACACCCTCTACATGAACAAAGATATAGGTCATTAATAAGTTCTCAGCATTTGAAAATCGAACCAGTGGCACGGTCCAGTATAGGCCACACCCATCTGAGTGCTCAAACCGGATAATAGCAAAGCAGTTCTCTCATATTTCCTACTTAGCATCGAAGTCCAACTTAAGAAATAGAAGCCACAAGCTACAAATTTTCAATCTTCCACGGATTAAGATTTTAACGGTATCATTCTAAGTTTAAGCTAATTAAACAGGAGGAGGAAACAGAGATCACAGCTATGGATACCCCAATTGCCTCACTGATTAAAGACCCTGTTTTATCACGTACCCTGCAAAAGATTATCAACAGAAACCCATCAATAAGAGGTCATCAACGTTCCCGATTTCAGCCATACCAATTAAAAGGGGGAAAGCGAAAAGAAAATATTTACTCCAGAGAGAAACCTTAGTGGTTGCTTCGATAAAGGCCAGACGAGTGCCTTGGAGGGAGTCTCACCAAGGCTGCTGATGGCGGCGTCTCTCAGGAATGCAGCGCTCCTTCTCACCATGGGTAACACTCCCTGGCCCAGCACAGGAGGCCAGCGATTGTTACCTGGCGAAACGGCTTCTTCCTGGTTGGCAAAAACCGAACTGAACCGGATATTTTTCGGTTCGTGCGAGGATGGAAATGGGCCGGTCCGGGTACCAGAATGGACCCGACCTGTCCCCGATGCACAGCCATACGAACCCAACATGCATGTGTGTGTGTGTGTGTTTTTTTCCCAGCCAAATCGATCATTAAATGAAAAACTCTTCTTATATGAGTTTTTCCTGCTTAGAATTTAGGAGTACGGCAACAGCCATCTCCATCCTAAACTCTAGAAATATTCTAAAATTTACTGATTTTATTTATATCTTATAAAATTATCTTATTTTATCGAGTTAACATTCACTTTGGTCCCTCAATTTGTACCCGGCCAGCACTTTAGTTCCTAAACTTTTTTTGCCAACAATTAGACTCAAACATCCATGTTTTTGCCAACAAATCAGTCCGACGGTTAGTTTGCCGTTCGATTTGTCACTTACGAAATTAGATTTATACTTTTTTATTAGCAAAACATAAAAACAATGTCATTTTACTGAATAGAAAAATGTAATAACTGTTTTATCATTAACTATTGATCATATTTCTGATGAATTACCATTGGTTTAAAAACAAACTCATTAGAAATATGATCAATAGTTAATGATAAAACAGTCATTGCATTTTTCTATTTAGCAAAATGACGTTATTTTAATATTTTGCTAATAAAAAAGTATAAATCTAACCCTGTAAGTGACACATCAAACGGCAAACTAACGGTCGAACTGATTTGTTGGCAAAAACATAAATGTTTGAGTCTAAGTGTTGGCAAAAAAAATTTAGGGACTAAAGTGCTGACTGGGTACAAATTGAGGGACCAAAGTGACTGTTTTCTCTATTTTATCCCACGAAGTCTGTCATTTAACTCTTTCTTCAGTGTTGTCTCTTTTGTTGGATCATCTAGATCCGTTCTTGCACAAGGCTAGAGCCGAGATCTCATTTAAGGAAAAAAATACCGAACCATTACAATAAGCTATGCTGGTTTGTGTTGTCTTTTTCTTACCAATTGAATTATTCTTTTATTAATTCTTGCCTCCATACTCTTCTCAATCATACACTACCGTGCAACAGCATCGATGTAAGAAGCCGAAGCTGTGGTAGTTCGGGTTATAGACTGCGGCGTCAATCTGCACCTTCACATTAATCCAGCTCCGAGTCAATACCTTGCATTTCAATCTTTGATTTGAATGTTGCTCACCTCAAATATCGTAAAAAGAGCCCTGTAATTTCCATGTACAATCAACCGGCAAAGGTTTTAGCGGTTTGACACTTGTTCCCTGAGCATCGATGGGCAGAAAAGAACTTCGGCCAGCATTAGGTTCAACAACAACCAGTCCATTTCTATACAAAGTGATCAAACTCGCAGAAAGTGGAAGAAAATAATTCTCCCACTTCCGAAAGTATCAACGGCGATTTGAACACTGATCACGATCCATTCTGTAACACTCCTTTTGTATATTAAACACTCTAAAGATATGAGTTCAGAATCCAGGCCAGCATAGTTCTATGGACATGTGTGGAAGAAGAAGAAGATGAAGGAGAAAAGCTAAAAAGTAGTGGAGTGTGCGAATACGATATCAGTTGAAGCACACGGCATATGTGGCAGCTTGAAGCTAAGGTTAAACTTGCTGTAAGCTCAAAGGGTTCTCGATCTCTGAGTGTTTGAGCTTTGACTTTCCGGCTCGGGGAGTCCTCGGTGCAGGCGAGGACTTGGGGGATGACGTAGATCTGGTCTTTCTCCGCTTGTGTTTCTTCGGGGCCTTGGGAAGGTCCGACGGCGGGAGATCTCCCAGTGCATCGGAGGCTTGGTGCCCAAGGGATTGCCCTAACTCTGATCGCGAAACCCAGAAAACAAAGGAGATGAAAGCAAACTAAAAGATTGCCATCTTGCCTAACTAGCTGTACCATTCCTTTTCTATTTCGACCAACTAAACAGACAGGAATATGAGGACTTTCAAAACCAATGTACAAGTACAAGGATCCGAGTTTAATTACCTGGTGAAGCCCAAGAGGAGGAACGAGAAGTCGGTTTAGAATCTTGGAGCTCACCGATGCTGCCCAGAGAGCTCGAAAATTCCGGTGCTGCCTTGAACTCATTCATCTGCATCATATACAGTGGCCCAGTTGAGCAGGAACAGCAGATTACCAAGAAAGAAGTCTACACCAGCTGGGAAAAGATGTGATTCTACAGTACACCTTCATTTTTTTTTCCTTGAAGTTTCATCAACCTTGTCGAGTCAAAATAATCCCTACGTTTTCTCTTTTCAAAATACGATTTGATTTGCAGATGGCGAGTGTTTCATGGCAAAGTAAATTCTAACCTCATATTAGAATATATTTACATTACAAATTACAATGTTTGATCTTAAAATTTATTATAATATCTATACGAATTAAAACTTAAATTGTGATCGAGAAAATATTTACGTATAAAGTAAGTAAATTTTTTTTTCATGAATCAAAATAGGAAAAATCTTGAATTGCAATCAATTTTGTGTACTATTTTACATATACATATTAAATTTTAAATCCAATCTTTATTCTTCCAACGCAATGCTTTTGATCTGTAATATAGTATAATTTAAAATTATGTCATAATTTAATAATAGTAGAATCAGATATTTGAAGTGGTGTGATGGGTCATTTTTGGAAAAATGGAAAACAAAGGAATGAAGAGATCAATTAGAATCCATACCCAAGTGGGTCCACAGCCCGATGGACCATTCCAACCAATGTGGGCCACATGCTTAACATCGGTTGGGTACCCAATTTCCATCTCTTTCTCCTTCACAACTGCACAAAGTAGCCCCACAAGATTGAAGAAACCAGAAAACTTTTTGGCCAAGGATCTTAATTAGAGAGAAATAAGAGGCCACACAATGCAAAAAACAGAAACATGGAGGACTATTTTGTATTTTTACCGAATATATGGGAGATGCACTTGATTCCCTTGTAGAGCCCTTTGATCTTTGTCGCCATTGACACCTCGATGCTAATAAACTTAACCTCCTCGAATGGAAATCCAACTTGGAAGAGAAACAACAGCCCTATGCAGAGTCCCTCGACAGACCCTTTTGCCTTCAAATCAGAAAAAATGGAAAGAAAAACAACGTTTAACACTTTTCCATCCAAGTTTCTTCAAATTTTCAAAATACTCAAAAAAATGCAGCAGCTCATAGATGGGAATCCCTGTGAACAAAGAATGCCATAGCTCACAGGACTCGAATATGATATCTTATTTAAGAGAAACGTGCGGGTTAGTCTGGTGGTAACAAAGAGAATGAAAACAAGAGAAATTGCAGGCTCTTGATCACCTTATTGTTGGAGTGTGAATGGTAAAACGGGTTCAGAGACTCCATTCCCCATCTTCCTGCATTTGCTGCTGCTGTTCATTTCATTGGCACATGAGAAAGGAGAAGCTTCATCCGGGCAACAATGGAAGGAAGGGAAGTCCTTGAATTCAAGGGGACAGGAAAAGGGGTGAAGGGAATGGAGAGATTAATGTCTGAAAGGGAATTGGTTTGGTTTGGTTTGACAGGGATGGAAGGATTGGGTAGAGAGAACCATAAAAACCTCCCCAAACGAGAGGTGAAGGTTAAGTTTCTGAAAGGGAAATTACTGCGAAAATTTTAGCTGTTTTAAAGGAAAATTCGGAACAAAAGATTAGGAGAAGGATCATTGCTTCTAAACGTGTCAATTGCAAGCTCAGGGAAGGTGTCTCTTTTTCTGTTGAGCGAGCAAATAGGAACCTCTTCCTTCAACCTTACTTGTTTTTTCCTTTTAGTGCCTTTTCCTTCTGTTAAAAAATATTAAAATCAAATTTCTAAGTCCCGTACATTTGGATTTTTTTTCTTTTGCTTTACATCACGTAATATTCCCAAACTAATTGAAGCGTATATCGAGATTAATCTGCAGTCAAAACCGGTTCCCTGAAAAAATTTCCGTCGACCGTCCCAACTTGGAGATCGATCATGAAATCACCCATTTTATGACCTATTAAGGGAACCACTAGGCCAACATGAGGTTAGTTGCACGTTTGAATCTGTGTAATAATATGATATCAATGTATTTTGTATTTATTAGTTAAGTGTTTGGTTGTAAAATTTGTTATGATATGAGATAATATAGATTAGAACATGCAATATAATTGATAATGTCTTTTTGCTTATCATACTAAAAAAAAAACGATAATAGATAATGTCTTTTTTTTGTACAGAACACATATAAATCTTGAAGTGTAATCGGTCCTTCGCGTGGTGCACCAGTCGTCAAGTCTGCCCTTGGGTATCTTGCGGTCGAACCAGTCTTCAAGTGCCTGCAAAGAAGTTGAGTCCAATGTTTGGGGTCTAGTTTGATTCTTCGATACTTAGGTATGAAAATTGATTGAATCCGTGGAGTTCTGAGTATTGCAGGTTAAGTTGATATTATATAGTAGGACAGGCCCGAGGTTTGACTTCCCACCGAGGTCAAGGCTGTAAAATAAATTGTCCAGTGAATTAGGTAGTTGCTACAGCACACTGGACACTATCGATATAAAAAAAATGTAATTACTGTTGAATTATGTATTGTGTTGTGAGCGGACCGTTGGCGGAGTCGGTGACTGTGGTAGAGAGGGGACTACTAGGTTTGGCAGTCCCTCATATACATTATATTATTTATAACAGTGAGCCATATAAGAAATTAGACTCGTTTCCACCTAAAAGTTTAAACTATTATATGATTGTACCCAATTATCTTATAAACTGATTATTATTATTTTATTTAGTCGATATGAGATCTTAACAATTACAATACTCAAATCAAACATTCCATAAGAATATGCTTCTAATCCACCAATTAATCATCAGTGGACAAATTATAAAAGTTGCCTCTACTCTCATACAGTGGGATAAGTTATCCCTCCCATTTGATTTGGATAATCTTGAATGTCAGGAAAAGTTGAATTACATGAAAATTTATTATTTTATATGAAAAGTATATTGTAAAATAAAATTATGGTATTTAATAAGTATTTTAAATTATTAGTAAAGTGAAAAAAATAATATTATAATATTTGATATAGTTTTACAAAAATGCCATCTTTTCTCTTTACCTTTCCATTCTTTTTCTTTTGGCCTTTATTGGACAAAGTGGTAAAATGGGGATTGTCCTCTTGGAATCTGGGATTGTAGCATGTCTGCTCGGCAATGCAATTTCCGGGTCCAAGCCCTGGAAAATTATGTCCGTTGAGTTTTACACCCAAACATTATAATTTGGAGTGCAAAACATACCCTTTCAAGGATTACATAAAAATAAACAGTCCAGAGTGATCATTGGAATGCTAACCAATCAAAATTGGACCGATTACACAGAAGATCATGCTTCTTATCATTACAAAGTGGAAAGGTCCCACCGGGTGCCATGCCAAAGCAAATTATTTTAATGGAGTGTCTAGAAAACCTGCACATAAAATTTTGATTCAGTCCATGAAATCAGTTGCTGGAACATGATTATACTTAATCCGAATCGATGGTTTGAAGAAGCAAGCACGGCAAATCAACTTAAATTTCAATGCTACGACCTGAGGAGTCAATGGAATGGCAAGGCATCTTGACATCGACTTAGCATGGGATTAACAAACGTAATCTGCATCAGCGAAGAAATCAAGAGTTGAACTATTGTTGACCCATCGAAATTCCACTTCCTTGACTCACCATAAAAGGCACGAGAATCTTATTCGACTTAGAAAGCCTAATTCAAGAGTCCTCTTCCTTGAAAGGCCACATACAGGAACACGTTCATCGGAAAGTTGGGATTCAAAACTAGAGGATCCAATCCTCCACCTATGGTTCATCATAACCCTTCTGTGTAGGCGACTCCAGTGGACTTCAGCCACTCTCCTCCCTGGATCAGCTCGGCCACGGTGAACTTCGTCGCATCGGCCGCGCTCATGATGGCGTGATACCCGGGCCACGTGACTCGTTTGCTAGTCCCGGCTCCGGGTCCCTTGTTCATGTACTCGCCATAGTACAGCGTCTTTAGTGCAAAATCTCCATCCCACACAGACCAACCAGCCGGGTCTACGTGATCGCCGATCGTGGACTGCATGATGACGGTCCTCGAGTAGGCCTTCCACGGCCGCCCCAGGTATGTCTTGATGGATGCCTTGGCAGGCTCCAGATCCAAGCTCGCAACGATCCGGCAGTTCTGGATCGACGTGCCCGAGTTCTGGTTCGGGTCGGTCCTGCCCTGGGCAGTGACCATGTTGGACTGCTTGCTCATCGGCTTTCTGGCAATGAGCGTGCAGTTCTGGAAGACGACCGAGGAGTCCCCGAAGATGAAGTCGATGGGCCAGTGACGGTGCTGTCCCTGTAGAACTGGCGCAGGGTGTGGGCGTACAAGGTGTCCTGGTAAGCGTCGACCTTACATCGGTTGATGACGGACTTGTCGGCGCTCACTCGTAGGGCCACCGCTTGGTGTTTCTCTGGCCCTGCGGTGTTCTGAAACCATATGTCTTGCGCCATGAACCCGTCTCCACTTACAGCTGCAAAGAACACTCATCAGACTCTGTAATAACTTGAAGGCTGCATAGTACGGATCGAAATTCAATTGCTACAGTTGGAAATGGTGAGAGATCTTTACCGACAGTTGCAGAATTGTACGTTGTCGCTCCGTCGATGACGTTCAGGCTTCCGGTGATAACCGTCTGCTCCATACCATCTCCGACCAGCATAATGTTGGTCTTCGACTTCCCCACCTGGACATTCTCCTTGTACGTTCCTTTCTTGACGTATATGACGTAACGGCTCGTGCCCTTGTTAGGAGCCGAGTCAATCGCTTCCTTTACTGTCTTGTACTTTCCGGTTCCGTCCTTGGCTACCACCACATTGGCGTTGATTGCTAAATCCACGGAGCTGGCAGAAAGAAGTCGCCGGTCAGCACTGGTGATCCATGAAGGGAGCTGGCCTGCCAAGTGGTCAATGAAAGTGTCGGACGGCTCCGGTTGCAGTGTTGCAGCGAACATGGCAAGAGAGGCTTTCGCTCGGGAGATTAAGTCGTCCAGTAGAGGCTTGATTGCTTCCGACGAGCCCCGAAGGCCGTCCGAGCACGTGATGTAGTTCGTCAGCACGCTGCTCAGCCACGTGTGCACATCGGCTCGGGACTTCACACTCTGTTGGAATACAATGACCACTAAGTATCTTTTGAGATGTTATCAATTGTGAACTGCACGGGCACGACTGTGTAGTCTTTTCACATAATCCATGCTAAGTAACATTTGATTTCAGGAACTTTTTCCTAGGGAATGACTTATAAAACCCTATTCTAAAGACAAAGGGTGGCCGAGATCAATGACTTAATATAGTTGACACCGCTCTTATCTTGTGACTTAGAGATCATGAGCTCGATTTCACTCATGAAATTTTTAGTGCCCCTTTATCCCCATTCATTTTACAGCAATTCTAACACAAAACAAGAGTTGTAATTTAAGTAATTTTACATAATCAAAGAGATATTGAATTCAGTTTTCACTTGGGACTCATATACCCTTTATTTCGCTTCTTTCCATCCCATTATAGGTCTATGTGTATTAGTTTTACAACGGAAAAATAAAATAATATTCTCCACTTTCAATCAACGCAAGATGAATAGTAATTTATACGAAATTATATGCCATACCGATTCCTTGAGGCTCGCTGCGGCGTCCTGCATCCTGTCCACGGACATCTCCAGCAACTCCACGCAGTCACCAAGAGCTGCGCGCTCTCTAGGGTCGTTGATCTTCCGGTCCACATCCCTGACCGACCCCACTGCCTTCCGAGTCTGCAGCGCCGACCTCTTCACGAGCAACTCGAGCAAGCTCCTAGGGTCGACATTATCGAAGGATCCGCCTGAACTGGGCACCACTTCCGAGACAAGGGCCAAGCATGAACCTTGGTCCTCTGCCTTGTGGCATAGGTTCACGAAAGTGCTACGCACATCTGAAGGGCGTGTCCGGAAGATATGGACAGCGAGCAGGGCCGAGGAGCCGAGGATCGCCGCTAAAGAGAGGATCAGGAGGGGGGTTCTGTGGTGGGAAGGCTTGTTAGAGTGAGTGTGGAGTAATGGCTGGCTGTTGGAGGACATGGTGGTGGCTCTCACCTTTTTTGGATGCAAGAACAGGGATGTGATCACTGCTAGTCTTGGACTGGTCCTTAAGTAGGCAGGAAAGGGGTAGAATGGTCTGGTGACTTCAACAAAGAAAAATCAAAAGGAGATTAGTGGAGTTGGCTTTGCAATTTTTGTATTCAATTTGGAAGGGCCCCTAAGGCGACTAAACCACCATTGGCATGATTCCCGGCACACTTTTTTTAATCGGTGAATAATTTATGAATTTCGCCATGGAAAAAAAATCTTGAACTAAAGGAAGTTGGAAAGAGGAAATAAAGGGATTTATAATATAGATATCGATTATATCGATTTAACTACTCCTCGCAAGATGCCGGCCAGATCAATTCTAAGTCAGTTAATAATCCGACCTCCTACAGTTACCTTGGTAGACGGCTATTCGCAGTCGGCCCCACACTCTCAATTGTCTACATGATAAGGTAAAGTCGTTCATTCATCGCACCACGGTAGTCTTGATACAAGACGCCAAGTCATTCTCGATGCAAGTAAATGCATATACACTCGCCCACATCTCAAGGTTCTGGATATCTCGTCCGGGGCTTATTCATCAGTTAGTCCTTACCTTCACTCTCTCCTCTTACTACCTTACTGACTTAATCATCGAAAAAACTGATATAATTCACTCTCTGTAGGCTCAATTTCCTCGCAGGATCTCGGAGATTTGCACGGCTCTTCGGGGCACGAAGGTAATCAAGTTCATCTGAAGACCTAGTAGAATATTCCGTTAATCTCATCAGTTTGAACAGTTTATTTGACGACAATCCAACATGAAACCTCGCTGTTGAAGACAATGTGAATACGTTGCTCTTTTTCTCAGCCCACCACATATGTATATTATTTTGTTTAAAGTATACAAAAGGAAAAACAAGGCAATCAAAAAGCTAAATAGAGGATACAGTGAACAAAGTGAAAGTAGGAAGGGACGGAGAAATGAGCTTGATCCAGAAGTATCTCATATCACTAGAAACTAGGAATTTCTCAAATTCAATTTTCATGAGTGAAACTCTTTGTACATTTTTATTTCTTATTCTTTCTAATCATTATTGAAAAATAATACTTAAAATCTTATATGATTATCATTTTTGACCGTTATGTCATGTAAGTTTAAAAAATATTAATTTAGTAAGATAAGATTAATTTCATTACACTTTCAGCCAAATTGTCGATGTTCTATTAACAGAACTGTTAACAGTGTAAAGTCTGTGTTAGCAAAATAGTAATAATTTAGACTTAAAGTTAAACAAAAACTGATCTTATACAACTGAATTGGCCACCCTCAATCGTGACATCCCTTTTATAGACAGAAAAAAGATTAGGAAGGAACTGAGTAAACAAAATGAGACTCGTTTTTCGTAATGATGATGTTAGATTCCACATGCCGCCTCGGTGCGGGATCTCTCTCTCTCTCTCTGGACGTGGTCAATTATAATCATGGAATCCACTTGTAGACACAGAAAATTGTATTCTTTTTCTCGGCACCTGGTCCACGGGAGGAAAGTAATTAAGGGTAATTTGGATAAGATTGCTACAGCATTCTAGCATGTGCGAGAACAATGGTAGTCTCGCCCGAGTCTAAATTTGTCGAATTATATTGATATCTAATTAGTTAGGATAATTTGACATTTCCTACGCTTAAAAAAAATGCTAGAGATTGAAAGGACAACTGATTGCTCCTTTCGAAGAAAGTCTTGTATGTCGTGGAAATGCCACGATTGTATTATTTAGTAGTGTCACAAGTCAGTACGAACTTGTCACATCAGCAGTAGCAGATTTCATGACAGAGAAATTAGTTAATAAAGTATAAATTTAAGCATATCTAAAAAATAGAAAACCTAGAAGCTCGATAAAATCCTAAAAACAATTATAAAAACCTTAAAAAATTTTATTGTCAATTAGTGTTAAAGGAAAATTATCCTGAACATTATATAGGACGAGTTTTTTTAAGTATTTTTAATGGCTTACTGGGTTTTTATGATTCTATAAAAATTTTATTAATCATTTTATTATTTTATATTTTACTGCATAATTCCTCTGTTATAAACATTTTCATAAATTAATTTTTATTGATATGTGATTGTCACTAAACAGTACTGAAACAGTATCCCGTAACACGAAGGAAAAAAAAAAATCCTCTCCCTCCGTCCAACAAGTTTCGGATCTCCCTTGGATCCGTGGCTACCTCCAGAGGGCTATTAGTGTTAAAAACTAATAGGACCCAGTGATTGTTATGGTTGCTTTTTAGAGTTTATTAAAAAAACTTAAAATTATTGAATTTTATTAATGTATGAGACCACATCAGTACTATCACGTGACGTACTATTTATATACTCTACTCGCTCCCTTCAAGCAAATGGATATTATTATTTTTCTTTTTAATTAAGACACTAATAGAAAAAAGATGAAATAAAAGGATAGAAAAATCTTACAGTGCCTTCAAAGGGAGAACGGCGTCACGGCAGCAGATTCTAATTCTCAAACAAGTTGATATTATACATATTCATGTGTATCCGGCCAAAGATATTGATGAGGGACCAGACGAAAGATAATCCACATGCCTGACCGAATTTGAATAACAATCTACGACTACGACTACGACTACGAGAAAGATGTTCGAATTTGTTTTTACACACCCTCCATATTTAAGGTCGGATGGGCTCGTGTCCTAAGGTGATTGGCTGAAGCTGCTGCTTGTGCTGGCTAGTGCGAGAGAGTCTCGTGTGTAATGAGTATACCAAGCGGCAATCTTGATATCATGTTATGTGCTGATAAGATTCAATTATTCTTTATGATTTTTTTTAATAAAACCTAAAAGGGAAAGAACAACGGTAAAAATAACTTGATTTGATCGACTCATGATACCACTTAAGTACTGTCACGTGATGTACTCATTACATACAAGATTTTCTCCCGTGCTATAGATAAGCTCTTACGCTTGAGCAAGTGAACTTTAGAACGTGAAAATACTTATGTGGTGACACATACTTATTAATAAATTCACTCATTTTTAAGATTTTTAAAAATTTAAAAATAAAATTTAATTATAGAAACAATAAATATTATTAGTTGATACCATAATGTTATCACTGTCATATAATATTATTTTTATTTATGGAGAAGTTTATGATGCTTATGCGATGGACCGTTGAAAGTTTAATTTAGTTATTTATAATAAATAATTTAAATAAAAAAATCCAACGGTTCAATTTATTTTTTTTCAAGATATTTAATCGTTCAACAACTAATTGTCAAACTGAAGAGTAAGGAGAAAGTCTTGGATATATAAGCATCATTGTACATTAATACTTATGTGGTGACACTGCTGCAGGGTCCTTGTCTCATGGTTTTCGTATTATATATACATATACATATATATATATATATGTATATATTTATATTTGTATTTATAGTGTGGTTGAAGGGCTTATTTATATTATCCGCGCCCGATGATTCAGGCCATTGAGTCACCGGAAAGGGCACATGTCGATGTGGACGTTTTCCACCCTTGAAAGATAATACTTAGCACATTACATGTGGGCCAATCGAGACAGCTAAATGTCACTTAACAAAAGTTCTACGGTCCAAATCTTATGAATGAAAATGTTCATGATCGGCAAAATTTATCACCGAGCAAGCCAAATTCGTGGGCTCAAATACAGATCAGTTATAATTTTTTTTAATTTTTTGAACATTAAATAGTGTAAATTGAAAAAAAATTACGCTTAATATGTTGAGTAGAAAGAATGGAGCCCACCATGTTGTTCACATTCAATCTGTCACTTATCCTCGATTAATTTTCAATTGTCTCCCAGTCTGTCAGATCCTCCGTCCGCAAACCACCAAAGAACGGTGTCCTGTTGAGCGGTCTCGGCCCATCCCTAATACGGATGGCTCTGCCGGAGGAGAAAGCATTCGGTTAAGTAGTTATGCCACATGTTAATGATAACGTGATATATCCGTCCAATTAAAACTTGATATGTAACTGATAATTATAATGTACATTTACTAAATCCTAAAATTTCCTCTAAAAAAATCCTAATAAATGGTTAATCGTAATTGGACAAGGATATAAATAGTGAATTTTGATTAGATAAATATATTATATTAACATTGTCTACGTGGTATGACTGCTGAAATTTTATACGTGCCAAGATTAGAGAGAAATTTACGCAACGAATTCATTATGTATTATTACACCTGAATATTTACTCGATCGTTCTCCTCTCCCCTCCTTGCATAGCGTAGAGTAACACTGACTCCTTTAACGTAGCACCATTGAAGGTGTAGGGTAGTCTATAAAGCTAGTGTTCATCAAGGTCTAAGTTCAAGAATATCTTTCTAACAATATTTCTTGGAGTGAAATTAGAACATGTGATTGCAATCTCATCAAAGTGTTGGGAGCGAAAATTGGATAATTATACCACCCCTCTTGACGATATCAAAAGAAGTGGGTCAATCAACAACACACGGTTTATGTTCGGATTCTGATGGAAGGGTCAGCCCTCCTTGATCCACAATGGTTCTCGAACACACACCGTTTCATGACATAAAGGATGCAAGCAATTCCGGGTTTGAATGTATTGGTCTCTGCTGGGTGTAAAAAAGGGAATAGTAATCGGGGCGAATCAGAGTAAAATTTTCTAGATAGATCGAGATAAATACATGGGATCTATATATAGAAGTAAGGAATTTGTATAAAATAATCACAAAACAATGTAACTTAAGGATCACGTAATCTCGGGTGTACGGACGGTGTCAGAGGTTGCGGGCGGCGCCAGGCATACGGACAGGCGCCGAAGCTGCAGAGTGGCGCCGGCGATACGGGGTGGCGTTAGAGGCGTAGGCTGATTCCCTCAGCCTAGGTGTTGAAACAGCTGATGGGTTTTCTTTTGGGCTTCTAAGGGCCGTCCATCGATAGGGGTGTGGGCCTAAAGCCCGTACCTAACAGTCTCAATCCATTTTGCTTTCTAACAGACCTCGTCCACAACCAACACCCGGATCAGCTTATTTCTAAGCTGATAACGCATCCCCTCCGAGAATGTGCTCGTTGATTTCTGCTTTAGACATTAGTTCGAAGAACGGCTCACCAATTGCCATTACTAGCCAGACAGGTCCACCCCTTGAATTAGTCATAATAGAGAATGGTGGACTGTGTGATGTGAACAAACCATTGGGCGATGTAGATATATGATTGGGTTTAGAGTAGACTACTGCTTATGTCAATGATCGAGAAACAATCGGAAATATGTTAGTGTTTATATAAGATATTATTATGGTTAGACGCTCATATGTTATATTATTATTAGTGCATCTTACAAGAGACTAAGTATGTTTCCACTTAAAAGCCGAAGTTATTAGGTGACAGTACCTGATTATCTTATAAACACAATATTATTTTCTTATTTAGTTGATGTGAGATCTAACATCCCCTCTCAATTGTAGCATAATTAAGGGGCTAAGTTGACCTCTGATACCATATTAAATTGTGTGCATTGAGTACAATAGGAGGCTCCAATACATAAGTTGGACTTCAAGGGCAAAATAGGAAACAAATAGAAAAAATCATAATCAAACGGGGAAAAACAATCCCACCAGAATATACATAGAATCTAGATTCGATGATATAATACACACACACACACTCTAACATCCCTTCTCAACCCCATGAAAACGTCTAGGAGGATGTGTCTTAGTGAAAAATATCTGCTGGCTGACTGTGGAGATAAGATATTATAGATGAACCATGCAATTGATAATATGCTTAAAATTAAATGGCAATCAGTTTCAATGGGCTTGGTTAGTTCGTGAAAAATATCATTATAGACAATTTGTAAGGAACTTCAATTGTCACACTATAATGTTATGGTCTCTGACTGTCGTACGCTTATATCTGCTAGTAGCCTTCTAAGGCATAGAAATTATGTAATCGTGTCAGCTAGTGCTCGTAGCCAGCTTCATTGTTGGAGCGAGCATCAATAGTTTGCTTCGTACTTCACCAAGAAATAAGAGAATTCCTGAGATAGAAGCAATAGCGGGTGGTGAATCTACGATCCATGATCAAAAGCTCATATTTTATATTATTATTATTATTATTAGTGTCTCTTACAAGAGATTGAGTCTGTTTCCACCTAGAAATCAAGCTATTAGACTGCCGTACCTAATTTTCTTATAAACCTATTTTATTATCTTATTTGGTCAATATGAGATTTAAGAGAGAACACGAGTTTGTTCTTGTTCTATATATTAACTACCACGACAGTACTGCACAAGTAAATAGAAATGAATTGCACATGGGGAAGCTTCAGCAGCACTAAAAGCCATTGAGTGTGCCCTCAGTATACAGATGTTACATCTCTCGCTATTTGGTGATGCTAAAGACATAATAGAGGACATTTGCTTAGTCGGTGCTTCTTCCCCCAATCGGTTACAGAGGTCATTAGAGATGCACAAGCGCTTCTTCTACATTTTGATTCTTAGAATATTTTATATATCCCAAAAGCAAACAATTTTTTAGCTCACAATTTAGCCCAATGGGCCTGTACGAAAATCCCAGGGGCCTCCCAACATCTTGAAACTTCCAATGCGAATCTGCCACAAGGATACAGAGATGTTCTTGGCCCAGAGCACTCCCTTTTGTTTGTATTTCCCTCTATTACAATAATGAATTATCCTTCAGCAAAAAAAAAATGTAAATAGAAATGAAGGTATCCACCTTGATATCCAATAGCATCGATCATTTGTTCTACTGTCTTATGCCCTAGCATGTCCAGTTCAACTTTCTCCTCTGCAGATCTTGCTCGTTCAAACGAAACTTCTCCGCGTAACAAAGCTTTCGAATGACCGAACGATATCCTATCCACGAACTATTCTCTGTTACGGTAACCTCTTTGCATTTACAAACACCACCAAATATCAAAAGTGACAAATCTTGTCCACCGGTCATCTTCCTTAGCTTTTTAACTTAAATGGCACCGTACATCACAGAACTATCAATAGCCGCATCCAACAAATTCCTTTATCCTGTCAAATTCCAATCCTTTACTTGAATCTGAGCAACTGAACTCTATATAGATTGTTAAGAGTTAAATCTCACATCGATTATATTGAAGAAGAAATTTGAGTTTATAATAGAATCGGGTGCCACAACTAACAGCTTAAATTTTTAGGTAAAAATGAGTTTAATACATAGCAGGACAGTTGGAAATTTTACACGGACAAATGGTGTTCGTAAGACCCTAAACCTAGCCATTGCCTCGTAGTACACCAAGCGAGAAGTGAAGGGTACGGTGCGGTCATCCTTAATTAAAGAAGTGTCGGTTACTAGCAAATGTCTCCCCCAAAATTAAGACTTACTTTTTCTCATAATGAGTTATGAATTTATATTGATAATGGACACCAATCAATTCTCAGTCAACAATATATCTCAATTTTGGAGGTAATGTGACCACCGGTGAAATTCTACCGATAAATTTCATTTTCATTTGCTTTTTTTTTCTCATTTATTTGTTTTTTAAAAAATTTTCATTCAAAAAGGAATATTCTTTTTTGGATAGAATATATTTTTTAATGGAAAAAGTAATGGTATTAGTAAAGTAAGAAATTTAAAAGGTTGAAGATATAAAAAATAAAGATTCAGGATGAGAATAATGAAAGTGCGAAATGTTGAGTATTGAAATAAAACCATAATAGGATTAAATATCAAATACCTTCATATTTTGTAATATAATTCCATCACTTGACATCAATCAATACAATAATTTTGCGTTGCGAGAAAAAAAAAACCCTGATAAAAAATAATGCTGTGTCTCTATGATGAAAATTTTATCAGGAAAAAGGGATTTACTATATCGATACCGTCCTTAATACAGAATTAAGTAGTCTCGAATTCAATTTTTGTTGGTGGACTGCCCTCCTTTTCTTTCCCTCTACCACCCTGAAACCAATATATCCTCCTATTGTAGGGAACAGGCTGAAAATTCCATCCAGTCAACTCATGCGCAAGACAACGTAATTTTCGAAAAATATGTAAATCAGGTTTCTATAAGAAATGTATAATCTAAATAGTTGTCATATATCCATCTAAAAAATAAAGGCCACCAAAGTCAGCATAAATTTCCAATTTTATTTTATTTTAAGAAGTTTCTAATATTCGTGCATTACTCGAGTTAATTATCTAGTTATAAATTGATCCAGGTGCGAGGCATGATATCTTAGAGGATATCATGCCTTGCACCTGCTTGTCCAATTAACCCTAATATAATTAAGATCTCGAAAATTAAATAAATTATTTACCGACAATGCGAGATTAAATATCCACTAGTTTACTGTTTCTAATAATCAATCAACATATTTTTCCAGTTTGAACCACCCGATATTTATAAACACGAGATGGATTTGCAAATTATGGATTGGAATCAAGTCAGTCTATTAAATAAATAACTTTATCCCGATTATTAATTTTCTCCACTGACATAACCGGAATTCAATATCTCATTTAAAAAATAAAAAAGCGACCCCAAATCACTGTTGGCAACTTATATATATATATATATATGTATATATCATTCTTTTTTTAATGAATTATATATCATTCTACCTAATCCCCGACTGAGATATTATCTCTCTGCCAATTAAGGTTGAAATGTTACAGTCAGGCCACCACTTTGGAACGTGCCGAGTGCTCAATCCAATTTTTGGTTTTTGTTTTTTTCCCCCTTAAAAGAACATTGATCAATATGTCAGTTCAATTGATTCGACAATTTGTTCTATTAAATAAAGATTTTACATTCGAATTCTTATGAATGAATAAAATTACTCATATTTAAAGAGTTTTACTCTCTTAATATACTGAATTGACTTAAACTTAATTAGTTAGAGGCTCATAGATTTTTGAATACTAATAGAATTACAAATTAGAAAAAGGGGACAGTTGTATTTATTTTTAATTAAACATCTAAATTCAAATTAATTACAAACAGTCACTAGCTCTTTTAATTATGCCCAAATTTAACTAACACATGATTCAGCCCATGTTATACGACCAACAAGGTCAACCCACTTCCCCCTTTTCCAGCCATTATTTCCTATCAAATTATGCAACCTCACGACGTTAGCTCAATGAGTTGTCTCTGAGTTCAAGAGCCCTTTTTTCATTCTCTCTCCCTTTTTTCCCCCTCGATTAACTCACGAGCGCGGAGGGAGAAGGAAGAAAAATGAGAAACAAAAGAGTACGGGAAGTTCTATTGATGAAAATTGAGAACTCGGGTTTCCCGATTCCATGTTGATAAAAAGTTATGGCTACGTGGAACCTCTTCGCAATAGAAAATGCCTTAGGTAGGTGATTAATAGCAATCTTGCAGGTCTGAGCAAATTTAAACACTAGCACGTGTAGAATATAATAGTTCAACCTCAATCCAAGCAACAGAAGCGTATTAATTCTTATTTTAATTAATTTTCCATGATTAAAAATGGTGGCCAATGTCTACCAACGAACCGCCTTGGAAATTTCAATATTCAAAATGTGACTCACCGAGCCTATTGACTTGGATATTCATTCCTCTTTTAATTTTTTTGGTGTGTGTATCGCCTAATATTTAGAAGACGACCAATGTAATTCAAGTTTGAACCGAGTCAGCACATTAATAAAGGAATGAAACTCTCACAACATGAATTTTTTTACTATTCACAAGACTCGAATTCAATATCTTACTTAAGAAGAAGAAATATTTTCACTATTTTAATTCAATTCATGCTGTTCTCTTTTCATTTACCAAAACAAGTCATGATACACACAAATTACGACAAGAATCTTAGTGCATATATAACTGATAATTAATGTCTTAGACTCGGGCAAGGATTCCATGCGGCAAAGCAAAACACATAAATTGGCCGAGGCCGCCATCAACTGGTTTTAAAGGTTGAAACACAGAAATGTTAAATTAACATTTTTGTTGAATCGTCTTGCCAGATGGATCATTAGCGAGGTCAGTGACTGAACCTAGAGGGGTGATTGTTGGAGATGAATCCGAGCTTACATCAGTGGGAAGATTATTGGAGGTGGGTCTGAATTTACATTAGAAGTATAATGGAACTTTTAATAGCATGAAATCCATGTCAGTGAAATATTGACGATTCATTCTGAAAGTATAATGGAACTAATCTTATCGAATCAAATAAGCCATTTCCAAATATAAAGATTAGATTACAAAAAATAAATATATAAAATGTATGTTGTCATTATTCCTTTAAAATTGCCTACAAGGTCGGACATTCGAATCTCCCATTGAACGCATAACCCTTGTTGAGGCCACCCACACATGTGATTTGCATATGAACTAACCTAGATCCATTGGATTTGTAAGGTGTTCATGGACTTGTAGAAAATAAACTTCCTATTATAAAAATAAATAAATAAAAAGCCACCCTTTTGAGAGTTCATAGTTTAACTGGTGTAAACATTTTGTGAACCTTGTACATTTAGTGCAACTTCCCAACAGTGTGAATGGAATTTTATCATCTACCAAAAAGGATATTTAGAAACGTACACCACCCAAATAATTTATATTAAAACCAGACTAACCTACGAAGGAGGTAAATCACTTAATCAAATAATTTTTTCTATTTACATGACTGAAATACGATATATTACACGTGATAGTACGTACACGTGCCACCTAAAGCGGGGATAAATGGAGACATTAATAGTACAAAAAAACTTCGTCATTTAACGGTTCATTATAGAAGGAACTAAACTATTTGATGAAATTAACGTGGAATTAATTCAATCAATTCTTGTAGCACTTCCACTTCTTTTTCTCCTTATTCAATAGACTGGTAGTATTGCTAAAGTCTTTACACTCTCTGAAGTGTGTGACATGGTAAAAGCTGGTGTAAATTTTTTCGATAACCCTTGTAGAAGTAAAGTTGAAGTCTTTGATAAGTCTACCGCTTAAAGAGAGTAAACAATTCGTGACACAGTTATGCCATCCAACTTCTGACTAATTGTACATTATCTATTCAAGGTCATCTCCTCTTTCTTTTATTTTTATTTTTTATTTATATTTTTATTTCTTATTCAATAATAAATTGCCATCTTGCACATATCATCATATAGTTTTTCATCAAACTAAGATCGTTGGAGCGATCCCATCAAGAGTAATATTAAGACAAGTCAAACCCTCGATTAGCAAATAGTTTACATGCTGGAAAAAAAAAAGAATTTGATATAGTGGCATCATTCTCAACTTGAAATTAAGAGATTTTGAATTCGATTCTCATCAATAGAATTACCCGTACTCCATTAATTAACTAGCTATTATGAATGTCACAAACCCTTTAAGCCAATATTTAAATGACAATTGATGAAGTCCTATGCAGAGACAGCCTGTGTACTCGATGACTAGTTGTGGGTGAGCAGCGGCTTCAGGAGAATTATATATATGTGAAGTAGTCGATCAATCACAATGCACTAACCACAGAAACCTTAACTTCGATCTCTTTGTCATCGAAGCCAAGCCACAGATGGCTACCTCCAAGCTTTTCGCACATTTCCTTGTCCATTCAATGCTCCTGCTTCTCATCCTCAACGCAGCTAACGCACAGCTGAAAGTTGGGTTCTACAAGAAGACTTGCCCTAACGCAGAGATGATCGTCAAGGAAGTTATGGCCCAAGTTATGTCCGTTGCTCCTTCACTTTCCGGCCCTCTTCTCAGAATGCATTTCCATGACTGCTTTGTCAGGGTAATTATATATGCTGCTCTTATGATCATTGCCACCGCCATTGTTATTATCTGATTGTGGTTTAAAGAAACTTGCATACACTTGTAGGGCTGTGATGGTTCGGTTCTTTTAAACGATACTGTGAACTTCCCCGAGAAGATTGCAACACCGAACTTAAGCCTTCGGGGGTTCACAACTATTGACAGGGTGAAAGCCGCACTGGAGAATGCATGCCCGGGCATAGTTTCTTGCTCGGACATCTTGGCTTTGGTGGCTAGGGACGTGGTCGTTGCGGTGAGCAATACGCCGACTGTTTCATCTCTTAACAGCTAATTCTAATGTGAAAGAATAGCTCATGGAGAGGTTTCACCAATGTTTCAGACGGGTGGACCTTCATACGATGTCGAAACTGGACGAAGGGATGGAAATGTTTCAAACGCTTTTGAGATCAGAGGCAATCTGCCACCGCCGACTTCAAATTTCACCGAGCTGAAATCGTTGTTCCAGGCAAAGGATCTGAACGTTAAGGATCTCGTAGTTCTATCTGGTAATATTCATTTGCCTTAATTTCCGTGTGGTCAATTTTGCATTTACTTTCAATTTCAGCAGCATTCCCTGGTCGTAACTTCTTTCATTTGCAAATTGCAATTGTCGTTTTAATTTTCGAAACTCCTTAATCAGGCGGACACACTATCGGAACTTCTCACTGCTCGTCTTTCAACGACCGTATCTACAACTTCACCGGCAAGGGTGACACCGACCCGTCCATTGACCCCAACTATGTGAAGAAGCTGAAGATGAAGTGTAAGCCGAATGACAACACTACTCTTGTAGAGATGGACCCGGGCGGCGTCAGGACCTTTGACGAGAAGTATTTCACGCTCGTGGCCAAGAGAAGAGGTCTATTCACATCAGATGCAGCTCTTCTCGATGATAGCGAGGGCAAGGCCTATATCCTTCAGGCCACAACCAAGGGTTCCACGTTCTTTGTGGACTTCGGCGAGTCGATGGTGAAGATGGGTCAGATCGGTGTGCTCACAGGAAATGCGGGTTCGATCAGAAAGTTCTGCTACAAGAATAATTAAGGGCTACACGTATTGTGTACATGACTTGAACAATCTAGGGTTTGTTTGTAGGTGAAGTCCATATGCGGTTTCCTACGGTGGTTTTATTGCTTATGTTTTTTTTGTATGGCTTTTGTTGTAACCAGAATAAAAGGATTTATGTCTGCATTGATCGATTGTTTCAAGGAAAGTAATATATCAAGTCCGGTATGCTACTCGCATTATAACGCCAAGTCATTTCCATCACTTATTGTTATTTTAAACTGACGTGGTATTAAAGTGAGGAAAAATTGCACCGTTGGCACAAAACACTTCGCCAATGTAGTATTTTAGTACAAAACCTTTTATTTGTAAGTCTGTGATACAAAATATTTTTAAAATATAATATTTTGGTACAAACAGTTAAATTATTACCAACACTGCTAATTGGGTTGATGTGACAATGTGATATAAATGCTGACGTGAAAATTTAGCTGACGTATTACCATGAAATAAGTTTAAATTATAAAAAATAATAAATAAATAAAAATAAGAATTTCGAAATGAAAAATTAATTTTTTTAAAAATAAAAAATCCATCTTAAAACATAAAAAAATTAGGCACTGATATGAAAAATTCAAAATAAGACTGGATGGGTTTTAAAAAACCAATAAAAACATCGTAAATTAATCCGAAACAATCCAGAATTTTCAAGAACCAACCTCTAAACTTTATCAACACCGAAAATTATCCTAAAATACACAAAACACATAGAAATAGAACTGAAATATTTGGAATTTAGGCTAAATATATTTTAAAAGGTAAAAAAAATGATCCAAATCGATCTGAAACGATCCGAAATTTTCAAGAACCGACCATTAGACTCTACCAACATCTAAGATCATCTTTAAAACACTCAAAAAATATCAGAAATAGAACTGAAAATTTTGGAATAAATGTTGGATAAATTTAAAAGGTCGATAAATGACCAAATTGATCAGAAACGGTCTAGAATTTTCAAGAACTGACCCTAGACTCTACCACAACCTAAGGCCATCCTAAAACACACAAAATAAATCAGAAATAGAACTGAAAAATTCAGAATATGGGCTAGAAAAATTTTAGAAAGTCGATAAATAATCTTGAATCAATTCGAAACGTTCCGGAATTTTCAAGAACCGATCTCCAAACTCTACTAACACCTATGACCATCCTAAAAAATACAAAATACATTAGAAACAAAACTGAAATATTCAGAATATGGGCTAGACAGATTTTAGAGAGTTGCTAAATGAGCCCGAATCGATTCGAAAATTTCAAAAACCAGTCTCTAGATTATACCAATATCTAAAACCATTCTAAAACACACAAAATACATCATAAAAATAATTAAAAAATTAGAGAGGGAGAGATGTCAGGTGAGAATGAATCGGAGAGGGAGACAAGATCAAGAGAGAGTGGGTTGTGGACGGCCGTTCCGGGCAATGATAGTTGGCAGGGGTACTGTGCTCCCTGTAAAATCATAGGGGGCTTGGGGAGAAGATGAACAATGTCCCGAGCATTGCTCACTCCCATTCTCTCTCTTTTTTTCCCTAGATTTTGAAATTTTAATTTATTTTTTAGTTAAAATGTAAAATATGAAATAATAAAAATAAACTAACATAAAAATATAAACTAAAAAAATAAGATTATTTTATTCTAAATTTTTTAGTTCCGTTTCTGATGTTTTGTGTGTTTTAGAATGGTATTACGTGTTGATAATCTAGAGATCTGTTCTTGAAAATCTTGGATCGTTTCGGATCGATTCAGGGTTATTTATCGACTTTCTAAAATTTTTCAGACCACTATTTTGAATTTTTTTAGTTCTATTTCTGATGTGTTTTATGTGTTTTAGGATGACCTTAGGTCTTGGCAGAGTTTAGAGGTCGGCTCTTGAAAATTCCGGATTGTTTCGGATCAATTCAGGGTCATTTATCGACTTTTTAAAATATGTTCAACCTCTATTTTGAAATTTTCAGTTATGCTTCTGATGTGATTTATGTGTTTTAGGATGGCATTAGGTTTTGTTAGAGTTTAGGGGTCCGTTCTTGAAAATTTTAGATTGTTTCGGATCGATTTGGTTCATTTATAGAACTTTTAAAATCTGTTAAGCACTTATTCCAAATTTTTTCATTCTGTTTCTGATATTTTCTGAGCATTTTAAGATGGTGTTAGGTATTGGTAGAGTCTAGGGGTGAGTTCTTGAAAATTTTGGATTGTTTCATATTGATTTGAATAATTTTTTGACCTTTTAAAATTTGTCCAGCTCATATTCCAAATTCAGTTCTATTTCTGATTCGTTTTGTGTGTTTTAAGATGATCTTAGGTATTGGTAAAATTTAGGGGTTGGTCCTTGAAAATTTCGAATAATTTCTAATCGATTTGGAATGTTTTATCGATTTTTTAAAATTTATCCAGTCTTATTTGAATTTTTCAAATCAGTTCCTTTTTTTTGCTTTTTAAAAATTGATTTTTTTATTTTTATCTCAAAATTCTTATTTTTATTTATTTATTATTAAATTTCATAATTTAAATTTATTTTATAGTGTCAGCTAAATTTTTACGTCAGCATCCACATCACATTGTCACATCAACCCAATAAACGGTATTAGTGAAAATTTAACGGTTTGTACCAAAATATTTCATTTTAAAAACGTTTTGTATCACGGAGTTACAAAAAAAGATTTTGTACCAAAACGTTACATTGGCGAAAGGTTTTGTATCAATAATACAATTTCCCCACTTGGGGAGAAAATGAACAATGTCCCGAGCACTACTCACTCCTATTCTCTCTCTCTCTTTTTTTTTCTAACTTTTGAAATTTTAATTTAGCTTTTAATATAAAAATATAAATGAAAAAACATAAAATTATTTTATTCCGAATTTTCTTGTTCTATTTTTGATATTTTGTATGTTTTAGAATGGTCTTAGGTGTTAGTAGAGTTTAGAGATCTATTCTTGAAAATTTCAAATCATTTCATATTGATTCGGGATTATTTATCAACTTTCTAAAATCTATCCAGCTCCTATTCTGAATTTTTCAGTTCTATTTCTGATATGTTTTGTGTGTTTTAGGATAGTCTTAGGTATTGGTAGAGTCTAGAGGTTAGTTCGTGAAAATTCTGAATCGATTTAGGTCATTTATTGAGTTTCTAAAATCTGTTCAACCTTTTTTCTAAAATTTTCAGTTATACTTCTAATGTGCTCTATGTGTTTTAGGAGGGCATTAGGTTTTGGTAGAGTTTAGGGGTCCGTTCTTGAAAATTTCAGATCGTTTAGGATTGATTCAGGTCATTTATAGTCCTTTTAAAATCTGTGAAGCACTTATTCCAAATTTTTCCATTCTATTTCTGATTTTTTTTGAGCATTTTAAGATGGTCGTAGGTGTTGGTAGAGTGTGAGGGTAGATTTTTCAAAATTTCGGATTGTTTCGGATTGATTTGAATCATTTTTTGACATTTTAAAATCTGTTCAGCCTATATTTCAAAATTTTCAATTATGTCTCTGATGTGTTTTTGTGTGTTTTAGGATGGTTTTAGGTATTGGTGGAATTTAGGGGTTGGTCCTTGAAAATTTTGGATCGTTTCTACTCGATTTGAGATGTTTTATCAATTTTTTAAAATTTGTCCAATCCTATTTCGAATTTTTCAAATTAGTTTTTTTTTTTGGGTTTTCAAAATGAATTTTTTATTTTTATTTTAAAATTTATTTTTATTTCAAAATTTTTATTTTTATTTATTTATTATTTTTTTTCATATTTTAAAAATCTATTTTATAATGCCGCGTCAGCTAAATTTTCACATAAGTGTCCACGTCACATTGCAACATCAACCTAATTTACGTTGTTAGTGAAAATTTAATGGTTTATATCAAAATATTACATTTTAAAAATGTTTTTATTATGAAGTAACCAAAAAAAAGACTTCGTACTAAAATATTATATTGGCGAAAGGTTTTGTACTAACGGTGTAAGTTTCCCTCAACGTGACGTTAACATACGTCAGCTTAAGATGTGACATTAACACACGTCAGTTTAAACTAATGATAAGTGATAAAAAATGATATGATATTGCAACGTATGCAAATATAGGACTTGATTTATCATTTTAAAATATTTATAAGTCATTTACAAGAATTGACAGACATATAGGACTCACGATATCTTTTTCTCCTTAAGTAAGTGTTACAGAAATTGGTGGATTGCTCAGTGGTTATATAATATTCTAGGCGTCATGCCTGTTTGTTAAGTAGTGTCAGTAGGGTCCCATAGCGGCTGTAATTACCTCTCTAGTTCGAGCTATTCATATTTTGTCGAGTTTTTTTTCCATTAATATTGATCGTGCAATATCTCGGACTAGTCTGACTCCGACTCGGTGCCGATCTTTAACATGATATCAAAGCCATTTCAAGACCGCCAGGTGAAGAAATTTGCTGCTCTATGTATGTGGGACTGAGTCTTGGGCCACTGACCCAGTCTAATTACTGGATATGGAAGTCATAATAATGATATCTGGTTTGGTGGACTTGTGGGAAGTTTGTTATAGGTGGGATTGGCACTACGTACCGCGCAACAGAAGACAACATTAGCAATGTGTACGCGTCGATGCTTTTGAGGAGGAGAAGCCCCGAAGTGGAATTTATTCGAGCAGAATTTTGGTGCACATCGCTAGTTCGATTTGGCGAAAACCTTAGACCAGACATTCAGTAAGATGCTTGTGAATGAATTAGTTAGCAAACATGAAACATGGGGGAATGTTTGAAAAGGTCAAATATTTATGCCTGGAAATTATACTGTCCTCAATCCAGCTGAAGCAATCCATGAGCAATGATGCATCAGGCGACAAATTACTTTATGTTTCCACATCCGGAATGTACTGTCAGATCCATTCAAGGAAGTTTTATGTCTTAACAATTCGAGAATCCCCTGTCTTCAGAGGCAGCATTATCGTCGTGGTGAACTGAAGATCAAGGAGGAAGATGAAGTTTGGCATTGCTTTAACTTCCCGGGATGGAAGAATTTCAAAGGTAAAATCAACGCCTTAGCTTTCGGAGATGTAGAAAATGTTGAAGGTTCCTCTGATGAGCAAGGGAAAAAGATTAGGTATTATCAATTCATGTGGTTAACTCAGATATATTTAAAAAGTACAGTCACGTAAAATCAAAGGAATTCCAGCAACGTGGTTGGATTGAGCACTTTACATGATTATGAAAGTAAGTCGCTCAAATTCTGCAGATGAGGAGAGCCGGGAATTGGTCCTAGCTCGGGAATGGTCGAGGTGGACCCCACCCCCAATTCAATGAAACCGGATTCACCATGACAGACCCATTTGTAGAAGACTGTGCTCTCTTAATTCGGGTGTTGCTGGCTGATGAATGCAATGACCTTTTGAATGATAATTTTTCCTTTTTTGCCTTCCGTGATCGTCTCGGATGGAGTTTAAGTCAGATGTGTGGGAAGATCAGTGACTTCGAGCTCGAGGTTATCGCTTTGTGATTTGCATCCGAGGACTGATATCGGTTGAAGAACAACATATATGAAGGTCATGAGAATTGGAGAGATTAAGGATCGGGACTCTTTTTAATGGGATTGCAAAAGGTCTTAGTATAATACGATTGAGAAGTCTCTCTATAATGTAATTTCCCAATTTTTAATCCCGCGAATCACTCGCTCTGATCCGTTATGTTTTACAAATTTTTATGGTCTTATTTTGATACCTTGAATGCGTCTATTCCACAATTTTATAGTTAAAAAAACCTGGACCACGTCCATCAATGAACTGCCTTAGAAATTTCTACGCACAAATAATTGATTTGGACGCTCATTCCTAAGTTTGTTCTAAACCATAGCGCATAGTGAGACACATATATTTTGACAAAAATCTAAATAAGACCCATATGAGTCAATTTATGCTAAATTTTTATGATTTGTAGAGCTTGCCAATGGAAACGTATCATTGTTTCAAGTGGTTCAACACTTCCCAAAGTATATTATGTCGGAAACCTTGTTGACTTGCCTTGCTCTTTTTTTTTTTCCTTACAAATTAACAACTTACCGTCTTGCATAGATCATCGCATAATGTTTCTTCAGGGATTAGCTCGTTGGGGAAATCACAACAAGAAAGAAAATATCAATTCAAATCAAACCCTTGTTTTGGATGTAGAATGTCAACTACGTATTTTACGACCATTCACAAATGAACGATAGAAGAAAGTGAACAACTTTTCAGACTCAAAAAGGCTTATGAACCTAAAATGGGTGTTGAAAATACAATCCACTTCAAAAAATAAAAAGAAAATTTTGAAAATATAAGATAATTAAAGGCTATGTGGATAATTCAACATAAATTTTGCATTCTTTATGAGTTCAATCTCCAAGTTGAAATTTACCGACAAGGATGTGAGAAATGTGAGAATTAAGATGTATGTTGAGCTCCACCGAAATTTGATTCAAGTGAATCAATACTAATTCTCTTTGCGTAATGTGTAGGGTTCATATCTCTTATTAACAAAGAAATTTTATAATTGAAAGAATTTTATTCTTTAGTTACTGACGTGATTAAAACTTGGATTGGGTTGTATCCTTTGAGATTTTGGATGTGTGGCCATCATGAACACCTAAAGAAAGCAGCCATGCATATCGGCAATCCCTTTAAAGGTCCACTTCAAGTCATTAACTACTGAAAGTTGACTGGTTCCTACACGAACAAGCTTTTTTCCCCCTTATGTACAAATTAGGCTTGTAAACCTGCGAAGTAGCAGGAAAAATGTATAAAAATAGATAAAATAAATATAAAAAATCTCATCGATAAGAATGAATTTAGGATCTTTGAATTTTAGGTTGTGAACGATACCAACTGTACTATACATTTTTTCTTAAACACACTACAACAAATTGCCCGGCAACAACAATTCAACGAAAATGATTGATAAATGGACGAAACGTGTCCTTTATCATCCATGTGAAGACCAAATCAAGGGTAACGCAAAAACCCTTGACGCAAATCTTATCATCTAAATTGCGTTGACTTTATCGTTGAAATTCTGTCCACACATCGTCTAGGTTACCTATTAACGTAAAGTGGACAATAAATGTTCGGAATCCTGCGTCAATTATTTTGGCCCAAATGAGGACGAAACCTTCGTCCTATTATCGTCAAAGCATGCTGTGGACGAAAAGTGGTCCGCATTTATGTCCACATCCTGGACGCAAACTGCATCTAAATGTTTCCATCTTGCTTCCATTCCTTACCAAAGTTTCGTCCATTTTGAGTTTGATTTCCTTTTACATTTTTGTCCAATTGAAGTCAATTTTACGTCCATTTTGGATGAAATGAATTTTCCAATCTTATGAACACAAGCAAAAAGGAAATGATAATGAAACTGGAAAATATTATAATTAAAAAAATGATAACATAGGAACTGAGTAAACAATAATATAAATAACAAAATAATCTCAAAAAGAAAATACAAATGTATATAATTACAGTTGATAAATTTTACATTTCGAACATTCCATTTCCCAGTACTTTTTGTATATTCTACACCACTGTCTTGGTAGTGAATCCGGAATCACCATGGTTGAGTCATTGATGTTCACCGAGGGTATGCAGAGCAGGAGGGACAACCGGCACATGCACGGCAGGTGGTGCAAGCGAATATATATTGTTGGTTTGATCAATCTTGTCCCTAAGATTCAGACCACCATTAACTATATACCACATCGAAAAAAAAATCACATGAAATTATACCATCAAATAAGTAAATCACATACATTTTAAAAATAAACGTAGGAGTCTTCAGATTTGCACACACTCATGACACTTCAAATTGGAGAAAGAATAGTAGGCGAAGAAGAAAGGAGAAAGGAGAGAGTGTAGAGAAAAAGATACAAGACTGAGAAAGAGAGCAGCAAAGTGAATATAAGATAGATGACTTGAGCGGGAAACAAGAATTTAAATTGATGGGCAGAATAGGGGAATTAGCAAGGCGTCAATAGAATGGACGTAGGGTAGGGTAGAAGGAAGGTCGACGAAAAAGGATAGAGGCCACCCATGGTTTCCCCGTAATGGGTGAAGCTGTCACTTTCATGTACGACCGTGGAACTTAAATCGGAGGGAAAGGGGAGACGAAGGCACGTGGACATTTTAAGAGACGGAAAATTGGGAGATGAAGCCACCGGATTTTATCTACTCTATTGAATTAAATTCTTTTTAACAAAATCCCAAAAATATCCATACGATTATGACATTACTCAAACGAATTGAAACTGAGTATTTGTTTCACTAATTCCATTCGATAGTTTAACCTATTTATTTATAATTAATAATTTAAATCAAAGAAAAAATTTGAATAGTTTATAACTATTTTCATCCTATTAAATTTAGTAATTGAATTGTGAAATTGTTCACTTATCTAATTAAAGGTTGGAGGATTCTAATAGTGTATTAATATTTTCCTATAATGAGAATTTTATTATCTCGAATCATAAACACCACATAAATTCATTAATACATGTCAATTCATGTGTAAAATACATGTACGGATGATCTCACCAAACGTCCAAGGGGATTTAAACATTCAATCTTATGAATTTTTACACGAGCATTAATATTATCCATATTATTATTTAATTTTATCGTTCATTGACTGTGCATATGCAGTCAAACTTTGGTGACGGTATTTGGCCCAAGAAGAAATTTTTTTTTACTCAGCAAAATAAAAAGAAATGATTTTTTGGACAAAAAGGGTATAAGAGAATGTTGGACGAAGTTCATGTTTCTCGTCAATACTTTCGTCCAAATTCTTGAACGAAAATCATGCACCGTCGACTTTTATGATGATTTTGCGTCAACATTCTGTTCTATTGATGTTGTAACATTTCTACGGCCAATTTTCCTCCATTTCTCGTCCATTAAATCAGTTTCGCCTGAAAATGGACGAAAATTTATCGAAAAATTATGTGTCCGCTATTATGGACCCAAATATGGGTCGATAACAAGCAAATTTCTTGCAGTGACACACCCTTTGCTAACGATGATTAGTTGTGCGAGGGGAGAGGCATTAAGAGAAGTATATAAAGTCAAGCCGTTGATCAATCAGAGAGCACCCGCATTAACAACGCACCTCAGCTTTCATCTGTCTCCAGTAGCGGCTTTAGGCGAGAAGCACATCCAAGTCAAGCTAAGCTGTCGATCAATCACGGATTACTAGCATTAACAACCTTCAATTTGATCTCTCTGCGTTCGAAAATGTCCTGTAACGAGTATACCGCGTGTCATCTATACAAGCCAATATTTATAAAGTACATCAGTAAAAATTAAATAATTACGAAATATCTTCAAATTATACTTATAATACTGACATATTTAATGCTTATCGACTTGTGATAAATGTAATATGATATACCTGTTATATGGAAGCTTGAGAACCTGCCAACAATTTAGAGAAGTGCGTTCGTCTATATATATATGTGTGTGTGTCTGTGAAGCTGTCGATCAATTCGGAAAGCTACAGTAACCGCCTTAGCTTTGTTCTGTATCTCCTTCGAGCCAAGCCGCAAATGGCCACCTCCAAGCTTTTCTCATGTTTCCTAGTCCATTCAATGCTCCTACTTCTCTCCTTCAATGCAGCCAATGCACGGCTGAGAGTCGGGTTTTACGAGAAAACTTGCCCTAACGCAGAGAAGATCGTCATGGAAGTTATGAGCCAAGTCATCTCTGTTGCTCCTTCGCTTTCCGGCGCCTTACTCAGAATGCATTTCCACGACTGTTTCGTCAGGGTAATCGTGTATTTGCTGTTACTATCATTGAACTGCACATGAGATTAGCATTGCATCATGACTACTCTGAAATAAATACAGTGGATTATTCTTGCTGTAGGGCTGCGACGCTTCAGTTCTTCTGAATGATACTGTGAATCGTCCCGAGAAGGTTTCAGGCCCGAACTTAAGTCTTCGGGGGTTTACAACTATCGACAGAGTAAAAGCCGCACTGGAGACAGCATGCCCTGGCGTAGTTTCTTGCGCGGACGTTCTAGCGCTGGCTGCTAGGGATGTGGTCGTGGCGGTGAGCAATACATGCCGTGGCTCGCTCGTACTAGCGTTCATATTTTAACAGATAATTCTGATATGTGAAGATTGAAGAATAGCTCAAAGAGAGATTTTTCCAATGGTTCAGACAGGTGGACCTTCGTACGATGTCGAAACCGGACGAAGGGACGGAAACGTTTCGAAGGATTCTGAGGCACTGGAGAATCTGCCACCACCGACCGCGGGATTTGCCGAACTCAAATTGAGGTTCGGGGCAAAGGGTCTGAATGTTCAAGATCTCGCGGTTCTCTCTGGTACTCGATATTTATTCATTGCTTTAAACGTAACAATTTAAACTATTTAACTGCCACAAGTTACATTTCTTTCTAAGTTTCAGGGAGCATTCCTCCGATTGCTCTTTTCATTGGACATTCCCTTTTCAAACGGGAATATAAGTCCTATATGTATGTCGTTTTTTTCAAGTGATCACTTGCCATTAACATTGACATGTTCATATTTTTATCTTACGCGAGCTTAATATTGCTTTTTATTTTTCAAAAAGATAAAACTACTCTTTTACCCCTCACTGTTCATCAAATTCTCAAATTATGTCATTTAGACTTATGGAGAGCTATTCGATGCCATAATGCTGCTTTCAATTCGGAATGCGACGTATTTTGACTTGAATGGCAAATGGTATGAACTTGAAAATTTGATAAATAGCGATGGGTAAATAATAATTTTATTTATTTATAAATAAATAATAGCATCAAATAATACAAGCATTATTAAAAAAAAATTACATGCTAGTGTTAAGACGGAATTAATACCACGCTTATTAACGGCAGTTGGATGTGGCGGAACAAACTAACGTTTGAGGCGGCAAACAGTATATAATACTTAATTTGTCACTTTAAAATATGTACGATTCAGTTATAATAAACGATAAATATATAGAGCTCCGAAATCTTTTTTTTTCATTTTTTTTTTAAGTTTTCCGAACCTTTTAATCATCAGGCGGACACACGCTTGGGATCTCCCACTGCTCATCCTTCAACGATCGCATCTACAACTTCACCGGAACGGGTGGCACCGACCCGTCCATGGACCCGAACTACGTGAAGAAGCTGAAGATGAAGTGCAAGCCGAACGACGACACGACTTTCGTGGAGATGGATCCGGGCAGCTTCAGGACGTTCGACGAGAGCTACTTCACGCTCGTGGCCAAGAGAAGAGGTCTCTTCGAATCCGATGCGGCTCTTCTGAACGATGGCGAGACCAAGGCCTACGTCCTCCAGGCCTCCACCGGGGGGTACACCTTCTTCAAGGACTTCGGGGAGTCGATGGTGAAGATGGGTCGGATCGACGTGCTCACAGGAACGGCTGGCTCGATCAGAAAGTTCTGCTACAAGAATAATTAGTAGCAATAAAAGGAAATGTAATTCTCACCAGAAATATTGAGAAAAATGCTTGCTTAGTTTAGTCACGGTCGTTGAGTTTGTCAAATATTCCAGTGATGATGTCCGTACGTGGAAACAATACCACATATTAAAGATAAGGTTTCGATGAATACTAACAAAAAAAAAACGATTTCGACAAATATGTGTCGTCAAATGATATATATATATATATATATATATAAACACAAACACAAACCAGCAACACATACCAAAGAAAATAAAAATAAATAAATGTAAAATACTATATTAAATATATATAATTAGATCATTTATTTATAATATGTTATAATTTAATTTATTTGAAATTCGTTAACTTATATTAGTAGGCAAAACATTTTCAATGTCAGTGTTTACACTTTTATGTTTACAAATTTCAAATAATTTATTTAAAAATATGATAGATTTTTACTATTAAAATTGCATATATTGAAGATATGAAGTAAAATGAGAGAATCTGAGCATTTAATAAAATTTTTTTGCTATTAAGATTGTAGATATGAAGGGAGAGAAAAATAATTGAAATTATTATTCTACTATCAATATAAAGGATTTTATAAGTAGAGACATGTCATAAATTTTAATATATAAATTAGAGTAATGAGAAATATTTTAAAAAAAAATGGTACTACTAACCTCCCGAACAGTTACATATATTAGTATAGATAAATGTATACATACATACAGAATCTGCTGGAATTATAAATAATAAAGGAGGACGAAGAGCTGACAATTGTGTTCAAAGATTCGCATAGGCTTCCTGATTAACGTGCATTTGTTTAGTTGCTTCCTCACTTCTTTTTTTAAACACGATTTTAATTCGAGCATTGAGAATAAATAAATTTAATATTTTTGTACCCTTGCCTCAAGTTTGAAATATCAATTTTATAATGTGTTTTCTACGTGTGCATCCCAATTTAGAAGTTCAGCGAATTCTAATTATTTTAAAATTAAATTTGATTAACTCATTTAGGAATATTACTGAAATGTGGAGTAGAAGAGTTAAGGCTATTTTGAATCTGCATCGCCGGTATCCTAATATTTTATAAGCCTTTGACTATTACAGTTCAAGGTGGAATAATTCATTAAATGATAAAACCCTTCCAATATCAATTTGCTCAGTTCACAAACACCCGAATCGAGCCCTTTACTTAAGAGTAAGATGATCAAGTGCGGAATTATTTGAATCAACTCATGTCGATGTGAAGCTTGATATCTACTGAGCAATGAGTAAAAATAAACCAGTCAAATGATACGTTTATTTGTTAGGTTGAAACTGATGTAGTTGGTAAGAGAGAAAACCCTAAAAGTCCTGGATTCGATCTCAATAACGGAACTTTACATGCCACTTTTATTTCCTCTTCCATTAATTCTTTTAGACTTATGTGCATCTTCTGTGCAATACAAAAATTGATGTAGCTGATCATATACCTTCAACTTCCATTTGCGCCTCCAATAGCCGACCGAAGTGGACATATATGTGGGAAGAGTTCTCAAGCGTAGGGAAGAATGTAAATTGTCAAAAAAAAGATGGAGGGAAGCAAGAGGAGAGGATGGATGATAGAAACAGCGGCTCGACCGTCGAACACACAGGAATAAAGAATAATTCTATTATTTGAACGTTTCAATGATTAAAATAGCCGATATATCTATTTATAATTAAACGATGAGAAAAAAAATAAAAAAATATAAAGTCTGATAGATTAAGTAAAAATGTAATCAAACGTCTAAAAAATCCTATCTAAAAAATTCATTTATACTCAATATCTAAAACAATTTTTTCTAAATTAATAAAATCAAATCTCAATATAAATATAAAAAAGAGTACCTCAAATAACCCCCTTAAAAGAGTAAAAGGGTTTATAGAATGGAAGGTGCCTTGTCACCTTCCTTGCTTGTTCTGGCAATTTTCTTACTTCCTTTTGCGGCACAAAATTTCGAAAATGATTTAACATTGGAGTCTCCATCTCCGTCGGGAATTGCGAGGGCACATCTAACAAGTCGACGTATGACAATTCTTCCCTTGAAAATTCCGCGAAAGATAATGCATTGGAACACCACACAAATATAAGTTTGGAAATTTCTTTCTATTAATTCGTCGACACGGTCGTGAGTTCATGCAGCTCTTGAATTGTCCGAATAGAAATACTATTCTCCGTATATCTCAATCATATCATAATTTTAATAAGTGACATGACTCTTTGAAGTAATCGTTCAATTAGAAATCTCAGGCTAATTAATTATATAATTAATAATCGTGTACGGAGGAAGGTGGTCGTGAATGTATTTGATCTCAAAATGTCGTGCCATTATATTATTAATTGTTTCATTGAATTATTGACATGGATCTGACGACTATTAGGATGGACTACAATTGCACACATAGCCCTTTCTTTGCAAGCCACCGATCTCATAGTTAAAGCAAAATCAAAATAGAAACGAACAAATTAGCCAAAAAATTAAAAAATAAAATATTACTCAAAAAATATATAAAAAGATAAGATTAATAACATTTTAAAATGTTTTTAAATAATTAAGGTACATAAGAATTCGTCAATTTGAAAAAATCGTAAACATTCATATAATTAAAGCTTATGTAAAATGAGGTATTAAGAAAATATCAAGAAGGATTGACTCAAAGTCTTCTCCCAAAATTCTCCGAGAGCTACAATCAATAATTTAAAGAATATGGAATGGAGTTTCCATCTCCATCGAGAATTGCGAGGGCACATCGAACGGGTCCACGTACGACAATTCTTTCGAGACAATTCTTCCCTCGAAAATTCCGTGAAAGATAATGCCTTGGATAATTTAAAGAACACCACACAAATATAAGTTTGGAAATTTCTTTCTATTAATTCGTCGACACGGTCGTCGGTTCATGCAGCTCTTGAATTGTCCGAATAGAAATACTATTCTCCGTATATCTCAATCACATCATAGTTCTAATAAGTGACATGACTCTTTGAAGTAATCGTTCAACTAGAAATATGATTTTATATAATTATTACTTTAAATACATTAAATATAATATTATCTCATTTGTTAATTTTAAAAATACATTCAATTTAATTTAATTTAAAATAAAATATAACTCAAAAAATATATAAAAAGATAAGATTAATAACATTTTAAAATGTTTTTAAATAATTAAGTACATAAGAATTCGTCAATTTGAAAAAAATCGTGAACATTCATATAATTAAAGTTTACGTAAAATGGGGTATTAAGAAAATATCAACAAGGATTGACTCAAAAGTCTTCTCCCAAAATTCTCCGAATGCTACAATCAATAATTTAAAGAATATCATAGCTAGAAGTTTGAAAGTTCAATCACTTTTAATGAGCGACATATGATCCTAACAGTGCCCACCGTCATTCATGCTTACATTACTAGTAATAATTCATGGGTAAAAAAAAATTATTATTTCATTAAAAAAAAAGACAGAAAAGTTTTGAAATTGTTCCGAATTGGCATCGAAAGAAAATTCTGTGCTGAAGTCACGTGCTGGGCTGGCTGGAGGGATGCCGGAGAGGAAATGGGCTGAATCATTGGCACTACCTAACCTAGTGAAATGGGAAGCCTTAAGGAGTCTTGGGCTGAATTTCGTCCAAGCCTGCATTGAGCATGGCTTGCACCCGGGAAATTAACGTCTTGTTTGGCCTGGTTCCCATGGGTGCAAGAGGGAAAATTTTTTAGGTGAACCCGATCCACCATGAACTGTTACACAAAGCACAGTCCATGGAGAGAAATGACCTGTGAGCCGGATTTAGCTCTAGAGTCTGAAATTGAGTCGGAAGGTAACCGAAGTGTATGGGAAATGATCCTCTAAACAAAATAATGTACACGATGAGAAATATATGTCCGGCCAGAAATTGATTCATTTAATAACCCTTATAATTTTGGTGCACACCCCCGAGCAAAACATAGTGATTGGATCCTGAATCACGTTTAAGATTATCGTACAGGGTGAGGAGCACCCAATTGCACACAAGATGGAGTAATTCCAATGAGATCAAAATACTCTTTGAAGGAGGAGATGAACTTTTAATAATCGGTGTGATCCAGTTCTGTACACCCATTTTCATGTGTCAACGTGACTTATATACTTATCACGTACATCCTTAAACACTCGTTCTCAAAAAGGCTCGCGAGTAAGACATTTCACTTGCATACTCGATTGAAGGATAACACATGGCCAAGAGGTATGTTTTTTCTTCTATCATTAGGCGAACAACTAATAAAAGTCGAGTTTTATCTTTCATACTTGATAAACTGATCACGGACTAAGCACTATTCTTTCAGTCTCAAGCTAAACTGGCAACGAGTTCCAAGTTCTGAGTTGTTGTGGCGTGGGCTCACATAATAACATGCTCTCAGACCATGTAAAATGATCACCGTCAGCCCTTACGTATAGGTGATGATACTCAATTACTTTTATGTACTAGGAATCATTCATTCGACACGGAATTCAATTCTCAACTGTTCGCGAGTAGCTCGATGTCACAAAGGTACTGAGCCATGCCCAGATTTCCTTGAAAGAGATTGGATCCTGGCCGGCATTTGCACCCAATAACAATTTCGCGGGCTGGAGACTCTGAGCTTGTTAGACTTCCGGACTCCATCTTGTATACGTAAACTTATTGAACACGTGATGCTCGATCAGAGAATGAGAAAGTAGGAGACTATGGAATAATTCAATTCCAGGAGCTGGTTCCCGTTTTCCGTTCAATTGATTAATGAGTACAATTACATATACGAAGTGGACGAGAAATGTCTCTTTCCGACCGGTGGTTAGAGCCTGAGCTAAAACTGTTGACTCGTTCCCGTTACTTCTCTAATTCCCAACGGTCATCATACGGAGCACACAAATTTAATTTCTTTTTTTTTTATTCCGAATCATAAATTTAATTTCTTGGTAAATAACACATGTACATGCATACATACATATATGCATGCATCCATGCTATCATCAATGAAAGTTCCAGGAAACACGTTAGCGCATTGACTAGAAATACACTGGATTCAGCTCGAGGTCAATCGCACTTTTCTTTGGTCCAAATTTTATAACAGTTTTCCTCACAGATAATCTTATGGATGATAATACTGGAAATATTATATATTTGTCGATTTTGACAGTTACGTCATATACATTTGTAAATGATTAATTCATTTTTGTTACATATTTTAGAACTAGTCATCATCGTTTTTCTACCGGATCGGTTAACGATTTGAGAATTCACGTCGGTAAAGGAATGACTATTCAAACTGAAGCGTGTAACGGAGCCATTCTTATATGATTACTTTAACGATTTACAAATATATAAGACTCGATTGCCAAAACTGGTAAATATATAGTTCTGATAAACTTAGATAGAAAACTTGGATCAATCACAATGTTTGAAGGTTTGAGATTTGAACTATTTAAAGAAAGCACTAGTATTTTACCGCTCCCATGCCTCTTGATGGGTGTGAATTGCGATCCATCCAATGAACTAGGTTCATCCAAAAATCTCGCCCTTTTTAAGCTACCTCCACTAGGAGTCGGGCCAGCTCTTGCCAGCAACTGTATTAGGATTTTCGCATCAAGTCTTTGCTCTAGTTAACCAATACGACTAGATCCACCATGCCATAAATCGAATCAGCTTGGTGGCTCGCTGAGGGCACCACGTGCCTTTTCCATGGGTTTTGCTATAACCGAGCACCGGTCGTGCTCGGTTTTATCCATGAAACCCATCTCGAACCTATAGATAGAGGCTTATTCCTTGAACGCACACAATAACACCTAGGACACCAGTATGTGCTCCCTCAAATTATACGTGATACCGTTGGAGTGCGGCGCATCTTTCGAGTCACAAGCACTTTACATCGACGCACCCACATCCAGCAATTTAAAGTCATCAAAATACTCAATGTTGAAGATGCCCTCTCATCACCCAAAATAATCCCTCTTGTTGGTGATTGACACATTCCTCTTACTCTCAACTTCTTTATGACAGTACAATTTTTACTCCAATTTATCTTCTTATTTTCAAAACCTGCATCATCAGCATCTCTCATAAAGCAACATCTGCCTCAACAACAAGATGCAACCTCTTCAGATTATCCGCCTCCTTCAAAGAAAAATTGCAAGCGGTAAATCTCATAATCTATTCATCCTATTTTTCTTTGCCCTTCAAGGATCATTTTCTTTCTAACAGATTTCTTAGTTATCTGTTCAACCATAAGAATTAAGTGATTATGTTGTCTGTCTATAATTAATCCCATGGTTGTCTCTCATTTGCGTCATTCACTTGGAAGAATTCGAACAAGAATGAATTTTTGGGTTGCCATAAAACAACTTCTGCAGAACAATATCATTCGGTTTATGGTGCACATATTTTCAACCTTTCATTTCTGTGTTATTATGTTATTTTCTTAAATTTCTACTTTATAAAATGTTGACATATCCTCTGCATCTTGAAAGAAGAGATCAATGAAAATGTTGACAGCTCTTATATAATTTAATGACAAGAATTGAGCTTATTCTTCTTTACTATAGGAAGATGACTCCTTATAATGTTCATTTCTTCAAATAATCATATAATATTGTCTTTCCCAAACATTCAGGATCAAAACTGAATGATTGCAAAGCCATGGCTTCAACTACATAATCTGCCTTTCGGAGAGAAGTGCATAATCAGCCGTTTGGAGACCAGCAAAGTACCAGCCTTTTGGAGAGTAGCAAAGTAGGAACCTACTGAGCAGATAACGTTTTGTGGATATCTCAACCTTTTGTGAATATCTTTCCTGCACTTGTAGTTAAACAAAGTAAATAATTTAACGTATCTTCTTTTGACAAATGTAGTTCGTGGAATATCCCACCTACAAAGCAATAATATAAGCAGCATATCCTTACTTTCACATTTATAACATAACTTATCTACTCTCACATAATACCTGCAACACAGCGTGGGCCTTTGCCCTAGTATTACTGAAACGTGGAGTAGAAGAGTTAAGGCTATTTTGAATAAGCATCACTGGTATCCTAATATTTTATACGCCTCTAACTATTCTAGTTTAAGTCAGTACAACTCATTAAATCGTAAAACTCTTTTAGGTGCAGAATTATTTGAATCAACTCATGTCGGTATGAAGCTCGATATCTACTCCGCATTGACTAAAAATAAACTGGTCAAATGATACATTAATTTGCTAGGTTCAAACTGATGTAGTTGGTGAGAAAAAAAAACCCTAAAGGTATTGGATTCGACTCAATAATGGAATTTTGCATGCCACTTTTGTTCCCTTTTTTATAAACTATTTTAGACTTATATGCCTCTTTTGTGCACTAAAAAAATTTGACGTAGCTGATCATATACCTTCAACTTCCATTTGCGCCTCCAATTGTCGACCAAAGTGGACATATATGTGGGAAGAACTCTCAAGCGTAGGGAAGAATGTAAGTTGTCTAAAACAAGATGGAGGGAAGCAAGAGGAGAGGATGGATGATAGAAACGGCGGCTGGACCGTCGAACACACAGGAGTAAAGAATAATTCTATTATTTGAACGTTTCAAAGATTAAAATAACTTATATATCTACTTATAATTAAGCAATGAGAAATAAATAAATAAATATAAAATCTGATAGATTAAGTAAAATATAATTAAATGTCTAAAAAATCCTATCTAAAAAATTCATTTATACTCAATATCTAAAATAATTTTTTTAAATTCATAAAATCAAATCTCAATATAAATATAAAAAAGAGTACCTCAAATAACCCCCTTAAAAGAGTAAAAGGGTTTATAGAATGGAAGGTGCCTTGTCACCTTCCTTGCTTGTTCTGGCAGTGGAGCTCTTAATCGAGACTCCCAGTACGCACGGCGCTGATTTTTCTTACTTCGGCACAAAATTTCGAAAATGATTTAACATTGGAGTTTCCATCTCCATCGGGATTTGCGAGGGCACATCTAGCAGGTCGACGTACGACAATTCTTCTCTCAAAAATTCCGTGAAAGATAATGCATTGGATAATTAAGCTAGGAAATTTCTTTCTATTAATTCGTCAACATGGTCGTCGGTTCATGCCTCTCTTGAATTGTCCGAATAGAAATACTATTCTCCGTATATCTCAATCACATCATAATTTTAATAATTGACATGACCCTTTGAAATAATCGTCCAACTAGAAATATGATTTTATATAATTATTACTTTAAATACATTAAATATAATATTAATCTCATTTTTTAATTTTAAAAATACATTCAATTAAATTTAATTTAAAATAAAATAATAGAGTACGTAAAAAATTTTATTATTTTTATAATCTTAGTATACTTATTCATTTTAAAATGTTTTAAAATTAAGGTACATAAGAATCCGTCAATTTGAAAAGAACGTAAGCATTCATATAATTAAAGTTTATCTAAAATGAGGCATTAAGAAAATATCAACAAGGATTGACTCAAAGTCTTCTCCCAAAATTCTCCGAATGCTACAATCAATAATTTAAAGAATACCATAGCTAGAAGTTTGAAAGTTTCATTCTATTTGACAACAATGATTTGTTTTATACGTTGTTCAATCACAGTGAAGAGCCATATTGCTCTTATAACCCCGCAAATACATAATCCATACCGAGGGGGCGAAGCCCCCCGCACCCCCTAAGCAAATAAGTGTCAGGCTCGGGCTTGGGCCTCGCATCCCAATCCCTTCGCTTCAGCCACTTACTTGTGTTGGTATCCACAATCGGGTTGCACAAAATTTTAATCGAATTCGGATTTTACATCGGGTTTATACCACAAAAAATTCAAGACATATCTAACAGAGTTCATATCTTCTTAATAAGGAAATTTTATGATTGAAAAAGTTCTATTCTTTAGTGACTAACCCAGATTAAAACTTGAATTGAGTTGGATCCTTTGAGATTTTGGACTTGTGGCCATCATGAACACCTAAAGAAAAATATGTGCCAGCAGCCATGCATTTCGGCAATACCTTTAAAAGTCCACTTCAAATCAATACATTTTTTTTTGCCTCATGTACAAATTAGGCTTGTAAACGTGGGAAGTAAAAGGAAAAATAGATAAAATGAACATAAAAAATCTCACCTATAAGAATAAATTTAGGATCTTTAAATTTTAAACCGTGAACGATATCACCTGTACCATACATTTTTTTCTTAAACACACCCTTTGCTAACGATGATTAGTTGTGCGAGGGGAGAGGCATTAAGAGAAGTATATAAAGTCAAGCCGTTGATCAATCACAGAGCACCCGCATTAACAACGCACCTCAGCTTTCATCTCTGTCTCCAGTAGCGGCTTTAGGCGAGAAGCACATCCAAGTCAAGTCAAGCTGTCGATCAATCACGGATTACTAGCATTAACAACCTTCAATTTGATATCTGTGTTCGAAAATGTCCTCTAACGAGTATATTGCGTATCATCTACACAAGCCAATATTTATAAAGTACATCAGTAAAAATTAAATAGTTACGAAATATCTTCAAATTATACATATAATACTAACATATTTAATGCTTATTGACTTGTGATAAATGTCATATGATATACCTGTTATACGGAAGCTTGAGAACCTGCCAACAATTTAGAGAAGTGCGTTCGTCTATATATATATGTGTGTGTGTGTCTGTGAAGTTGTCGATCAATTCGGAAAGCTACAGTAACCACCTTAGCTTTGTTCTGTATCTCCTTCGAGCCAAGCCGCAAATGGCCACCTCCAAGCTTTTCTCATGTTTCCTAGTCCATTCAATGCTCCTACTTCTCTCCTTCAATGCAGCCAATGCACGGCTGAGAGTCGGGTTTTACGAGAAAACTTGCCCTAACGCAGAGAAGATCGTCAAGGAAGTTATGAGCCAAGTCATGTCTGTTGCTCCTTCGCTTTCCGGCGCCTTACTCAGAATGCATTTCCACGACTGTTTCGTCAGGGTAATCGTGTATTTGCTGTTACGATCATTGAACTGCACATGAGATTAGCATTGCATCATGACTACTCTGAAATAAATACAGTGGATTATTCTTCCTGTAGGGCTGCGACGCTTCAGTTCTTCTGAATGATACTGTGAATCGTCCCGAGAAGGTTTCAGGCCCGAACTTAAGTCTTCGGGGGTTTACAACTATCGACAGAGTAAAAGCCGCACTGGAGACAGCATGCCCTGGCGTAGTTTCTTGCGCGGACGTTCTAGCGCTGGCTGCTAGGGATGTGGTCGTGGCGGTGAGCAATACATGCCGTGGCTCGCTCGTACTAGCGTTCATATTTTAACAGATAATTCTGATATGTGAAGATTGACGAATAGCTCAAAGAGAGATTTTTCCAATGGTTCAGACAGGTGGACCTTCGTACGATGTCGAAACCGGACGAAGGGACGGAAACGTTTCGAAGGATTCTGAGGCACTGGACAATCTGCCACCACCGACCGCAGGATTTGCCGAACTCAAATTGAGGTTCGGGGCAAAGGGTCTGAATGTTAAAGATCTCGCGGTTCTCTCCGGTACTCGATATTTATTCATTGCTTTAAACGAAACAATTTAAATTATTTAACTGCCACAAGTTACATTTCTTTCTAAGTTTCAGGAAGCATTCCTCCGATTGCTCTTTTCATTGGACATTCCTTTTTCAAACGGGAACATAAGTCCTATATGTATGTCGTTTTTTTCAAGTGCTCAGTTGCCATTAACATTGACATGTTCATATTTTTATCTTACGCGCGCTTAATATTACTTTTTATTTTTCAAAAAGATAAAACTACTCTTTTACCCCCTCACTGTTCATCAAATTCTCAAATTATGTCATTTAGACTTATGGAGGGCTATTCGATGCCATAATGCTGCTTTCAATTCGGAATGCGACGTATTTTGACTTGAATGGCAAATGGTATGAACTTGAAAATTTGATAAATAGCGATGGGTAAATAATAATTTTATTTATTTATAAATAAAAAATAGCATCAAATAATACAAGCATAATTACAAAAAATTACATGCCAGTGTTAAGACGGAATTAATGCCATGCTTATTAACGGCAGTTGGATGCGGCGGAACAAACTAACGTTTGAAGCGGCAAGCAGTATATAATACTTAATTTGTCACTTTAAAATATGTACGATTCATTTATAATAAACAATAAATATATAGAGCTCTGAAATCTTTTTTTTCATTTTTTTTTTTTTAAGTTTTCCGAACCTTTTAATCATCAGGCGGACACACGCTTGGGATCTCCCACTGCTCATCCTTCAACGATCGCATCTACAACTTCACCGGAACGGGTGGCACTGACCCGTCCATGGACCCGAACTACGTGAAGAAGCTGAAGATGAAGTGCAAGCCGAACGACGACACGACTTTCGTGGAGATGGATCCGGGCAGCTTCAGGACGTTCGACGAGAGCTACTTCACGCTCGTGGCCAAGAGAAGAGGTCTCTTCGAATCCGATGCGGCTCTTCTGAACGATGGCGAGACCAAGGCCTACGTCCTTCAGGCCTCCACCGGGGGGTACACCTTCTTCAAGGACTTCGGGGAGTCGATGGTGCAGATGGGTCGGATCGACGTGCTCACAGGAACGGCTGGCTCGATCAGAAAGTTCTGCTACAAGAATAATTAGTGAGGGTTAGCTCTTAGTCATAAATACACAAATCGTCTTATATTATCTTTAAATCAGTCAATCATTCTAATAATAATATACTCCCGTAATTTGAAGTTATGACCGAACACATTTATCTTTATCAATATCTATATTATCCTCCTATCATAAATTATATAAAATTCCTCATCAAGAAAATGAAAAGGAAAATGACTTTAACACTTAATACACGAATAAAAAATAAAGAGAAATTAACACTTACATAATCATCACGGTAGAAATTGAATTTAAAATTTCTTAATTATAAGTCGAATTCTTGTATCACTATATAATTTTCTATGTTTTTGCTGCTTTTATAATTTTATTTTTCCTTTTTTTCCAAGGCTTTTGTTGTAGCCTGAATAAAAGGAAATGTAATTCTCACCAGAAATATTGTGAAAAATGCTTGCTTAGTTTAGTCACGGTCGTTGAGTTTGTCAAATATCCAGTGATGATGTCCGCACGTGGAAACAATACCACATATTAAAGATAAGGTTTCGATGACCAACGAAGGTTGGCGCAAGTGGAAGGGGCTTGTGTCGCTTAAGCAGAGGTGCCGGGTTCGAGCCCCTGTGAACGCAGCAGACCTTCTTGGGAGGGGTCCCCGGGAAACCGCCCGACAGTACCCCGAATCTGGATTAGTCGGCCAGCCTTCGGGTACCGGACACCGGGTGGGAAACCATAAAAAAGATAAGGTTTCGATGAATACTGACAAAAAAAAAAGGATTTCAACAAATATGTGGCGTCAAATGATATATATATATATATGTATAAATAAACACAAACCAGCAACACATACCAAAGAAAATGAAAATAAATAAATATAAAATACTATGTTAAATATGTATAATTACATCATTTATTTATAATATGTTATAATTTAATTTATTTGAAATTCGTTAACTTATATTAGTAGGCAAAACATTCTCAATGTCAGTGTTTACACTTTTATGTTTACAAATTTCAAATAATTTATTTTAAAATATGATAGATTTTTACTATCAAAATTGTATATATTGAAGATATGAAGTAAGATGAGAGAATCTGAGCAGTTAATAAAATATTTTTGCTATTAAGATTGTAGATATGAAGGGAGAGAAAAATAATTGAAATTATTATTCTACTATCAATATAAAGGATTTTATAAGTAGAGACATGTCATAAATTTTAATATATAAATTAGAGTAATGAGAAATATTTTAAAAAAAATGGTACTAATAACCTCCCGAACAGTTACATATATTAGTATAGATAAATGTATACATACATACATACAGAATCTGATGGAATTATAAATAATAAAGGAGGACGAAGAGCTGACAATTGTGTTCAAAGATTCGCATAGGCTTCCTGATTAACGTGCATTTGTTTAGTTGCTTCCTCACTTCTTTTTTTAAACATGATTTTAATTCGAGCATTGAGAATAAATAAATTTAATATTTTTTACCCTTGCCTCAAGTTTGAAATATCAATTTTATAATGTGTTTTCTACGTGTGCATCCCAATTTAGAAGTTCAGCGAATTCTAATTATTTTAAAATTAAATTTGATTAACTTATTTAGGAATATTACTGAAACGTGGAGTAGAAGAGTTAAGGCTATTTTGAATTTGCAACACCGGTGTCCTAATATTTTATACACCTCTAACTATTCCAGTTCAAGTCGGAACAACTCATTAAATGGTAAATCTATTCCAATATGAGTTTTCTCAGCTCATAGGCACCCGAACCGAGCCCTTTACTTAAGAGTAAGATGATCAAATGTAGAATTATTTGAGTCAACTCATGTCGGTGTGAAGCTCGACATCTACTTCGCAATGACTAAAAATAAACCAGTCAAATGATACGTTTATTTGCTAGGTTGAAACTGATGTAGTTGGTAAGAGAGAAAACCCTAAAAGTCTTGGATTCGATATCAATAACGGAACTTTACATGCCACTTTTATTCCCTCTTTCATTAACTCTTTTAGACTTATGTGCATCTTCTGTGCAATACAAAAATTGATGTAGCTGATCATATACCTTCAACTTCCATTTGCGCCTCCAACAGCCGACCGAAGTGGACATATATGTGGGAAGAACTCTCAAGCGTAGGGAAGAATGTAAATTGTCAAAAATAAGATGGAGGGAAGCAAGAGGAGAGGATGGATGATAGAAACGGTGGCTCGACCGTCGAACACACAGGAATAAAGAATAATTCTATTATTTGAACGTTTCAATGATTAAAATAGCCGATATATCTATTTATAATTAAGCGATGAGAAAAAAATAAAAAAAAAATAAAATCGGATAGATTAAGTAAAAATGTAATCAAACGACTAAAAAAATCCTATCTAAAAGATTCATTTATACTCAATATCTAAAATAATTTTTTAAAAATTTATAAAATCAAATCTCAATATAAATATAAAAAAGAGTACTCAAATAACCCCCTTAAAAGAGTAAAAGGGTTTATAGAATGGGAGGTGCCTTGTCACCTTCCTTGCTTGTTCGGGCAATGGAGCCCTTAATCGAGACTCCCAGGTCGACGTATGACAATTCTTCCCTCGAAAATTCCGTGAAAGATAATGCATTGGATAATTAAGCTAGGAAATTTCTTTCTATTGATTCGTCAACATGGTCGTCGATTCATGCCTCTCTTGAATTGTCCGAATAGAAATACTATTCTCCGTATATCTCAATCACATCATAATTTTAATAAGTGACATGACTCTTTGAAGTAATCGTTCAACTAGAAATATGATTTTATATAATTATTACTTTAAATACATTAAATATAATATTATCTCATTTATTAATTTTAAAAATACATTCAATTAAATTTAATTTAAAATAAAATAATAGAATATGTAAAAAATTTATATTTTTATAATCTTAGTATACTTATCCATTTTATTAATTTTTATATTATAATTATTTTCACAACTCTCTCAACAGTTTCTCATATTTTTATTAACCATAAAATCTTATTTCACTCTTTAAAAATTTCTTAACATATAATATGACAAATAATTTATAATTCCATACATAGAACAGATGGCTCTTAAAAGTATCTCTTTATCACATCATAGTTTTAACAAGTGGCTATGCAATTTCCAAATGTCTTTCCTGTCATTCATGCATGAATGAATGTCTTTCCTGAGGATATAGACAATGCATTTCTGATAATTTACATAAAAATTCCCAATTTTGACCATAATTTCATTTTTAATAAAAACGTGTTTCTACGTATAATTATTACTTTAAGTAAACTCAACACAACTTATCTGATTTTCGTACTTCAAAGCCAACGTTCACACTAATTTGTATCATATTACATGTATAAACCCTTTTATTATCACTTCGGTGTATTGCAGAAGTTAGCTTTTGTCCCTAGTTTTTCTCCGAATGATTTTATTCCCTTATGCCCATTCCATATCTTCCGCCCCCACAATCAAATCTCAGGCTAATTAATTATATAATTAATAATCGTGTACGGAGGAAGGTGGTCGTGAATGTATTTGATCTCAAAATGTCGTGCCATTATATTATTAATTGTTTCATTGAATTATTGACATGGATCTGACGACTATTAGGATGGACTACAATTGCACACATAGCCCTTTCTTTGCAAGCCACCGATCTCATAGTTAAAGCAAAATCAAAATAGAAACGAAGAAATTAGCCAAAAAATTAAAAAATAAAATATAACTCAAAAAATATATAAAAAGATAAGATTAATAACATTTTAAAATGTTTTTAAATAATTAAGTACATAAGAATTCGTCAATTTGAAAAAATCGTAAACATTCATATAATTAAAGTTTATGTAAAATGAGGTATTAAGAAAATATCAACAAGGATTGACTCAAAGTCTTCTCCCAAAATTCTCCGAGAGCTACAATCAATAATTTAAAGAATATGGAATGGAGTTTCCATCTCCATCGAGAATTGCGAGGGCACATCGAACGGGTCCACGTACGACAATTCTTTCGAGACAATTCTTCCCTCGAAAATTCCGTGAAAGATAATGCATTGGATAATTTAAAGAACACCACACAAATATAAGTTTGGAAATTTCTTTCTATTAATTCGTCGACACGGTCGTCGGTTCATGCAGCTCTTGAATTGTCCGAATAGAAATACTATTCTCCGTATATCTCAATCACATCATAGTTTTAATAAGTGACATGACTCTTTGAAGTAATCGTTCAACTAGAAATATGATTTTATATAATTATTACTTTAAATACATTAAATATAATATTATCTCATTTGTTAATTTTAAAAATACATTCAATTAAATTTAATTTAAAATAAAATATAACTCAAAAATATATAAAAAGATAAGATTAATAACATTTTAAAATGTTTTTAAATAATTAAGTACATAAGAATTCGTCAATTTGAAAAAATCGTAAACTTTCATATAATTAAAGTTTATGTAAAATGAGGTATTAAGAAAACATCAACAAGGATTGACTCAAAGTCTTCTCCCAAAATTCTCCGAAAGCTACAATCGATAAATTAAAGAATATCATAGCTAGAAGGTTGAAAGTTGAATCACTTTTAATAAACGACAGATGATCTTAACAGTGCCCACCGTCATTCATGCTTACATTACTAGTAATAATTCATGGGTAAATTATGAAAAACAAAAACCAAATTCTATGAAAAATAAAAAAAAATTATTATTTCATTAAAAAAAAAAGAGAGAAAAGTTTTGAAATTGTTCCGAATTGGCATCGAAAGAAAATTCTGTGCTGAAGTCACGTGCTGGGCTGGCTGGAGGGATGCCGGAGAGGAAATGGGCTGAATCATTGGCACTACCTAACCTAGTGAAATGGGAAGCCTTAAGGAGTCTTGGGCTGAATTTCGTCCAAGCCTGCATTGAGCATGGCTTGCAACCGGGAAATTAACGTCTTGTTTGGCCTGGTTCCCATGGGTGCAAGAGGGAAAATTTTTTAGGTGAACCCGATCCACCATGAACTGTTACACAAAGCACACTCCATGGAGAGAAATGACCTGTGAGCCGGATTTAGCTCTAGAGTCTGAAATTGAGTCGGAAGCTAATCGAAGTGTATGGGAAATGATCCTCTAAACAAAATAATGTACACGATGAGAAATATATGTCCAGCCAGAAATCGGTTCATTTAACAACCCTTATAATTTTGGTGTACACCCCCGAGCAAAACATAGTGATTGGATCCTGAATCACGTTTAAGATTGTCGTACAGGGTGAGGAGCACCCAATTACACATAAGATGGAATAATTCCAATGAGATCAAAATACCCTTTGAAGGAGGAGATGAACTTTTGATAATCGGTGTGATTCAGTTCTGTACACCCATTTTCATGTATCAACGTGACTTATATACTTATCACGTACATCCTTAAACACTCATTCTCAAAAAGGGTCTCGAGTAAGACATTTCACTTGCGTACTCGAGTGAAGGATAACACATGGCCAAGAGGTATGTTTTTTCTTCTATCATTGGGCTAACAACTAATAAAAGTCGAGTTTTATCTTTCATACTTGATAAACTGATCACGGACTAAGCACTGTTCTTTCAGTCTCAAGCTAAACTGGCAACGAGTTCCAAGTTCTGACTTGACGTGGGGTGGGCTCACATAATAACATGCTCTCAGACCATGTAAAATTATCACTGTCAGCTCTTACGTATAGGTGATGATACTCAATTACTTTTATGTACTAGGAATCATTCATTCGACACGGAATTCAATTCTCAACTGTCCGCGAGTAGCTCGATGTCACAAAGGTACTGAGCCATGCCCAGATTTCCTTGAAAGAGATTGGATCCCGGCCGGCATTTGCACCCAATAACAATTTCGCGGGCTGGAGACTCTGAGCTTGTTAGACTTCCGGACTCCATCTTGTATGCGTAAACTTATTGAACACGTGATGCTCGATCAGAGAATGAGAAAGTAGGAGACTATGGAATAATTCAATTCCAGGAGCTGGTTCCCGTTTTCCGTTCAATTGATTAATGAGTACAATTACATATACGAAGTGGACAAGAAATGTCTCTTTCCGACCGGTGGTTAGAGCCTGAGCTAAAACTGTTGACTCGTTCCCGTTACTTCTCTAATTCCCAACGGTCATCATACGGAGCACACAAATTTAATTTCTTTTTTTTTTTCCGAATCATAAATTTAATTTCTTGGTAAATAACACATGTACATGCATACATACATATATGCATGCATCCATGCTATCATCAATGAAAGTTCCAGGAAACACGTTAGCGCATTGACTAGAAATACACTGGATTCAGCTCGAGGTCAATTCCACTTTTCTTTGGTCCAAATTTTATAACATTTTTCCACACAGATAATCTTATGGATGATAATACTAGAAATATTATATATTTGTCGGTTTTGACAATTACTTCATATACATTTGTAAATGATTAATTCATTTTTGTTACATATTTTAGAACTAGTCCTCACCGTTTTTCTACCGGATCGGTTAACGATTTGAAAATTTACGTCGGTAAAGGAATGACTATTCAAACTGAAGCGTGTAACAGAGCCGTTCTTATATGATTACTTTAACGATTTACAAATATATAAGACTCGATTGCCAAAACCGGCAAATATATAGGACTTTCGCTGCAATTATTCTGATAAACTTAGATAGAAAACTTAGGTCAATCACAATGTTTGAAGGTTTCAGATTTGAGCTATTTAAAGAAAGCACTAGTATTTTGCCGCTCCCATACCTCTTGATGGGTGTGAATTGCGATCCATCCAATGAACTAGGTTCATCCAAAAATCTCGCCCTTTTTAAGCTACCTCCACTAGGAGTCGGGCCAGCTCTTGCCAGCAACTGTATTAGGATTTTTGCATCAAATCTTTGCTCTAGTTAACCAATACGACTAGATCCACCATGCCATAAATCGAATCAGCTTGGTGGCTCGCTGAGGGCACCACGTGCCTTTTCCATGGGTTTTGCTATAACCGAGCACCGATCATGCTCGGTTTTATCCATGACACCCATCTCGAACCTATAGATAGAGGCTTATTCCTTGAGCGCACATGATAACACCCAAGACACCAGTATGTGCTCCCTCAAATTATACGTGATATCGTTGGAGTGCGGCATATCTTTCGAGTCACAAGCACTTTACATCGACGCACCCACATCCAGCAATTTAAAGTCATCAAAATACTCAACGTTGAAGATGCCTTCTCATCACCCAGAATAATCCCTCTTCTTGGTGATTGACACATTCCTCTTACTCTCAACTTCTTTATAACAGTACAATTTTTACTCCAATTTATCTTCTTATTTTCAAAACCTACATCATCAGCACCTCCCATAAAGCAACATCTGCCTCAACAACAAGATGCAACCTCTTCAGATTATCCGCCTCCTTCAAAGAAAAATTGCAAACGGTAAATCTCATAATCTAATCATTCTATTTTTCTTTGCCCTTCAAGGATCATTTTCTTTCCAGCAGCTTTCTTAGTTACCTGTTCAACCATAAGATTTAAGTGATTCTGTTGTCTGTCTATAATTAATCCCATGGTTGTCTCTCATTTACGTCATTCACTTGGAAGAATTCGAACAAGAATGAATTTTTGGTTTGCCATAAAACAACTTCTGCAGAACAATATCATTCAGCTTATGGTGCACATATTTTCAACCTTTCATTTCTGTGTTATTATGTTATTTTCTTAAATTTCTACTTTATAAAATGTTGACATATCCTCTGCATCTTGAAAGAAGAGATCAATGAAAATGTTGACAGCTCTTATATAATTTAATGACAAGAACTGAACTTATTCTTCTTTACTATAGGAAGATGACTCCTTATAATGTTCATTTCTTCATATAGTCATATAATATTGTCTTTCCCAAACATTCAGGATCAAAACTGAATGATTGCAAAGCCATGGCTTCAACTACATAATCTGCCTTTTTGGAGAGAAGTGCATAATCAGCCGTTTGAAGACCAGCAAAGTACCAGCCTTTTGGAGAGTAGCAAAGTAGGAAACTACTGAGCATATAACGTTTTGTGGATATCTCAACTTTTTGTGAATATCTTTCTTGCCCTTATAGTTAAACAAAGAAAATATTTTTTGTTCGTATCTTCTTCTGAAAAATGTAGTTCGTGGAATATCCCACCTACAAAGCAATAATATAAGCAGTATATCCTTACTTTCGCATTTATAATATAACTTATCTACTCTCACATAATACCCGCAGCACCGCGCGGGCCTTTGCCCTAGTGTTACTGAAACGTGGAGTAGAAGAGTTAAGGCTATTTTGAATAAGCATCACTGGTATCCTAATATTTTATACGCCTCTAACCATTCTAGTTCAAGTCAGTACAACTCATTAAATCGTAAAACTCTTTCAGGTGCAGAATTATTTGAGTCAACTCATGTCGGTACGAAGCTTGATATCTACTCCGCATTGACTAAAAATAAACTGGTCAAATGATACATTAATTTGCTAGGTTCAAACTGATGTAGTTGGTGAGGAAAAAAAAACCCTAAAGGTATTGGATTCGACTCAATAATGGAACTTTGCATGCCACTTTTGTTCCCTTTTTCATCAACTATTTTAGACTTATCTGTCTCTTTTGTGCACTAAAAATAATTGATGTAGCTGATCATATACCTTCAACTTCCATTTGCGCTTCCAATAGCCGACCAAAGTGGACATATACGTGGGAAGAACTCTCAAGCGTAGGGAAGAAGGTAAATTGTCAAAAATAAGATGGAGGGAAGCAAGAGGAGAGGATGGATGATAGAAACGGCGGCTCGACCGTCGAACACACAGGAGTAAAGAATAATTCTATTATTTGAACGTTTCAAAGATTAAAATAACTTATATATCTATTTATAATTAAGCGATGAGAAAAAAAAAAGTAAATATAAAATCTTATAGATTAAGTAAAATATAATTAAATGTCTAAAAAATCCTATCTAAAATAATTTTTTTTAAATTCATAAAATCAAATCTCAATATAAATATAAAAAAGAGTACCTCAAATAACCCCCTTAAAAGAGTAAAAGGGTTTATAGAATGGGAGGTGCCTTGTCACCTTCCTTGCTTGTTCTGGCAGTGGAGCTCTTAATCGAGACTCCCAGTACGCACGGCGCTGATTTTTCTTACTTCGGCACAAAATTTCGAAAATGATTTAACATTGGAGTTTCCATCTCCATCAAGAATTGCGAGGGCACATCCAGCAGGTCGACGTACGACAATTCTTCTCTAAAAAATTCCATTAAAGATAATGCATTGGATACTTAAACTAGGAAATTTCTTTCTATTAATTCGTCAACACGGTCGTCGGTTCATGCCCCTCTTGAATTGTCCGAATAGAAATATTATTCTCCGTATATCTCAATCACGTCATAATTTTAATAATTGACATGACCCTTTGAAATAATCGTTCAACTAGAAATATGATTTTATATAATTATTACTTTAAATACATTAAATATAATATTAATCTCATTTTTTAATTTTAAAAATACATTCAATTAAATTTAATTTAAAATAAAATAATAGAGTACGCAAACAATTTTATCATTTTTATAATCTTAGTATACTTATCCATTTTAAAATGTTTTAAAATTAAGGTACATAAGAATCCGTCAATTTGAAAAAAACGTAAGCATTCATATAATTAAAGTTTATCTAAAATGAGGCATTAAGAAAATATCAACAAGGATTGACTCAAAGTCTTCTCCCAAAATTCCCCGAATGCTACAATAAATAATTTAAAGAATATCATAGCTAGAAGTTTATTCTATTTGACAACGATGATTTGTTTTATACGTTGTTCAATCACAATGAAGAGTCATATTGCTCTTATAACCCCGCAAATACATAATCCATACCGCGGGAGCGAAGCCCCCCGCACCCCCTAAGTAAATAAGTGTCGGGCTCGGGCTCGGGCCTCGCATCCCAATCCCTTCGCTTCAGCCACTTACTTGCGTTGGTATCCACAATCGGGTTGCACAAAATTTTAATCGGATTCGGATTTTACATCGGATTTATACCACAAAAAATTCAAGACATATCTAACAGAGTTCATATCTTCTTAATAAGGAAATTTTATGATTGAAAAAGTTCTATTCTTTAGTGACTAGCCCAGATTAAAACTTGAATTGAGTTGGATCCTTTGAGATTTTGGACTTGTGGCCATCATGAACACCTAAAGAAAAATATGTGCCAGCAGCCATGCATTTCGGCAATCCCTTTAAAAGTCCACTTCAAGTCAATACATTTTTTTTTTTGCCTCATGTACAAACTAGGCTTTGTAAACCTGGGAAGTAAAAGGAAAAATAGATAAAAATAGATAAAATGGACATAAAAAATCTCACCTATAAGAATAAATTTAGGATCTTTAAATTTTAGATTGTGAACGATATCACCTGTACCATACATTTTTTTTCTTAAACACACCCTTTGCTAACGATGATTAGTTGTGCGAGGGGAGAGGCATTAAGAGAAGTATATAAAGTCAAGCCGTTGATCAATCACAGAGCACCGCATTAACAACGCACCTCAGCTTTCATCTGTCTCCAGTAGCGGCTTTAGGCGAGAAGCACATCCAAGTCAAGTCAAGCTGTCGATCAATCACGGATTACTAGCATTAACAACCTTCAATTTGATCTCTCTGCGTTCGAAAATGTCCTGTAACAAGTATACCGCGTGTCATCTATACAAGCCAATATTTATAAAGTATATCAGTAAAAATTAAACAGTTACGAAATATCTTCAAATTATACATATAATATTGATATATTTAATGCTTATCGACATGTGATAAATGTCATATGATATACCAGTTATACGAAAGCTTGAGAACCTGCCAACAATTTAGAGAAGTGCGTTCGTCTATATATATGTGTGTGTGTGTCTGTGAAGTTGTCGATCAATTCGGAAAGCTACAGTAACCACCTTAGCTTTGTTCTGTATCTCCTTCGAGCCAAGCCGCAAATGGCCACCTCCAAGCTTTTCTCATGTTTCCTAGTCCATTCAATGCTCCTACTTCTCTCCTTCAATGCAGCCAATGCACGGCTGAGAGTCGGGTTTTACGAGAAAACTTGCCCTAACGCAGAGAAGATCGTCAAGGAAGTTATGAGCCAAGTCATGTCTGTTGCTCCTTCGCTTTCCGGCGCCTTACTCAGAATGCATTTCCACGACTGTTTCGTCAGGGTAATCGTGTATTTGCTGTTACGATCATTGAACTGCACATGAGATTATCATTGCATCATGACTACTCTGAAATAAATACAGTGGATTATTCTCCCTGTAGGGCTGCGACGCTTCAGTTCTTCTGAATGATACTGTGAATCGTCCCGAGAAGGTTTCAGACCCGAACTTAAGTCTTCGGGGGTTTACAACTATCGACAGAGTAAAAGCCGCACTGGAGACAGCATGCCCTGGCGTAGTTTCTTGCGCGGACGTTCTGGCGCTGGCTGCCAGGGATGTGGTCGTGGCGGTGAGCAATACATGCCGTGGCTCGCTCGTACTAGCGTTCATATTATAACAGATAATTCTGATATGTGAAGATTGAAGAATAGCTCAAAGAGAGATTTTTCCAATGGTTCAGACAGGTGGACCTTCGTACGATGTCGAAACCGGACGAAGGGACGGAAACGTTTCGAAGGATTCTGAGGCACTGGACAATCTGCCACCAGCGATCGCAGGATTTGCCGAACTCAAATTGAGGTTCGGGGCAAAGGGTCTGAATGTTAAAGATCTCGCGGTTCTCTCCGGTACTCGATATTTATTCATTGCTTTAAACGTAACAATTTAAATTATTTAACTTCCACAAGTTACATTTCTTTCTAAGTTTCAGGAAGCATTCCCCCGATTACTCTTTTCATTGGACATTCCCTTTTTAAACGGGAAAATGATAACATAAGTCTTATATGTGTGTCGTTTCTTTCAAGCAGTCACTTGCCATTAACATTGACATGTTCATATTTTTATCTTACGCGCGCTTAATATTGCTTTTTATTTTTCAAAAAGATAAAACTACTCTTTTACCCTTTATTGTTTATCAAATTCTCAAATTATGTCATTTAGACTTATGGAGAGCTATTCGATGCCATAATGCTGCTTTCAATTCAGAATGCGACGTATTTTGACTTGAATGGCAAATGGTATGAACTTGAAAATTTGATAAATAGCGATAGGTAAATAATAATTTTATTTATTTATAAATAAAAAATAGCATCAAATAATACAAGCATTATTACAAAAAATTACATGCCAGTGTTAAGACGGAATTAATGCCACGCTGATTAACAGCAGCTAGATGCGGCTGAACGGACTAACGTTTGAAGCGGCAAGCAGTATATAATATTTAATTTGTCACTTTAAAATATGTACGATTCATTTATAATAAACGATAAATATATAGAGTTCCAAAATCTTTTTTTCATTTTTTTTTAAAGTTTTCTGAACCTTTTAATCATCAGGCGGACACACGCTTGGGATCTCACACTGCTCATCCTTCAACGATCGCATCTACAACTTCACCGGAACGGGTGGCACCGACCCGTCCATGGACCCGAACTACGTGAAGAAGCTGAAGATGAAGTGCAAGCCGAACGACGACACGACTTTCGTGGAGATGGATCCGGGCAGCTTCAGGACATTCGACGAGAGCTACTTCATGCTCGTGACCAAGAGAAGAGGTCTCTTCGAATCCGATGCGGCTCTTCTGAACGATGGCGAGACCAAGGCCTACGTCCTCCAGGCCTCCACCGGGGGGTACACCTTCTTCAAGGACTTCGGGGAGTCGATGGTGAAGATGGGTCGGATCGAGGTGCTCACAGGAACGGCTGGCTCGATCAGAAAGTTCTGCTACAAGAATAATTAGTGAGGGTTATCTCTTAGTCATAAATACACAAATCGTCTCATGTTATCTTTAAATCAGTCAATCATTCTAATAATAATATACTCCCGTAATTTGAAGTTATGACCGAACACATTTATCTTTATCAATATCTATATTATCCTCCTTCTATCATAAATTATATAAAATTCCTCATAAAAAACATGAAAAGGAAAATGACTTTAACACTTAATACACGAATAAAAAATAAAGAGAAATTAACACTTACATAACCATCACGGTAAAAATTGAATTTAAAATTTCTTAATTATAAGTCGAATTCTTGTATCACTGTATAATTTTCTATGTTTTTGCTGCTTTTATAATTTTATTTTTCCTTTTTTTCCAAGGCTTTTGTTGTAGCCTGAATAAAAGGAAATGTAATTCTCACCAGAAATATTGAGAAAAATGCTTGCTTAGTTTAGTCACGGTCGTTGAGTTTGTCAAATATCCAGTGATGATGTCCGTACGTGGAAACAATACCACATATTAAAGATAAGGTTTCGATGAATAATACTAAGAAAAAAAAACGATTTCGACAAATATGTGTCGGCAAATGATATATATATATATATATATATATATAAACACAAACCAGCAACACATACCAAAGAAAATAAAAATAAATAAATGTAAAATACTATGTTAAATATGTATAATTAGATAATTTATTTATAATATGTTACAATTTAATTTATTTGAAATTCGTTAACTTATATTAGTAGGTAAAACATTCTCAATGTCAGTGTTTACACTTTTATGTTTACAAATTTTGAAATAATTTATTTAAAAATATGATAGATTTTTACTATTAAAATTGTATTTATTGAAGATATGAAGTAAGATGGGAGAATATGAACAGTTAATAAAATATTTTTGCTATTAAGATTGTAGATATGGAGTGAGAGAAAAATAACTGAAATTATTATTTTAATGTCAATATAAAGGATTTTATAAGTAGACACATGTCACAAATTTTAATATATAAATTAGAGTTATGACAAATATTTAAAAAGAAAATGGTACTAATAACCTCCCAAACATTTACATATATTAGTATAGATAAATGTATACATACATACATACAGAATCTGATAGAATTATAAATAATGAAGGAGGACGAAGAGTTGACAATTGTGTTCAGAGATCAGCATAGGCTTCCTGATTAACATGCATTTGGTTTAGTTGGTTCCTCACTTCTTTTTTTAAATATGATTTTAATTCGAGCATTGAAAATAAAAAAACTTTAATATTTTTGAAGAACTTTACTGCTTAATTAGTGTTCGAATGTATGATGCGTACAAAAATAAAATTGCAGGAGCTTTGAACATCCACGCCTTTTTGTACCCTTGCCTCAAGTTTGAAATATCAATTTTATAATGTTTTTTCTACGTGTGCATCACAATTTAGAAGTTCAGCAAATTCTAATTATTTTAAAATTAAATTTGATTAACTCATTTAGGAATACTACTGAAACGTGGAGTAGAAGAGTTAAGGCTATTTTGAATCTGCATCGCCGGTATCCTAATATTTTATAAGCCTTTGACTATTACAGTTCAAGGTGGAATAATTCATTAAATGATAAAACCCTTCCAATATCAATTTTCTCAGTTCACAAACACCCTAATCGAGCCCTTTACTTAAGAGTAAGATGATCAAGTGCGGAATTATTTGAATCAACTCATGTCGATGTGAAGCTTGATGTCTACTCAGCAATGAGTAAAAATAAACCACTCAAATGATACGTTTATTTGCTAGGTTGAAACTGATGTAGTTGGTAAAAGAGAAAACCCTAAAAGTCCTGGATTCGATCTCAATAACGGAACTTTACATGCCACTTTTATTCCCTCTTCCATTAACCCTTTTAGACTTATGTGCATCTTCTGTGCAATACAAAAATTGATGTAGCTGATCATATACCTTCAACTTCCATTTGCGCCTCCAATAACTGACCGAAGTGGACATATACGTGGGAAGAGCTCTCAAGCGTAGGGAAGAGTGTAAATTGTCAAAAATAAGATGGAGGGAAGCAAGAGGAGAGGATGGATGATAGAAACGGTGGCTCGACCGTCGAACACACAGGAATAAAGAATAATTCTATTATTTGAACGTTTCAATGATTAAAATAGCCGATATATCTATTTATAATTAAGCGATGAGAAAAAAATAAAAAAAATAATTAGTAGCAATAAAAGGAAATGTAATTCTCACCAGAAATATTGAGAAAAATGCTTGCTTAGTTTAGTCACGGTCGTTGAGTTTGTCAAATATTCGAGTGATGATGTCCGTACGTGGAAACAATACCACATATTAAAGATAAGGTTTCGATGAATAATACTAACAAAAAAAAACGATTTCGACAAATATGTGTCGTCAAATGATATATATATATATATATATATAAACACAAACACAAACCAGCAACACATACCAAAGAAAATAAAAATAAATAAATCTAAAATACTATGTTAAATATATATAATTAGATAATTTATTTATAATATGTTACAATTTAATTTATTTGAAATTCGTTAACTTATATTAGTAGGCAAAACATTCTCAATGTCAGTGTTTACACTTTTATGTTTACAAATTTCAAATAATTTATTTAAAAATATGATAGATTTTTACTATCAAAATTGTATATATTGAAGATATGAAGTAAGATGAGAGAATCTGAGCAGTTAATAAAATATTTTTGCTATTAAAATTGTAGATATGAAGGGAGAGAAAAATAATTGAAATTATTATTCTACTATCAATATAAAGGATTTTATAAGTAGAGACATGTCATAAATTTTAATTTATAAATTAGAGTAATGAGAAATATTTTAAAAAAAATGGTACTAATAACCTCCCGAACAGTTACATATATTAATTATATAATTAATAATCGTGTACGGAGGAAGGTGGTCGTGAATGTATTTGATCTCAAAATGTCGTGCCATTATATTATTAATTGTTTCATTGAATTATTGACATGGATCTGACGACTATTAGGATGGACTACAATTGCACACATAGCCCTTTCTTTGCAAGCCACCGATCTCATAATTAGAGCAAAATCAAAATAGAAACGAAGAAATTAGCCAAAAAATAAAAAAAAAATAAAATATAACTCAAAAAATATATAAAAAGATAAGATTAATAACATTTTAAAATGTTTTTAAATAATTAAGTACACAAGAATTCGTCAATTTGAAAAAATCGTGAACATTCATATAATTAAAGTTACGTAAAATGGGGTATTAAGAAAATATCAACAAGGATTGACTCAAAGTCTTCTCCCAAAATTCTCCGAATGCTACAATCAATAATTTAAAGAATATCATAACTAGAAGTTTGAAAGTTTTATTCTATTTGACAACGATGATTTGTTTTATATGTTATTCAATCACATTTAATAAGCGACAGGTGATCTTAACAGTGTCCCCAGTCATTCACGCTTACATTACTAGTAATAATTTATGGGTAAATTATGAAAAAAAAACTAAATCCTAAGAAAAATGATTTAACATTCGAGTTTTCATCTCCATCGGGAATTGTGAGGGCACATCTAGTAGGTCGACGTACGACAATTCTTCTCTTGAAAATTCTATAAAAGATAATGCATTGGATAATTTAAAGAACACCACACAAATATAAGTTCGAAAATGTCTTTCTATTAATTCGTCAACACGGTCATCGGTTCATGCCTCTCTTGAATTGTCCGAATAGAAATACTATTCTCCGTATATCTCAATCACATCATAGTTTTAATAAGTGACATGACTCTTTGAAGTAATCGTTCAACTAGAAATATGATTTTATATAATTATTACTTTAAATACATTAAATATAATATTATCTCATTTGTTAATTTTAAAAATACAATCAATTAAATTTAATTTAAAATAAAATAATAGAATATGCAAAATAATTTTATCATTTTTATAATCTTAGTATACTTATCCATTTTATTAATTTTTATATTATATTAATTATTTTCACAATTTTCTCAAATTCTGGATATGTTCCGAATTGGTATCGAAAGAAAATTCTGCGCTGAAGTCACGTGCTGGGCTAGCTGGAGGGATGCCGGAGAGGAAATGGGCTGAATCATTGGCACTACCTAATCTAGTGAAATGGGAAGCCTTGAGGAATTTTGGGCTGAATTTCGTCCAAGCCTGCATTGAGCATCGCTTGCACCCGGGAAATTAACGTCTTGTTTGGCCTGGTTCCCATGAGTGCAAGAGGGAAAATTTCTCAGGTGAACCCGATCCACCACGAACTGTTACACAAAGTACCGTCCATGGAGAGAGATAACCTGTGAACCGGATTTAGCTCTAGAGTCTGAAATTGAGTCGGAAACTACTCGAAGTATATGGGAAGTGATCTTCTAGACAAAATAATGCAAATGATGAGAAATGTATGTTCGGCCAAAAATCAGTTCACTTAATAGCCCTTATAATTTTGGTGCACACCCCCGAGTGATTGGATCCTGAATCACTTTAAGATTGTCCTGCAGGGTGAGGAGCACTCAATTACACATAAGATGGAGTAATTCCAATGAGATCAAAATACTCTTTAAAGGAGGAGATGAACTTTTGATAATGGTTGTGATTCAGTTCTTTATATCCGTTTTCATGTATCAACGTGACTTATATACTTATCATGTATACCCTTAACACTCGCTCTCAAAAAGGGTCTCAAGCAAGACATTTCTCTTGCGTACTCAAGTGAAGGATAACACATGGCCAAGAGGTTTGTTTTTTCTTCTATCCTTGGGTTAACAACTAATAAAAGGCGACTTTGATCACAGACTAAACACTATTCTTTCAGTTTCAGGCTAAACTGGCAACGAGTTCCAGGCTCAGATCTGACCTTGTGTGAGCTCACACAATAACACGCTCTCAAATCATATAAAATTATCACCACCAACTCTTACGCGTAGATGTTGATAGTTAATTACTTTTATGTATTAGGAATCATTTATTCGATGTGAAATTCAATTCTCAACTATCCGCTAGTAGCTCCATGTACAAAGGCACTCAACCATGCCCAGAGTTCCTCACAAGAGATTGGATCCGAGCGGGCATTTGCACCGACAACAGTTTCACAGGCTGGAGACTCGAAGTTCGTTAGACTTTTGACTTCCATTAATACCGATTCAAAATTCAACCTTTAAAGAAAAATGTTTAGTATAGTAGTATCGCTCTCAATTTATAACCGAGGAAAAAAATCTTAGATAGTCTAGCCTTACAACGACGTCGTGAAGAAGAACCAATCAAATTAGTTAAACTAATATTAACTATGACAATTGTCCAAGTGATTTCCATTAACTTGTTCATTTATCACGTTTTGATTGGTACTCTCACACATACCGTGGGAATGAATGATCACCTAAGAATTTCTCGAAATGAAGAGGTTTCAAATTCGATTTTTATTTGTGACGTTCCCGGTTTCCATTTATTCTCTTTTCGTAAGATTCCTTCCTAGGTATATGTGTCTTATTTATATGTTGAGTTCGTTCATCTTATTTGCGTAAACTTGTTGAACACATGACGCACGATCACAGAATGAGAAAATAGGAGACTATGGAATAATTCGATTCCAGGAGCTGGTTCCCGTTTTCCAGTCAACTGATCAATGAGTACAATTTTTTTTTTTTGGTCGCCAGCCACGGTATCCAAGCAGGCCCCACCAGCGGTGAGATGGCATATTTCAACCAACCATACTTGACTAATCCGTTGGTCGCCCCGGGTCGCACGCCTAGCAATGGCGGGTGAGGCTCCCAAGAGGGGTGTCTGCGTACGTGAGGTCTCGAACCTGAGACCTCCTTAAGCGGCACCGAGCTGCTTACCACTCGGCCCAACCCCTCTTGGTGATCAATGAGTACAATTACATGTACCAAGTTGACAAGGAATGTCTCTTTCCGACCGGTGGTGAGGGCCTGCGCTAAAATTGTTGACCCGTTCCCGTTGACTCTCAATTCCCAACGGTCATCATACGGAGCACCCAATTTTTTTTTTTCTCCTACATGGTGTCCGGTATTCGAAGGCTAACTGACTAATCCGGATTCGAGGTACTATCAGGTTGTTTTCCGGGGACCTCTCCCAAGAAGGTCTGCTGCGTTCACAGGGGCTTGAACCCGACACCTCTGTTTAAGCGACACAAACCCTTCCCACTTACACCAACCTTCATTGGTTGCCGAGCACCCATTTAATTTCTTGGTAAATAACACTTGTACGTACATACATACATACACACACACGTATGCATGCATCCATGCTATCACCAATGAAAGTTCCAGGAAACCCCTTAGCCCATTGATTAGAAATACACTATGTTTAGGTTGAGGTCAATCCCATTTTTCTTTGGCCCAAATTTTATATCCATTAAACAATGGATATATCACGTATCAGTACTGATGTAATATCACAAATTAATAATATCCATTCTTTTAAATATTTTTTAAAGAAAATTCTAGTCACTTGACTTTCTCCGGTGGAGAGAGAGGATAAAATTTATAGGGAACGGTGGCGAACTTCAAACTGTTGGGACGACTTAACTTAAAAATGCCAAAATCTTAAAAGAAAATGTAAATGACTCTTACCACATAAATAAAATACCAAATCAATTCGTTGAATAGAATAACGTAGGAAGATCTTTTATCTATACCAAATAAAAATTTGGATTATTCATCTAACCCCATTTACAAATAGATTCCCATCCATTGCACGATTTCTTAAAGTAGAACGTTGTCCCTTCCCTGGGCCCTAGCAGGACGTGACCATAAGCAATATTTATCAATTAGTCCGTGTTGGACTAGAAAGTCCAATAGACAACGGCTTTATCACACGTTAATACTGATAAGATTTTACAAATCCATAAAATTTAGTTATTTTTAAGGTTATTTTTTTATTATTAGGATATTATTAAAAATTTTTAAAATATTTGAATTTTATTAGTTTATAATATCACGTAATATACTCTTCACACATATTACTCTCTCACCTTGGACCCACTTCCTCGTGAGAGTTTTGTATGTAACGAGTATACTATATAACAGTTCTGACATAGTGTCACAAGCTAATAAAATTCAGTTATTTTTAAGATTTTTTTAATACAACTTAAAAGGAAAAAACAACTCTAAAAATGATATAATTTGAATAGCTCATGATACCGCATCCATACTATCATGTGATACACTCGTTACATAAATACAAGACTTTCTCCACTACCCCAGTCCATTCCACAGCTCAAGTTCTTTCTTCCTTCCTTTCTTTTTTCCCCCATTTTCTTAGAAAAAGAGGAGAAAAACACTACAACTTGGAGAATTGACATGGTGTTGTGGATCAAGAATTCTCGCGGAAATTACCCCCCAATGTAATTTATGGCATCCCTTAAAAATCCTATCAGAAAACTGGTCTTGGACGACAGACAAGAAATGGCTTCTCACCATCAAAGCCCCTCAAAACTCATTCTATCTCTCCTAATCCTCCTTGCGTCTCTAGCCGCTCCCTCGCTTGCTGATCCCCCCTACAAGATCTGTTCCGATTCGGGAAACTATGCCATCAACAGCACCTTCCAGAAAAACCTCTACAGCCTCCTCTCCAACATGTCCTCGCAGGCCTCAGCCTCCAGCTTCTACAACATTTCCTCCGGCAATGGGACGGACCGAGTTTATGTCCAGTACTTGTGCCTGAACTACGTGGTAAATGGAACGTGCAGCACCTGTGTGGCAGCGGCCTTCCAAAGCATAATCCAGCTTTGCCCGAACAACACCGAGGCGATAGTGTGGGAAGAAGTGTGCCAGCTGAGGTACTCGAGCCGGGACTTCTTTGGTAGCCTGGATTTCACGGGGAATCAGTGTTATTACAACAAGATGAACATATCCCAACCAGAAATGTTCGAGATCATCGTGAACAGAACCCTCCAGACCCTCTCTGGGGTAGCAGCTGCCAGTCCCGGGAAGTATGCGACTGGGAAGGTGAGTTTCAAGGACCCGAGCAGCAAGACGCTATACGGGTTAGTCCAATGTGGGAGAGACCTGTCTGCTAAGGATTGTACCACTTGCCTTCGAGCGGCTATTAAGGATGTGCTCGCTAATGCGTCTTTCTCAGTCGGAGCGAGGCTCTTGAGTCGCAGTTGCTACTTGAGGTATGAGCTCTATGCGTTCTATGAAGGTGCTACCGGCCCCAAATCCTATCAAACTTTGGCATCCGGTGAGGAGGAACATTTTTTTTTTTTCTTGCAGTGTTTAAAATTCTAAAAAACTGTCTTTGGTTTCTGTATAACCTGTAAACCCTGATGTGAAAATGAATCTTTTCCTTCGAATCACAGGCAGTGGGAAGAAAATTTTGTTGATTTTGATCCTCACAATCTCCCTTGGCACAGCAGCTTTAATCCTCGCCGGCTCGTTTATTTACTATAGGAGAAAGTATCATAGAGATCAGAAAGGTATTGAACATTATTCTATGCTAGAAAGATCTTGTTTCCCTCGTTCTATGCTTTCTTTGGATTATTGGTTCCTTTTCTTCTTTCTTATATGAAGAGATGGCATGGCAATTCAACCAGGCACAGTATATGATCAGGATGATCCATTCATAAGCTTGAGGACTTTAATTTCTGCCACGAAGAACTTCTCGAGGTCAAACAAGCTCGGGCAAGGCGGTTTTGGACCCGTTTATAAGGTGACGCGATTTTTTTCCTTGCCGATAAATAATTTATACCTACCTGGAACGGTCTTCTAGGTTGCAATCCGAAAGAAAAGGAGTTATTTTTGTTTGTTTTGGTTCGCTTTCCGTAGGGTGTTCTTGATGATGGGAAAGAGGTAGCAGTGAAGGTGCTTTGGAGTGTTTCCGAGCAAGGCGTCGAGGAGTTTACAAATGAAGTTTTACTGATAATGAATCTTCAGCACAAGAATCTCGTCAAGCTTTTGGGATTCTGCGTGGAACAGGAGCAGAAGATGCTAGTCTACGAGTTCATGCCGAATAGCAGTCTTGATGTCGTGCTTTTCGGTCAGCTCATCACTTTGTTTTGTTAGTAATTTTTGAACATGTCCGGTGAGATCTCCCTTCACAATATTGATTAAGATTCCACTGATGACTTGTTTCTGAAGATCCAACGAGACGGGCGGAGCTCGACTGGAGCCAGCGCCTTAACATTATCAATGGAATCGCAAGAGGAGTACTTTACCTGCATGAGGATTCCCCACTCCGGATCGTACACAGAGATCTTAAGCCGAGCAACATCTTGCTGGATTCTGACATGAACTCGAAAATCTCCGATTTCGGGACAGCAAGAATCTTCACCGGCAACGATGCTGGAGCCAATACTACCAATACAGTTGGAACATAGTTAGGATTTCCCCAACTCCATTTTCAGTCTTTCCATTCCGTCATAGCGGATTTCAACTAATTCCCCTAACAGCGCTAACATATCAACCTGCTATAATGTTGCTCAGCGGATATATAGCTCCGGAGTATGCTATGGAGGGACTCTACTCGATCAAGTCCGATGTCTTCAGCTTTGGGGTTATCCTTCTCGAGATAATAACAGGTGAAAGAAACGCAAGCTTTCATCTTTCGAAACGGGCACGGACCTTAGTTGCATATGTAAGCCCTCTCTTCCTTTTTCACTTAATCGCCCCCTCAAGTTTACTTACTCTCGTACTGTAAAAAGGATTCGATGAGAGAAAGATACAGTGCAGGTAATGATCGAAGCAGTCGCCAAAACAAACTCGAGATTAGGCTTTTCCATCTAAAAAATTTTGACAAACTCACTCGCAGGCATGGCAGCTGTGGAATGAAGGAAAGGGACTGGAGCTGGTGGATCCACTGCTAAGAGACTCTTCGTGGTCCCCCGAGGAGTTCAGCAGGTACATGCACATCGGTTTACTGTGCGTCCAGGAAGATGCACACGACAGGCCCTCGATGTCTGCCGTGGTCGGGTTACTGAAGAGCGAGCCAGCTGCTTTCCGGGATCCCAAGCGCCCTGCATTCTCTGTGGGACGGTTCACCGATCAGCAAGAAACCAAGGACAAAAACAACTGCAGCTGCTCGGTCAACGTAGCATCCATTTCCGACATGGTACCCCGGTGACCGACGGGTTAAACTTTAGGATGTGTGATTTGTTGATCACAAAGCCCCACAATACCTCAACGTTGTCTTCTGTTTTATCTTTCCTGTCTTGTCTCTTTTACATGGTGAGTCGTTTCAAATTTGTCTATAAAACCAACCTTGGTTGTTTTAATTTAGTTCAATGCGTTTTCAACCTGAACAGGTTCACATGTTTTCAAAAAGATCTATTCATGGCAGATCTGTTTAACCCAAATCTGAATACGGTAGAACATATTGAAATTTTGATTAGATTAATGGTAAAAAATGACTTTTCAGAGAGCCGTGGAATTGCATCAACATCAATGTTGTATAACTAGCCAATGATATGAATTTTATTTTTTAGTAATTATGAATAAAATATAGTCTATTCATTACCCATTTGCCAAGTCAAAGATCCGAATTAGATATACATTGACAGGGGAAGAGAATTCAAAGTGAAAGGTATACTTGCCAAAAAATATCATCTCAACAACAAAAGATAGCTTCATGCAATTCAAAGAAGAGTAGGTAAAGGGCATGATAAGCCATAGAGGTGATATCGAATTTAGGACCTCTACGTCGCAAAACGAGAGCAGTATTAACTGTATTAATCCAATCTCTCACTGTATAAAATTTTTTACTTCAACTTATTTAAAAGTAGATCCATGCCTAATTCAACATCTCATATATTATAAAATTTTAATAAGTCATCTCTTTTTTTATTGTAGGGACAATAGAGTGTTCGCTGTATTGTTTTAAATTATGAGGTATGGTATAATTGACAAACTAATTGTCCAATCATGGATTTCACATATAATACAGGGATCGGCAGGTAATCCATCATTTTATGATGGAGAAAAGCGTCACGAGTAGGGCTCAATTTTTTTTTTTTTTTGCATAATACTAGAATCCATAAGCACTTTGAAGTACTGAACTAATCAATGTCGAGTAAGCTCAGTAAGGAATGAAACTCTTTCACAACATGAATTTTCTCAATTTACAAAGACTCGAACTCTAGACATTTACTTAATAGGAATAAGTTTCTTACAACTCCAACAACTCATGTTGATAGGGTTTAGTTTTTACTGATGTTCACGCTGTCAGATTAAAAATAAATAAATAAAAATTTTCATTGTTTTATTTTTTGCATAAGGGAGTAACAGAAGAACTGGATTTTTTTTTTTGCTTGAAAGAAGAATTGGAATTAAAAATAATATAATTAGTTGATCAAGCAAATAAGACATTCGGTTAAATTATGAGAAAGTCTACGTGATCAAATATTCGATCTCTCTTAAACGTGTAATCCTACTAAAGCAACTCATGCATGTATTTTGTAGGTGAACTTATCTGACTTCCTAAACTTGTAAAGTATTCACGAACTCGGAAAAAATAAATGGCTCACTATAAAAATAAATATAATTATAATTAACAATGCGCCAGCTATGAAGTCAGCTGCATTTGATTTAGTAAGTACAGTTAAGTTTGTGACTGGGTGGAACCTAGATTTAAAAGAAACATGTGGAACCCACTTGGCAATTTTCTATGAACTTTCAGTACAATTAATGGATAACAATAATTCTACTTGTTAGTGTGGGCTTGAGAGTCATTGGAGCAGCGCAAGGTTGACTTCTACGAGGATAAAGACGTACTAGGATGAATGAATTGTCTTATCTGCAGACTTTTCTTTATGTTGAATTCTTCTGTGCATTGTTTTTCTGCTACTTGAACTTGATCCTGCAGTTGGGTTTGCTCACGGGGTGTAAAGTATATCCGAAATTGGTAGAAATCTTGGATGGGTTTTGCATGGATTTTAATAAAATTTAAGGTTTTACGTATTAAATTAAGGAATAGGACTGGAATCGCATCCTATTAATTACTTCGTACAGTTTACTTTAATGACTCGTAACTTTCTCATTTGAATTCTGATTTTCAAACTAAATAGTTGTATTTCTAAATCGATCAACTTTTAGTTAATAAAGTAATTTTATATGATGAGTTTATCATATTTAAAATATATTGTTCTAACTCAGAAATTAATAATAAATAATGGTTAAATTATTATAAATATACTTAAAATTATAATATGTTTGATTAATAAAAAATAACTATATAAAATGTAATAAACAGTAAAGATCTTTGAATTTATTTACTTTATAACTATTAAACTTATAAAAATATTGAAATAATCTATATTATAGATGTAAAAGGAAATAGTAAAACGGTTTGAACACGGCACTCGAAAAATATGGTATTTTACATCAACTTTCACATTATTAAAGAGGCACGTTGATTTTGTTTATTAGTCTTTGCTTCCTAGCATGAGTTTCGCTTAAGCGCCAATCACATGCGAAATGGTTCCTTTCTTCCGTGTAATAGAATAAGATTAATTTATCCGCATGTCACTGTACAGATGAAAAGAGGTGAAAAGAAGATACAAACGCGAAGAAAACAAAAAAAAAAAGAAATATTTTCAGTTCAAACAAAAAAAAAGAGAGGAGAAAACGAACGATTGAACCAACAAGAACTGGTTAGGTTTCGCTAGGACTTTTGAATTTTTGAATGTATGGGGTAGTTGTATATTGAAAATAAAAATAAAAACCATCAATAATCTAACGGTAATAAAAGCACGTATGGAGATGGAGATGATGGAGATGGAGAGGAAAGCTCCAAACTGTGACTTTTATGTCCAAATTGAATAATACAGTTCAATTCTATTGCGATGGTAGAATCGTCAAACAAGAAAATTGCCCATTGATTTTCTCGGGAAAATTTTCCATTGTTTATTTATCTTCAACAAGTTATCCTTTTCGAGACCAAAAACTAAATGTAAAATAAGAGTGGCTAAATTGTCTGGCAATTTGGATCTTAGAAAACTATGATATTTTCTTTTCGTAAAATTCTCTTAGGTGACTTCTTCGAAAGGTACTCTGGATTTATATGATAGTCACATCGGTTTTTTTCCTATTCGATTCTTTCAGGCCAAACACGACACGAAGGCAACAGTTATGTCTTGGATGCTGAAATGTACATGTCCCACATCACATCACCATGGATGGACCACATGGTCCCTTGAACTTTCCACTCCGTTTCCTGTCTAAGCTTTCCGAGTTTCCTCATTGGCAGAGATCACCAATTCAATCCACCGTCTCTATCTGATAAGTTCCCAGCTCCTGTCATTCGGCCATTTTCGAACTTCTGCATCCTGTTAAGTCGGTGGCATACTCGCTACTCTTCAAAGAGCATCGAGAAAAGCCCAGAAAAATGGATCGATTTTCACCGTCTGTCATCTCCTTTCTAGTCCTGACATTCTGCACAGTCTGTAGGGTTAACAATGTTCGTGCCGAAGACCCTCTTTACACGGAGTGTTCGAATCTATACGGACAATACTCTGCCAACAGCACCTTCGAGAACAACCTTAAACTCCTCCTCGGATCGCTCTCTTCCAACACTCCGTCCACAGGCTTCAACAACACCTGGGCCGGGGAAAACCCCGACCTGGTCTATGGACAAGCGATGTGCCGTGGAGACATCAACTCGACTGAGTGTCGGGTTTGCTTGGAAACTGCAGCGGGTGGCATCATGGATCACTGTAACAAGACGAAAGACGGGATAATATGGTACGAGCTGTGCCAAATCCAGTACTCGGTCCAGAGGTTCTTCTCCCTCATGGTTTACACCGGAAAGTACCCCAATTCCAGCAACCCCAGGAGCACAACATCGGATCCTGCCCGGTTATATTCCTACTGGAAGTACATGCTGGCTAACATAACGAGCGAGGCTGCCTATAATTCTTCCCTTAAGATGTTTGCAACCGGGGAACTGAACATGTCGGCGACCAGGACAGTTTACGGATTCGTGCAGTGCACGAGGGATATCTCGACCGATGACTGCAATACGTGTTTGGTCAACGCCTTGGGCGATCTTTGGGCGTGCTGTTACTCGAAGGAAGGTGGGACAATTGTGAGCAGAACCTGCAATATGAGATTCGAGCTGTACCAGTTCTACAGCGGCCCAGCCACGTATGGGCTGACGTACAATTACTCCGACGGTGAGATCTCACTCATCTGATCAAGAACTTATGCCTATTAAATATATTTATTATCTAACATTTTCGATGAAATTAAAGCAGGGCGCAGATGGAAGAGATGGATGACTGTGGTCATAATCTGTGTACTTGTCTCCCTGTCAGCTGCTCTTGTTGTCTACTGTGCTGTCTTGTACAGGCAGAGAAGAAAGGATGAATTTGGTATGTCCACCTAACCCTATTCAGTTAACCTTAGATAACGAAATGATTTATTATTTATTACTTAATAAATTCAAAGCATTAAAAGCGGGACATTCGCGATTCTTGCAGATGAAGAAAGAAGCCAGAGTGAGTTATTCCGTGGCTTTGTGGCCCCAGTTGGAGTGACAATCACACAGGAAGGAGATCTAGTTAGCTCAGATGAGCTTCCATTCATGGACCTAGCCGTGTTAAAGGCTGCTACAGACGATTTCTGGAGCGAAAACAAGCTTGGACAAGGTGGCTTTGGAGCTGTCTACAAGGTAATTAAATCCATTTCCATGACTTGGCTGGGCTTTTGCATCGGGTAGCAGTTGAATCTCAAGCGCCTTGGTTGCGGTGGTCATGTGCCTCAGGGTGCACTATCGGATGGGAGGGAAGTAGCGGTGAAGAGACTGTCGCGGAAGTCATGGCAAGGCCTGGAAGAGTTCAAGAACGAGGTCACGTTGATCGGGAGACTTAAGCACCGGAATCTGGTGAGGCTTCTCGGATGGGGAATGGAGGGCGAGGAGAAGCTGCTCGTGTACGAGTTCATGCCCAACCAAAGCCTCGATGTCTTCATATTCGGTCTATTTCTTGGCCCATTTCGGCTATGGCAAACTTTCTTCTGCATTGTTTCTGTTAATTCGTTATCTAATTGGATTAATCTTTTAGAATAAGCAGTCATGTCTGCCTCAAAACTCTATGCTATCCAGATCCAGAGAAGCGTGCAGAGCTCGACTGGGGAACATGTCGCTCGATAATCGACGGGATAGCCCGAGGACTGGTTTACCTTCACGAGGACTCGAGGCATAAGATCATCCACAGGGATCTGAAACCGAACAATGTGCTGCTGGATGGCGAGATGGTGGCGAAGATATCGGATTTCGGGATGGCCAGGATCTTTGGCGAGAAGCAGAGCACGGCTAACACCAGAAGGGTTGTCGGAACCTAGTGAGTCTCTACTGGTTCAACTTCAATCTTCCTAAATGAGATTGGAATTGCATCTTTAACATATGGCAACTAGGAATCCAATAGAGGGAGGGATCCTGCTCACTTTTCGCTTACTGTTGCTCTTACAGCGGCTACATGGCTCCAGAGTACGCAATGGGTGGAATATTTTCGGTAAAATCGGATGTGTTCAGCTTCGGGGTTATTGTACTCGAGATCATAAGCGGGAAAAAGAATAGTGGATTTTACCTCACAGAACTTGCTCCGACCCTTTTAGCATACGTAAGTCTCTTCTCTCTTGATGGTCCGAAAACTAGTAAAATATGAAGTCGTCATAATCATTTGCCGAGGTTAAGTTAACGACAAGGTTAATTATTTATTTCTTTATAAAAACATTCCTCGATTCGGATCTTTCATTTGAGATGGGATTTTTGCAGGCTTGGAAGCTATGGAAGGAAGGGAAAGAGCTTGAGTTCGTGGACCGTTCTTTAGTCGAATCGGGCGTAACATTGGAAATACTGAGGTGCATTCAGATTGGGCTACTTTGCGTACAGGAAGATCCGGCAGATAGGCCGACAATGTCCGAGGTCGTGGCCCTACTGGGGAGCGAGGGGACTCCAGCAGAGCCGAAACAACCAGCATTTTCGGTCGGGAGAGCTGTTCTCGCGATCGACCATTCCTTGGGGACTAGTGTTTCTGCTAACGAAATGACCATTTCCTCAATCTCTCCTCGATGAACTAGTCGACATCGGTTTTGCAACTTTGTGACTGGACGATCGCCATTGAGGCCTCTGTTTTGTACTTCTTAAAGCTACGAGGTGGCTTCTCTTCTGAAATTGAAGTGCAAGATAGATCAGTTCTCGCCATACGGCTTTCCAAGATGTAAATCTCGTGACTAAACCCCTTGTATAGTGTCATTTTGATTAATGGAATTACTGTAATTACCAAAAAAAAAAAAACAAGAAATGGAACATTTTTGAATGTATTCAATGCAAAGCAAATGATTTCTGCATTGCAAAACCAGATCAACCGCCGTTAGAAGCACCGGGCATGGATTTAGAGGGTCAATCGCGAGCAATCGTCTTCCTAAACTATAAAAAAATTATGAATTACTATGTAAATCTTATTTTTACCTAATTTTTTTACTTATTTATTTAACTTTGCCCTCCTTGAAATTGTAACGTTATCTTGCAATTGAGTTCGCTTCATGTGGATGAGATTTCTAGGTACGTTCCAGCAAAAAGGAAAATGATGACAATGGAAAAGGCTAAATCTGTCACAGAGTTAACAAAGATTGGTTAAGGTGATTCGGTATATCTTCAAGGTTTTGTGTTAAAAGTATGGAAAAAGGATCAACAAAACCCTTTTAATTTTTCTCTTCCACTTGAAACTTTCATCCTCTCTCTCGCCACATCACTCTTTTGGTTCCTATAATGTAAAGAATTGTTCTTTTTAATAAATCCGATTTTACTCTTCCCGCAACGGATGGGAGAGATTCTTGGATAAATTCAATTTACCATGCACTATTAAATAAAATACATGTATTTTATCCCGGAAATTTATAAAGTGCATGTATTTTATATAACCAGCATATGGTAAGTTCAGCTCATACAAGAATTTATTAACAGACATTGATCTATTGATCCAAAATTTACTCACATGCAATTTGATGAGATTGATATTTCATATTCGAATTTTATTTTAAGTAAAATTATTAAAAGAGACACCCAAATTATGTCTTCACACTCAAATTAACGTACTAAAACTCAGTTGTTTAATAACAGACTTTTGCTAGAAAACGATCAGATGCAAAGTACTTGTAATTTGTCTCGTTTTCGCACTTCAAAGCCACCGTTCACTCTAATTAATTTATATAATATTACATGTATAAACCCTTTTATCGTCACCTCGGTGTTTTGCAAAAGTTAGCTTTTGTCCCTAATTTTTCTCCGAATGATTTTATTCACTTATCCTCATCCCATATCATCCGTCTCCACAATCAAATCTCACGCTAATTAATTATATAATTAATAACCGTGTACGGAGTAAGGTGGTCGTGAATGAATTGGTCTCAAAATGTCGTGCCATTATATTATTAATTGTTTCATTGAATTATTGACATGGATCTGACGACTATTAGGATGGACTACAATTGCACACACAGCCCTTTTCTTTGCACGCTACCGATATCATAATTAAAGCATAATCAAAATAGAAAAGAAGAAATTACCCAAAAAAATTAAGAAAGAAAATAATAACTCAAAACATATATATATAAAGATAAGGTTAATAACATTTTAAAATGGTTTTAAATAATTAAGGTACATAAGAATTCGTCAATTTGAAAAAAAAAATCGTAAACATTCATATAATTAAAGTTTATGTAAAATGAGGTATTAAGACAATATCAACAAGGATTGGCTCAAAGTCTTCTCCCAAAATTCTCCGAATGCTACAATCAATAATTTAAAGAATACCATAGCTAGAATTTTGAAAGTTTCATTCTATTTGACAACGATGATTTGATTTATACCTTGTTCAATCATATCATAGTTTTAATGAGCGACATATGATCTTAATAGTGTCCGCCGTCATAATTTATAGGTAAATAATGACAAACTAAAACTAAAATCTACGAAAAATAAAAAGAAATATATTTCATCAAAAAAAAAAGAGACTTACCTAATCTAGTGAAATGGGAAGCCTTAAGGAATTTTAGGCTGAATTTCTTCCAAGACTGCATTGAGCATGGGTTGCACCTGGAAATTGATGTCTTGTTTGGCCTGGCTCCTATAGGTGGAATGCAAGGCAGGAAATTTCTTAGGTGAACCCGGTCAACCATAAACTGTTACACAAAGTACCATCCATGGAGAGAAACGACCTGTGAACTGGATTTAGCTCTAGAGTCCGAAATTGAGTTGGAAAACTAACCGAAGTGTATGGGAAGTGATCCAAATAATGTACACAATGAGAAATGCATGTCCGACCATAAATCGATTCACTTAATAGCCCTTATAATTTTGGTGCACACCCCCAGGAAAACACAGTGATGGAATCCTGAATCACGTTTAAGATTGTCGTACAGGAGCACCCAAATACATAGATCAAAATACTCTTTGAAGGAGGAGATGAACTTTTGATAGTCTGTGTGATTTGGTTCTCTACACTTGTTTTCATGTATTAACGTGTCTTATAGACTTATCACGTATACCCTTGAACACTCGCTCTCAAAAAGGGTGTCGAACAAAACATTTCTCTTCCGTGCTCAAGTGAAGGATAACACATGACCATGAGACATGTTTTTTCTTCTATCCTTGAGCTAATAACTAATAAGAGTTAGTTTTGTCTTCTATACTTGATAAACTGATCACGGACTGAGCACTATTCTTTCAGTATCAGACCTGATGTGGTGTGAGTTCATATAATAACACGCTCTAAGGCCATGTAAAATTATCATTGTCTGCTCTTACATATAAATGACGATATTTAAATACTTTTATGTACTAGGAATCATTCATTCGATGCGGAATTCAATTCTCAACTGTCCGTGACTAGCTCGATGTCACAGAGGCATGCACTCAGCCGTGTCCAGACCCACAACAGTTTCATGGGCTGGAGAATCTGAGCTCGTTAGGCTTCCGAACTCCCATTAATACTCATTCAAAACTCAACCTTTACAGAAAAAGGTTTAGTACATTAGTATCGTTCTCGATCTGAAACTAGGGAAAAAAAATCTTAGATAGTCCGACCTCACAACGACGTGGTAAGAAAGAGTCGATCAAATTCGTGGGACTAATATTAATTATGATAACTTATCAGTGATTAACATTAATTTGTTTATTTATCACGTTTTGATTGTTTCTTCCTCACACCATGTGGTGAGGGATGATCACCTAAGAATTTCTCAAAATTAAGAGGTTTTGAATTCGATTCTTATTCATGAGATTTCCGGTGTCCATTTATTCTCTTTTCGTAATATTCCTTTCTAAGTATACGTATCTCCTTTACACCCGGAGTTCCTCCATCCTGTATCGTAAACTTATTGAACACGTGATGCACGATCACAGAATGAGAAAACAGGAGATTATGGTACAATTCAATTCCAGGAGCCGGTTCCCGTTTTCCGTTCAACTGATCAATGAGTACAATTACATATACGAAGTTGACAAGAAATGTCTCTTTCCGACCGGTGCTGAGAGCCTGCGCTAAAAATTGTTGACCCGTTCCCCTTGACTTCTCTGTTCCCAAACGGTCATCACACGGAGTGCACAAATTTTCTCGATAAATAACACATGTACATGCATATATGCATGCATCCATGCTATCATCAATGAAAATTCCAGGAAACACGTTAGCCCATTGATTATAAATGCACTGGATTCAGGTTGAGGTCAGTCACACTTTTCTTTGGCTCAAATTTTATAACAATCTTCCACACTAATTACATGGAAGATAATATTGGAAATCTTATATATTTATCGGGTTTGACAGTTACGTCACATACACTTGTAAATGGTTCATCCATTTTTGTTATAAATATAAGTGAAAAAAATAGAAGAGATTCAACCTGTCTTTAGTCCAAATCATCATCGTTTTGCTATAGGATCTATTAATGACCTGAAAATCCACATCGGTAAAGCAACGACTGTTCAAACTAATGCGTGTAACAGAACTGTTATTATATAATTACATTAACGATCTATAAATATATAGGACTCGGCTACCAGAAAGTATTGTAGATAACTGTTACATCATGTGACAGTACTCATACAATATCATGAATCAATTAAATCAAGCGATTTTAGGTTTTTTTTTCCCATTTTAGGTTTAAATAAAATTTTTTAAAAATAACTGAATTTGTGGCATCACATTAATGCTGTCACGTAGTATGTCCATTACACATAAAGAGTCTCCACATGAGGGGTTTAACAGGTATATCATTTGTTAGTACTGACGTGATATCATAAATCAATAATATTCATTCTTTTAAGTATTTTTAAATAAAATTCTAGAAAATAATAACTATAGAGATAACTAAATTTTATGGATCTATAAAATCATTTTATATATCCATTATACAGAAGATTTTCTCCCGTGGAGAGAGGATAAAATTTATAAGAAACGGTGGCGCATTTCAAGCTGTTGAGACCACTAAATTAAAAAATGCCAAAATCTTAAAAGAAAATGTAAATGACTATTACCACATAAATAAAATACCAAATCAATTCATTGCATAGTATAACGTAGGAAGATCTTTTATCTATACCAAATTAAAATTTGGATTATTCATCTAAACCCATTTACAAGTAGATTCCCATCCATTGCACGATTTCTTAAAGTAGAACGTTGTCCCTTCCTTCGGCCCTAGCAGGACGTGACCATAAGCAATATCTATCAATTAGTCCGTCTTGGGCTAGAAAGTCTTAGAAGCAATGGGTTTATTGATATAATTTTATAAATTAATAAAATTTAGTTATTTTTATGGTTATTTTTTTATTATTAGGATATTATTAAAAATTCTTAAAATAATTAAATTTTATCAGTTTATAATATCATATAATGTACTCTTTACACATATTACTCTCTCATCTTGGATCCACTTCGTCGTGAGAGTCTAATGTAACAAGTACAACGTGTGACAGTGCTGACATGGTATCACAAACCAATCGAATTCGGTTATTTTTAAGATCTCTTTAATATAACTTAAAAGAGAAAATATAATTCTAAAAATGACTTTGTTTTTATTAACTAATAATATCACGTCAACACTGTTACATGACATAAATTTCTCCGCTTCCCCAGTCCATTCCACAGCTCAAGTTCTTTCTTCCTTCCTTTCTTTTTTCCCGCTTTTTCTTAGAAAAAGGGGAGAAAAACACTACAACTTGGAGAATTGACATGGTGTTATGGATCAAGAATTCTAGCGGAAATTACCCCCCAATGTAATTTATGACATCCTTTAAAAACCCTATCAGAAAACTGGCTTGGACGACAGACAAGAAATGGCTTCTCACCATCAAAGCTCCTCAAAACTCATTCGATCTCTCCTAATCCTCCTCGCATCTCTAGCCGCTCCCTCACTCGCCGATCCCCCATACAAGATCTGCTCCGATTTGGGAGACTATGCCATCAACAGCACCTTCCAGAACAACCTCTACAGCCTTCTCTCCGACATGTCCTCTAGTGCCTCAGCCTCCAGCTTCTACAACACTTCCTCCGGCAATGGGACGGACCGAGTTTATGCCCAGTACTTGTGCCTGAACTACGTGGTGAATGGAACGTGCAGCAACTGCGTGGCGGCAGCTTCCCAGAGCATAATCCAGCTTTGCCCGAACGACACCGAGGCAATAGTGTGGGAAGATGTGTGCCAGCTGAGGTACTCGAGCCGGGACTTCTTCGGTAGCCTGGATGTCACGGGGAATCAGTGTTATTACAACAAGATGAACATATCCCGACCAGAGAGGTTCAAGATCGTCGTGAACAGAACCCTCCAGAACATCTCTGGTGTTGCAGCTGCAAGTCCCAGGAAGTATGCGACTGGGGAGGTGAGCTTCAAGGACTCAAGCAGCAAGACGCTATATGGGTTAGTCCAATGCGGGAGAGACCTGTCTGCTAAGGATTGTACTACTTGCCTTCGAGCAGCTATTAAGGATGTGCTTGCTAATGCGTCTTTCTCAGTCGGAGCGAGGCTTTTGAGTCGCAGTTGCTACTTGAGGTACGAGCTCTATGCGTTCTATGAAGGTGCTACCGGGCCCAAATCCGATCAAACTTTGGCATCCGGTGAGGAGGAACAATTTTTTTTTTTCCCTGCAGCGTTTGAAATTCTAAAAGACTGTCTTTGGTTTCTGTATAACCTGTAAACCCTGATGTGAAAATGAATCTTTTCCTTCGAATAACAGGCAGTGGGAAGAAAATTCTGTTGATTTTGATCCTCACAATTGCACTTGGCACAGCAGCTTCAATCCTCGCCGGTTCGTTCATTTACTATATGAGAAAGTATCATAGAGATCAGAAAGGTATTGATTCCCTCGTTCTATGCTTTCTTTGGATTATTGGTTCCTTTTCTTATTTCTCATATGAAGAGATGGCATGGCAATTCAACCAGGCACAGTTTATGATCAGGATGATCCATTCATTAGCTTGAGGACTTTAGTTTCTGCCACGAAGAACTTCTCGAGGTCAAACAAACTCGGGCAGGGCGGTTTTGGACCCGTTTATAAGGTGAAGCAATTTTCTTCCTAGCCAATAAATAATTTATACCTACCTGGAACGGTCTTCTCGATCGCAATCCGAGAGAAAAGGAGTTATTTTTGTTTGTTCTGTTTCGCTTTCCGTAGGGTGTTCTTGATGATGGGAAAGAGGTAGCGGTGAAGGTTCTTTGGAGTGTTTCCGAGCAAGGTGTCGAGGAGTTTACGAATGAAGTTTTACTGATAATGAATCTTCAGCACAAGAATCTCGTCAAGCTTTTGGGATTCTGCGTGGAACAGGAGCAGAAGATGCTAGTCTACGAGTTCATGCCGAATAGCAGTCTCGATGCCGTGCTTTTTGGTCAGCTCATCACTTTGTTTTATTAGTAATATTGAACATGTCCGGTGAGATCTCACCTCGCAATATTGATTAAGATTCCACTGATGACTTGTTTCTGAAGATCCAACGAGACGGGCGAAACTCGACTGGAGCCAGCGCCTTAACATTATCGATGGAATCGCAAGAGGAGTCCTTTACCTACATGAGGATTCCCCACTCCGGATCGTACACAGAGATCTGAAGCCGAGCAACATCTTGCTGGATTCTGACATGAACTCGAAAATCTCCGATTTCGGGACAGCAAGAATCTTCACAGGCAGCAACCCCGGAGCCAATACCGCCAATATTGTTGGAACATAGTTAGGATTTCCCCAACTCCATTTGCAGTCTTTCTATTCAGTCATAGCCGATCTCAACTAATTCCCCTAACGGCGCTAACATATCAACCTGCTCTAATGTTGCTCAGCGGATACATAGCTCCGGAGTATGCTATGGAGGGACTCTACTCGATCAAGTCCGATGTCTTCAGCTTCGGGGTTATCCTTCTGGAGATAATAACCGGTGAAAGAAATGCAAGCTTTCATCTTTTGAAACGGGCACCGACCTTAGTTGCGTATGTAAGCCCTCTCTTCCTTTTTCGCTCGATCACCCTCTCAAGTTTACTTACTCTCGCACTGTAAATAGAATTTGATCAGAGAAAGATACAGTGCAGGTAATGATTGAAGCAGTCGCCAAAACAAGCTCGAGATTAGGCTTTTCCATCTAAAAAATTTTGACCAACTCCCTCGCAGGCATGGCAGCTGTGGAGTGATGGAAAGGGACTGGAGCTGGTGGATCCACTGCTAAGAGACTCAGCGTGGTCCCCCGAGGAGTTCAACAGGTACATGCACATCGGTTTACTGTGCGTCCAGGAAGATGCACACGACAGGCCCTCGATGTCTGCCGTGGTTGGGTTACTGAAGAGCGAGTCAGCTGCTCTCCGGGATCCCAAGCGCCCTGCATTCTCTGTGGGACGGTTTCAGCAAGAAACCGATGACAATGACAACTGCAGCTGCTCGATCAACGTAGCATCCATTTCCGACATGGTACCCCGGTGACCGACAGGTTAAACTTGAGGCCGTGTTCTGTGATTTGTTGATCACAAAGTCCACAATACCTCAACGCTGTCTTCTGTTTTATCTTTCCTGTCTTGTCTCTTTTACATGGTGAGTCGTTTCAAATTTGTCTATAAAACGGACCTTGGTTGTTTTAATTTAGTGCAATGCATTTTCAACCTGAACAGGTTCACATGTTTTCGAAAAGATCTATTCATGGCAGATCCACGGCAGAACGTGGTAAAATCTTGATTAGATTAATGGTAAAAACAAGGGGTTTTTAGAGAGTTGTGGAATTGCATCAACGTCACTATCATCTCATGAATAAAATATAGTCTATTCATTACCCATTTGCAAAGTCAAAGATGCGAATTAGATATACGTTGACAGGGGAAGAGAATTCAAAGTGAAAGGTACACTTTGCCTAAAAATATCATCCAAACAAAGGAAGAGCGGAGCAGTATTAACTGTATTTAGCCTATTTTTCATTGTATGAAATTTTTTACTTCAACTTATTTAAAAGTAGATCCGTGCCTAATTCAACATCTCATATATAATAAAATTTTAGTAAGTTATCTCTATTTTCATTGTAGGGACAATAGAGTGTTCGTTGTATTGTTTTAAATTATGAGGTATGGTATAATTGACAAACTAATTGTCCGATCATGGACTTCACATATAATACAGGGATCGGTAGGTAATCCATCATTTTATGATCGAGAAAAGCGTCAGAGTAGGGATACGTTTTTTTTTTTATGCATAACACTAGCATCCAGAAGTACTTTGAACTACTGACTAAATCAGTATGAGTCGGGTCAGTCTAGTAAAGGATAAAACTCTTCCAACATGAATTTTCTCCATTCACAAAGGCTCGAACTCGAGACATTTGTTTAATGAGAATAAGTTTCTTACCACTCAAACAACTCATGTTGATAGGGTTCAGTTTTTACTGATGTTCACGATGTCACATTAAAAATAAATATATAAAAATTTTCATTGTTTTATTTTTTGCATAAGGGAGTAACAGAAGAATTGGATTTTTTTTTTTTTGCTTGAAAGAGGAATTGGCATTGAAAATAATATAATCAGCTGATCAAGCAAATAAGACATTCGGTTAAATTATGATAAAATTTACGAGATTAGAGTTTCTGCCTCCCTTAAGCGTGTAATCTTGCTAAGGTAACTCATGCATGTACTTTGCACGCGAATTTACTTGACTACATAAACTTGTAAAGTATTCACGAACTCGGAAAAAAATAGCTCACTATAAAAAAATGTAATTATAATTAACAATCCGCTAGCTATGAAGTCAGCTGCATTTGATTTAGTAGCACAGTTAAGTTTGTGACTGGGTGGAACCTGGATTTAAAGAAACATGTGGAACCCACTTGGCAATTTTCTATGAACTTTCAGTACAATTAACGGATAACAATAATTCTACTTGTTAGTGTGGGCTTGAGAGTCATTGGAGCAGCGCAAGGTTGACTTCTACGAGGATAAAGACGTACCAGAATGAATGAATGTTCTTATCTGCAGACTTTCTTTATATTAAATTCTTCTGTGCATTGTTTTTCCGCTACTTGAACTTGATCCTGCAGTTGGGTTTGCTCACTTGTATAAAGTATATCCTAAATCAGTAGAAATCTTGGGTAGATTCAGCATGATTTTAATAAAATTTAAGGTTCTACGTATTAAATTAAGGAAGGAAATTGGAACCGGATCGTATTAATTAATTCGAACTGTTATAACTTTTTCGTTTGAATTCCGATTCTCAAACTAAACATTTATATTTCTGAATAATGAACTTTCAGTTAATAAAGTAGTTATACATGTAGATGAGTTTATCATATTTAAAATATTATTATAACTTAGAAATTAATAATAAATAATAATTAAATATATTACAAATATACTTAAAATTATAATATATTTGATTATGAAAAATAACTATATAACATAGTAATAAACATCAAAAGTCTTTGTATTTATTCAAACGCGGCACCCGAAAAATATAGTATCTTACAGGCTATAGATAGTTTACATTTGCAAGGCTCAACGAGTACGCTTCAGATCCATAATTTAGGAGTCTGTCTTATATATGATAGAGTAAAGATATAAGATACCTGCACCCGATCACCCCTCATTGCAGTATAAAGCAACATCAATTTTCACATCATTCAAGTGGCACGTTGATTTTGTTTCTTAGTCTTTGCTTCCTAGCACGGGTTTCGCTTAAGGGCCAATCACATGCGAAATGGTTCCTTTCTTCCGTGCAATAGGATAAGATTGATTTATCTGCATGTCACGTTACAGATGAAAAGAGGTGAAAAGAAGATACAAAAAGCTACACAGCAGTGGAAGAGCAAAACCCTTCTGATTCTAGTTCAGATATAAATCTTATAATGAGAAGTTGATAAAATGAAATTTAGTCTGTAAAAGGGTGGGTACCACCGACCGGTTAGTTTAAACTTTTGGTTGAACACGTGCTCAACCTCTTATAGAGACGGTTAATATTTTACAATTCACATTTTCTAGATCATTTTTATAACATGTGGCTGTGTCTCCACTGTTGTAATCTCTTCAAAGGTTCCATCTTTACATGGTCGAATGAACAACCTTGACATAGTGTGGCTATGAAAATATTAGCGCTCACCCCCAACGCAAGTGGATTGAGGTGAATGTGGGTGGCACTTCTCCTGGTAATCCAGGTCTAGATAGTGCATGTGGAACATGGGAGATCGGATACCTGTATTTATTATGGTACCTAAATTCACCCTATATAAGAATATTTCCTCAATATTGAATTCAGATCCTATTCTATTGAATATCCGAACCGGAGCTAGCCGGAACTTGTAAAGTATCACATGTTACGGCTACCCAATTGGAACATATTTCTTATCTTTTTTTTTTCTTTTGCCTCTATAGTATAAATTATTTCGATATTTTTCATCTGTTTAATAGTTAGAAAGTAATTGCATCCAAAAAATTTTTCATGATTATTACTATTTTATACAGTTATTTTATTATAATCAAATATGATATTTGCAGTATATTTAATTATTATTCCTTTTCAAGTTATAATGGTTTTTTAAACATGATAAACTCATTAAATATGCATAAATACTATATCAAATGAAATTCATCGAGTTAGAAGTGTAACAGTTCAAATGGTTTGAGCACTGAAGTTCGAATAAGGAAATTACAAAAACGATTAAAATTAACTCTCAAAATTAGTTTCTAACAAGTTCCGAATACCATGCGTACCAGAATTGGAACCGGCCGATCCATTAATTGTTATATGAAATGTATTCGAGTTTTAGTAAGATTTACCATGAATCTATCCCGTGAGATAAGCTCTTGCCAATTTCAAGCAGATCCTATACCCGCACACGCCCCTTAGGTTTTCCATGATATTGGAATAGCGACAGAAGTTCTAATGGGTTTTGAGCAAGCATAGAATTTGGAATATCATCGAATTATTCTACAAAGTGATTCTGATCTTTTTCTAATGTTGATTATGAGCTCTAATGGTACTGCTTCTCATATTGCTATCCAAATCGATCCAATTCGTATTCTAAGGAGCGGATTTCTGAAGTCATCCTTATTTATTTTAAAGTGAATTCTTATACTGATTGGTTAGCGGAAATGACTACTTTGCAGTTGACTGCAATTGTTTTATCATCACCTTCCAAGTGGGCTACATGCTCTCCTCTCTAGAGGTATACTCGGGCATCTGCATCCTAGACCATGTTTCGTCGTTTTCTCCATTTACTTTCGGGATTATGCCCACCTATCATATTGAAAAGCAATATATATATATATATATATATATATATTCAGTTCAAAAGGGAAAAAAAAAGAGAGAAAAAGAATCTTTGAACCAACAAGAACTGGTTAGGTTTCACTATGACTTTTAAATTTTTGAATATATCGGGTCGTTGTATATTGAAAATAAATATAAAAACCATCAATAATCTAACGGTAATGAAAGCACATATATTATGCAATAATTGACCCACCAAAAAAACTCCAACGTAGAGATGGAGAGGAAAGCTCCAAACTCTGACTTTTTCTGTCCAAATTGATTAATACAGTTCAATTCTATTGCAATGGTTAGAATGCTCAAACAAGAAAATTGCCCATTGATTTTCTCGGGAAAATTCTCCATTGTTAATTTATCTTCAACAAGTTATCCTTTTCGAGACCAAAAACTAAATGCAAAATAAGAGTGACTAAATTGTCTGGCAATTTTGATCTTGGAAAACTATGATATTTCTTTTTTGTAAAATTCTCATAGGTAACTTCTTCGAAAGGTACTCCGGGTTTATATGATAGTCACATCGGTTTTTTTCCTATTCCATTCTTTCAGGCCAAACACGGCACGAAGGCAACAGTTATGTCTTGGATGCTGAAATATACTACATGTCCCACATCACATCACCATGGATGGACCACATGGTCCCTTGAACTTTCCACTCCGTTTCCTGTCCAAGCTTTCCTAGTTTCCTCGTTGGCAGAGTTCACCAATCCAATCCTCCGTCTCTATCTGATAAATTCCCAGCTCCTGTCATTCGGCCATTTTTTAACTTCTGCATCCTGTTAAGTAGGTGCCATAGTCGCTACGCTTTGAAGAGCATCGAGAAAACCCGGAAAAATGGATCGATTTTTGCTATCTGTCATCTCCTTTCTAGTCCTGACAATCTGTACAACCTGTATGGTTAATAATGTTCGTGCCGAAGACCCTCTTGACCACGATTGTTTGAATATATACGGACAATACTCCGCCAACAGCACCTTCGAGAACAACCTTAAATCCCTCCTTGGATCGCTCGCTTCCAATACTTCGTCCACGGGCTTCAACAACACCTCGGCTGGGGAAAACCCCGACCTGGTCTACGGGCAAGCGATGTGCCGTGGAGACATCAACTCGACTGAGTGCCGTGTTTGCTTGGAAACTGCAGCTGGTGGCATCATGGATATCTGTAACAAGACGAAAGACGGGATAATATGGTACGAGCTGTGCCAAATCCAGTACTCGGTCCAGAGGTTCTTCTCCCTCATGGTTTACACAGGAAAGTACCCCGATTCCAACAAAATAAAATACCAAATCAATTCATTGAATAGTATAGCGTAGGAAGATCTTTTATCTATACCAAATAAAAATTTGGATTACTGATTCAACCCCTTTTACAAATAAGATTCCCATTCATTGCACGATTTCTTAAAGTAGAACGTTGTCCCTTCTTTGTGCCCCAGCAAGACATGACCATAAGCAATATTTATCAATTAGTTCGTCCTTGACTTGAAAGTCTTATATGCAACGGGCTTATCATATATTAATACTGATGTGATTTTATAAATTAATAAAATTTAATTATTTCTAGAGTTATATTTTTTATTATTATGATTTTATTAAAAAAATTTAAAATAATTGAATATTATTTGTTTATAATACCACGATACCCTTTACACATATCACTCTCTCATCTTGGACCCACTTCATCGTGAGAGTCTTTCGTGTAACGAATATAACATGTAACAGTACTGATATAGTATAACAAGTCAATTAAATTCAAATGTTTTAAAGATCTTTTTAATACAACTTAAAAGAGATAAAATAACTCTAAAAATGACTTTATTTTAATTAGTTACTGTCAGCACGTCACCACCGTCACATGATATACTTGCTAAATACAAGACTTTCTCCACTTCCCCAGTCCATTCCACAACTCAAATTCTTTCTTCCTTCCTTTCTTTTTTCCCCCTTTGCCTTAGAAAAGGAGGAGAAAAACATTACAACTTGGATCAAGAATTCTCGCGGAAATTACCCCCTATGTAATTTATGACATCCCTTAAAAATCCTATCAGAAAACTGGTCTTGGACGACAGGCAAGAAATGGCTTCTCACCATCAAAGCTCCTCGAAAGTCATTCGATCTCTCCTAATCCTCATCACATCTCTAGCCGCTCCCTCGCTCGCCGATCCCCCATACAAGATCTGCTCCGATTTGGGAAATTATGCCATCAACAGCACCTTCCAGAACAACCTCTACAGCCTCCTCTCCGGCATGTCCTCTAATGCCTCAGCCTCCAGCTTCTACAACACTTCCTCCGGCAATGGGACGGACCAAGTTTACGCCCAGTACTTGTGCCTGAATTATGTGGTGAATGGAACGTGCAGCAACTGTGTGGCGGCGGCTTACCAGAACATAATCCAGCTTTGCCCGAATGACACCGAGGCCATAGTGTGGGAAGAAGTGTGCCAGCTGAGGTACTCGAGCCGGGACTTCTTCGGTAGCCTCGATGTCACAGGGAATCAGTGTTATTACAACAAGATGAACATATCCCGACCGGAGAGGTTCAAAATCGTCGTGAACAGAACCCTCCAGAACCTCTCTGGGGTCGCAGCTGCCAGTCCCAGGAAGTATGCGACTGGGGAGGTGAGCTTCAAGGACCCAAGCAGCAAGACGCTATACGGGTTAGTCCAATCCGGGAGAGACCTGTCTGCTGAGGATTGTACCACTTGCCTTCGAGCAGCTATTAAGGATGTGCTTGCTAATGCGTCTTTCTCAGTCGGAGCGAGGCTCTTGAGTCGTAGTTGCTACTTGAGGTATGAGCTCTATGCGTTCTATGAAGGTGCTACAGGGCCCAAATCCGATCAAACTTTGGCATCCGGTGAGGAGGAACATATTTTTTTTTCCCCTTGCAGTGTTTGAAATTCTAAAAGACTGTCTTTGGTTTCTGTATAACCAGCAAACCCTGATGTGAAAATGAATCTTTTCCTTCGAATCACAGGCAGTGGGAAGAAAATTCTGTTGATTTTGATCCTCACAATCGCACTTGGCACAGCAGCTTTAATCCTCGCCGGCTCATTTATTTACTATATGAGAAAGTATCATAGAGATCAGAAAGGTATTGAACATTATTCTATGCTAGAAAGATCCTGTTTCCCTCGTTCTATTCTTTCTTTGGATTATTGGTTCCTTTTCTTCTTTCTCATATGAAGACATGGCATGGCAATTCAACCAGGCACAGGTTATGATCAGGATGATCCATTCATAAGCTTGAGGACTTTAATTTCTGCCACGAAGAACTTCTCGAGGTCAAACAAGCTCGGGCAAGGCGGTTTTGGACCCGTTTATAAGGTGACGCGATTTTTTTCCTTGCCGATCAATAATTTATACCTACCTGGAACGGACTTCTCGATTGCAATCCGGAAGAAACGAGTTATTTTTGTTTGTTTTGTTTTGCTTTCCGTAGGGTGTTCTTGATGATGGGAAAGAGGTGGCAGTGAAGGTGCTTTGGAGTGTTTCCGAGCAAGGCGTCGAGGAGTTTACCAATGAAGTTTTACTGATAATGAATCTTCAGCACAAGAATCTCGTCAAGCTTTTGGGATTCTGTGTGGAACAGGAGCAGAAGATGCTAGTCTACGAGTTCATGCCAAATAGCAGTCTCGATGTCGTGCTTTTCGGTCGGCTCATCACTTTGTTTTATTAGTGATATTTGAACATGTCCGGTGAGATCTCACTTCACAATATTGATTAAGATTCCACTGATGACTTGTTTCTGAAGATCCAACGAGGCGGGCGAAGCTCGACTGGAGCCAGCGCCGTAACATTATCGATGGAATCGCAAGAGGAGTCCTTTACCTGCATGAGGATTCCCCACTCCGGATCGTACACAGAGATCTTAAGCCGAGCAACATCTTGCTGGATTCTGACATGAACTCGAAAATCTCCGATTTCGGGACAGCAAGAATCTTCACGGGCAACGACGCCGGAGCCAATACTGCCAATACAGTTGGAACATAGTTAGGATTTCCCCAACTCCATTTTCAGTGTTTCTATTCCGTCATAGCGGATCTCAACTAATTCCCCTAACGGTGCTAACATATCAACCTGCTCTAATGTTGCTCAGCGGATATATTGCTCCGGAGTATGCTATGGAGGGATTCTACTCGATCAAGTCCGATGTCTTCAGCTTTGGGGTTATCCTTCTCGAGATAATAACCGGTGAAAGAAACGCAAGCTTTCATCTTTCGAAACGGGCACCGACCTTAGTTGCATTTGTAAGCCCTCTCGTCCTTTTTCCCTTAATCGCCCTCTCAAGTTTGCTTACTCTCTTACTGTAAATAGGATTCGATGAGAGAAAGATACAGTGCAGGTAATGATCGAGGCAGTCGCCAAAACAAACTCGAGATTAGGCTTTTCCATCTAAAAAATTTTGACCAACTCACTCGCAGGCATGGCAGCTGTGGAATGAAGGAAAGGGACTGGAGCTGGTGGATCCACTGCTAAGAGACTCGTCGTGGTCCCCCGAGGAGTTCAACAGGTACATGCACATCGGTTTACTGTGCGTCCAGGAAGATGCACACGACAGGCCCTCGATGTCTGCCGTGGTCGGGTTACTGAAGAGCGAGTCAGCTGCTCTCCGGGATCCCAAGCGCCCTGCATTTTCTGTGGGACGATTCACCGATCAGCAAGAAACCGGCGACAACAACAACTGCAGCTGCTCGATCAACGTGGCATCCATTTCCGACATGGTACCCCGGTGACCGACGGGTTAAACTTAAGGATATGTTCTGTGATTTGTTGATCACAAAGTCCCACAATACCTCAACGTTGTCTTCTGTTTTGTCTTTCCTGTCTTGTCTCTTTTACACGGTGAGTCGTTTCAAATTTGTCTATAAAAAACAACCTTGGTTGTTTTAATTTAGTTCGATGCGTTTTCAACCTGAACAGGTTCACATGTTTTCGAAAAGATCTATTCATGGCAGATCCATTTAACCCAAATCTGAATACGGTAGAACGCGATAAAATCTTGATTAGATTAATGGTAAAAAAAAAAAGGGGGATTTTCAGAGAGTCGTGGAATTGCATCAACATCAATATTGTATAACTAGCCAATGATATGAGTTTTATTTTTTAGTAATTATGAATAAAATATAGTCTATTCATTACCCATTTGCCAAGTTAAAGATACGAATTGGATATAAATTGACAGGGGAAGAGAATTCAAAGTGAAAGGTATACTTGCCTAAAAATATCATCTCAACAACAAGGACAGCTTGATACAATTCAAAGGAGAGTAGGTAAAGGGCATGAGAAGCTCTAAAAGTGATATTGAATTCAGGACCTTTAAATCACATGGTGAGAGTGGTATTAATTGTATCAAGCTCCTTTTTCATTATATAAAATATTTGACTTTAACTTATATAAAAGTAGATCCATGCCTAAATCAACATCTCACATATAGTAAAAATTTTCAGTTCTTTCTTCTTTTTATTGTAGGGACAACTGAGTGTTTGCTATATTGTTTTAAATTATGACACTACAAGAAATTGGGACTATTTTGACAATTTTTTTCATCACAACACAATGAATTTTTGTCACATTATATTTATTGTGACAAAAAATACTTGTCATAAAGTTTGTCAAAATAGCCTCGTCACAATAGGTAATTTGTGATAAAATTTTATTTTGTCACAATAAGTACAAACATATTGTGACGGAATGGTTTTTTGTCAATAATAGCTTACATATTGTGATAAAATATGTTGTCATTATTTTCAAATAATTCGACACTGTATCAGAATTTGTCACAAAAAAATCCATATTTTTTCATGACGAACGAGATATTTGGTGACAATATTTACTATATTTGTCACAACAGATCAATAATAAATTTTAATATTTAAAATTCATAATAAAAATAAAAATAAATAAAAAGGTGTTTTCTCAAGGTATTTGAAATTGTAAAATTTATTGTGACAATTTCCTTTGACAAGTTATTCGTCAAAATTATATTATCTCAAATACCAATATGGATTCATAATTTTATTGTGACAATTATATATATTATCAATATCAGTAATGCTAATTCGAGAGGTATGTACGAATTCTTTATCTGTATTGGCATGTAAAAAATGTGTAAAGAAATAGAACTAAATTAAATATTTTATAGTAAAAAGAACTGAATAAAGTACACATTAATATGTCTTCCAAAAGTATAACATTATAGTACTTGATAACGTTGGAAATACAAGCATAAAAAAGTCCAATATGTCTTGCTAAAGTAGAATAATCGAAGAAAGCATCCTATGATACAGCAATAGTCTTCGTGTAACCCATTACATGATATTCCTTGTTCTTTCCATTTCACAATGCCAATGTCATCTACAAGTTCAAACAAGAAAATTCCATCAACACAATAATTCAAAATTTGAATGTAAATGCAAGAACACTTACCAAGAAATTGAAATTAAAGGTCACAATAAAATAACAAATCCCAAACCATATGGCGAGAGGATAACAAAAAAACCAAGTTCAAATTCTATCTCCATGAACAACATATAGTTAATTAACTCAACCAGGCATCTTGAGCAATAAAAATAGAGTTAATACACACTAGCGTGTTACAAAGTATAAGTTTTAGGCGAAGGAAAAACATGGGGTCGCCTGTAATTCAGAAACAGAAACAACATCAAGATTCAAAATATAATAAAGTTAGCAGTTGAGTGCTAAATGGAGCTAAATGTTAGTGCGCATCACCAAACATTTGAACAAATCATATTCATTATAAGAATTTCATCCAAGAAACTATTATAATCATGTAAACTTTATAATTTAGTGAGGAACATTGGACTTACCATTAATGATTTGAATGAGAGGTATCTAGCATCAAAACTTGGGCAAAGTATTTTTCTTTGGAAGTTGAGATGCCATATCTATGAACCTGTCTAAAATATGATAGAAGAATTTGAACATATAACATTGTTTACATAGAGGAAAATTAAGAATATTCATATGATGATGTAGGAATAAACAAACAAAAAACTTACACCGGTGAACCATGAATTGGTCTCATTAAAAAAGTAACAATCAGGAATAATCAAAGATCATGTCATGAATATTTATTCAGTAAGTAATTTTCCCTTTCTATTTCACAGTTTCTGAAATAAGGACAACATATGGGGACAATAAGCAAAGTCAAGAATCTCTATGTACATTCACAACAATACACATGCATTAGTCTATCAGCAAAATCCTGACAAATGAAATTACCAACCTTGTCCATGAAAAATAATTAACCATACCATTTACAGCAAACCCTCAGTTAACAAGTCCAAGTAAGAGAATGATATAGCCAACTTAATCCATTACCTTGGAGATGGTGTCTAATCCTCCACTTCGCGCTCCTAATTCTAGTTCCTCAAATTCAAATAATCCCCCTTCTCACCGTGTCCTTCACCATTATCAACTTCAGCTCCGAAACTACCCATCCTTATCATAATAAGTCGTCGAATATCACGAATTCAACTGCAGTCAACCTATCTATGAGGTTGAAGATAAACTAAATAAAGTTGGGTGTAAAGGATTCTCTTACCAATGGATTTGAATTGCCGAGAAACTGAAGGATTGAGATCTTAGCCCAAATGAGTACAAATTGATAGTTTGAGACCAAGGTGCTTTGAATTGCTGAGATCAAGATGCTAAGGACGTCCTTCTCTTCGACGGTTTTGAGTTGATTTCTCGAAAAAAAATTTCTGCTCGTTCCTTCCGCGGTGAAATTCATCGTCGGATCTTTTGGAGAATTGAAACGTTTGTTTGTTGGTTTGAGGCCGAAAATTATGTGATTCATCTCAGGAGAGAATCTCTGAGAAGATTAAGGAGGATTGGTGTGCGTAACCGCCTACCATTTAAAAAAAATTATTAATAGATATTTAATAATTATACATGGGGAGTTATCAAGGGAGGTTAGGCACAACATGCCATTTTAACTTCCCACCTAACATTAAATGTTTTTGATAAAATAAGAAAACCCTTAAAATGAATTAGGTAAAATCAACCCAATTCATATTATTTTGTTCAATTTTTTTCTATTCGAGGGTGTTGGTTCTCAAATTTTCTTTTTTGACGAGTATACCTAGTATTAATATGTTCAATCATCGTTGAGTTTTGTTATATATATATATATATATATATATTTCGGTAAATATATAAATAAACATTCTGTGTTATATGTCAATGAATATTGCATCACTATTAATTTTTTTCCAATGCATTACTATTAATTCAAATATTTGTTTTTTATTATTTTGTCATTATATGTTTCAATTTAACTTATAGCAATGAATTTTTTCATCACGAATTTTTATTGTGAAAATATATTCAAAAATATTAACGACTAATTTACTAGACTAATTTTGACAAAATATTATGACAACATTAAATATTGTCACAAAAAATATTATTAATTGTGACAAAATATAATGACAATGTATATTTCGTCACAAATTTATATTTATTATGACAAGATTAATATTTATCACTACATATTAATTTATTGTGATAAAATAATCTTCGTCGCAAAACATTTTATCACAATAGTCCAAAATTCTTGTAGTGTGAGGTATGGTATGAGTGTTCATGGACTTCACATATAATACAGGGATCGACAGGTAATCCATCATTTTATGATCAAGAAAAGCGTTAGAGTAGGGATAGGTTTTTTTTTTTTTAATGCATAACACCATCATCCAGAAGTACTTTGAACTGCTGACTAAATCAGTATGAGTCAGGTCAGTCCAGTAAGGGATAGAACTTTTTTAATATGAATTTTCTCCATTTATAAAAACTCGAACTCGAGACATTTGCTTAATGGGAATAATACTTGAATCAATTCATATTGATATGGTTTAGTTTTTACTGACGTTCACGATGTCACATTAAAAAAATAAATAAAAATTTTCATTGTTTTATTTTTTTTCATAAGGGAGTAACAGAAGAATTGGAATTAAAAATAATATAATTAGCTGATCAAGTAAATAACACGTTGGGCTAAATTATGAGAAATTTATATGATCAGAAGTTCGATCTCCCTTAAGCGTGCAGTTTTGTAGGTGAACTTACCTGACTCCTTAAACTTGTAAAGCATTCACAAACTCGGGAAAAATAAATAGCTCACTAAAAAAAGTAATAATTATAATTAACAATGCGCCAGCTATGAAGTCAGCTGCATTTGATTTAGCAGTACAGTTAAGTTTGTGACTGGCTGGAACCTGGATTTTAAGAAACATGTGGAACCCACTTGGCAATTTTCTATGAACTTTCAGCACAATTAATGGATGACAATAATTGTAGTTATTATTTATTTTTTTGGTCTTGAGTCATTGGAGCAACGCAAGGTTGACTTCTACGAGGATAAAGACGTCCTCGGATGAATGAATGCTCTTATCTGCAGACTTTTCTTTATATTAAATTCTTCTGTGCATTGTTTTTCTGCAATTAGTATAAACTATATCCGAAATAGATAGAAATCTTGGGTAGATTCTGTATGATTTTAAAAAAAAATTAAGGTTATGAGTATTAAATTAAGAAATAGAATAGGAACCGAATCTTATTAATTAATTTATATAATTGTTTTTAATTACTTGTAACTTTCTCTTTGAATTTCAATTCTAAACTAAACGTATATATTTTTAAGTCGATGAACTTTCATTTAACAAAGTAATTATACATGTATGATGAGTTTAACATATTTAAAATATTATTATAACTTAGAAATTAATAATAAACAATGATTAAATATATTACAAATATACTTAAAATTATAATATATTTGATTATGAAAAATAACTATATAAAATAGCAATAAACATCAAAAGTCTTTGAAGTTATTTATTTATAACTATTAAACTTATAAAAAAATATTGAAATAATTTATATTATAGATGTAAAAGGAAAATGATAAAACAGTTCAAACATGACACCCGAAAAATATGGCATCTTACAAGTTATGGATAGGTTTCATTTCCAAGGCTCAACGGGTATGCTCCGGATCCATAATTTAGAAGTCTGTCTTATATGCGATAGAGTAAAAATATAAGATACTTGGATCCAATCACCCCTCATTGAGTATAAAGTAACATCAATTTTCACATCATTCAAGTGGCACGTTGATTTTGTTTTTTAGTCTTTGCTTCCTAGCAAGAGTTTCGCTTAAGCGCCAATCACATGCGAAATGGTTCCTTTCTTCCATGTAATAGAATAAGATTGATTTACCTGCATGTCACGTTACAGATATGAAAAGAGGTGAAAAGAAGATACAAAAAGCTACACGGCAGTGGAAGAGCAAAACCCTTCTGATTCCCGTTCAAATATAAATATCATATTGGGAAGTTGATAAATTGAAATCCAGTCCATAAAAGAGTTGGTACCACCAGGCTCTTAACTTAAACTCTTGGCTGCATATGTGCTCAACCTCTTACAGACATGGTTAATATTTTACAATTCACATTTTCTAGATCATCTTTATAACATGTGGTTGGGCCTCCACTGTTGTTCCGTCTTTACATGATCGAATGAACAAACTTGACAGTATGGCTATGAAAATATTAGCGCTCACCCCAACGCAGGTGGATTGAAGTGAATGTGGGTGGCACTTCTCCTGGTAAGCCAGGTCTAGATAGTGCATGCGGAACATGGGTGATCGAGTCTGGATAGCTGTATCTATTATGGTACCTAAATTCACCTAGAATATTTCCTAAATTTTGAATTTAGATCATATTCTATTGAATATCCAAACCGGAGCTACCCGGAACTTGTAAAGTATCACATGTTACGGCTACCCAATTGGAACATCTTTCTTATCATTTTTTTTTCTTTTGCCTCTATAGTATAAATTATTTCGATATTTTTCATCTGTTTAATAGTTAGAAAGTAAATGCATCCAAAAAAAATTTCATGATTATTACTATTTTATATAGTTATTTTATTATAATCAAATATGATATTTGCAGTATATTTAATTATTATTCATTTTCAAGTTATAATGGTTTTTTAAACATGATAAACTCATTAAATATGCATAAATACTATATCAAATGAAGTTCATCAAGTTAGAAGTATAATAGTTCAAACGGTTTGAGAACTGAAGTTCGAATAAGGAAATTATAAAAACGATTAAAATCAACTTATGACCCTTCGAAGTGATCGTTCAACTAGAAATATGATTTTATATAATTATTACTTTAAATACATTAAATATAATATTAATCTCATTTTTTAATTTTAAAAATACATTCAATTTAATTTAATTTAAAATAAAATAATAGAGTACGTGAAAAATTTTATCATTTTTATAATCTTAGTATACTTATCCATTTTATTAATTTTTATATTATATTAGTTATTTTCACAATTTTCTCAAATGTTTCTCACATTTTTATTAACTATACAATCTTCTTTCGCTTTTTTAAAATTTCTTAACATGATCATTTTCGTATTTCTGCATTTATCTTAAATTTTTATAATAGGACAAATAATTTATAATTCCATACATAACACATATGGCTCTTAAAAGTATCTCTTTATCACATCATAGTTTTAACAAGTGGCTATGCAATTTCCAAATGTCTTCCCTGTCATTCATGCATGAATGAATGTCTTTCCTGAGGATATAGACAATGCATTACTGATGATTTACATAAAAATTCCCAATTTTGACCATAATTTCATTTTTAATATAAATGTGTTTCTACGTATAATTATTACTTTAATAAACTCAAAATAATTTGTCTCATTTTCTTACTTCAAAGCCAACGTTCACTCTAATTTATATCATATTACATGTATAAACCTTTTTATTGTCACTTCGATGTATTGCAGAAGTTAGTTTTTGTCCCTAATTTTTCTCGGAATGATTTTATTCGCTTATGCCCATCCCATATCTTCAGCCTCCACAATCAAATCTTTCGCTAGTTAATTATATAATTAATAATCGTGTACGGAGGAAGGTGGTCCTGAACGTATTTGATCTCAAAATATCGTGCCATTATATTATTAATTGTTTCATTGAATTATTGGCATGGATCTGAATACTATTAGGATGGACTACAATTGCACACGTAGCCCTTTCTTTGCAAGCCACCGATCTCATAATTAAAGCAAAATCAATATAGAAAAGAAGAAATTACCCACAAAAATTAAAGAAGAAAATAATAACCCAAAAAATATATAAAAAGATAAGATTAATAACATTTTAAAATGTTTTAAAATAATTAAGGTACATAAGAATCCGTCAATTTGAAAAAAGCGTAAACATTCATATAATTAAAGTTTATGTAAAATGAGGTATTAAGAAAATATCAAAAAGGATTGACTCAAAGTCTTCTCCCAAAATTCTCCGAGAGCTACAATCAATAATTTAAAGAATACAATAGATAGAAGTTTGAAAGTTTCATTCTGTTTGACAATGATGATTTGTTTTATACGTTGTTCAATCACATTTAATAAGCGACAGTGATCTTAATAGTGGCCACCGTCATTCATGTTTACATTACTAGTAATAATTTATGGGTAAATTATGAAAAACAAAAACTAAATCTACATAAAATAAGAAAATTATTTCATCAAAAAAAAGAAAGAAAGAGGAGAGAAAAGTTTTGGATATGTTCCGAATTGGTATCGAAAGAAAATTCTGCGCTGAAGTCGCGTGCTGGGCTAGCTGGAGGGATGCAGGAGAGGAAATGGGCTGAATCATTGGCACTACCTAATCTAGTGAAATGGGAAGCCTTGAGGAATTTTAGGCTGAATTTCTTCCAAGCCTGCATTGAGCATGACTTGCACCCGAGAAATTAATGTCTTGCCTGGCCTGGTTCTTATAGGTGGAATGCAATAGGGGAAATTTCTTAGGTGAACCCAGTTGACTATGAATTGTTACACAAAATACCTTCCATGGAGAGAAATGACTTATGAACCGGATTTAGCTCTAGAATTCGAAATTGTGTCAGAAACTAATCAAAGTGTATGGGAAGTGATCCTCTAAACAAAATAATAATGTACACGATGAGAAATGTATGTCTGGCCTCGGTTCACTTAATAGCCCTTATAATGTTGGTGCACATCCCCGAGGAAAACACAATGATTGGATCCCGAATCACGTTTAAGATTGTCATACAGTGTGAGGAGCACCCAAATACACATAAGATGGAGTAATTCTGATGGCATCAAAATACAATTTGAAGGAGGAGATGAACTTTTGATAATCGGTGTGATTCAGTTCTCTACACTCATTTTCATGTATTAGCATGACTTATATACTTATCACGTTTGCTCTTAAATACTCACTTTTAAAAAGGATCTCAAGCAAGACATTTCTCTTCCGTACTTGAGTGAAAGATAACGCATGACCACGAAGTTTTTTTTTCCTTCTATCCTTGGGCTAACAACTGATAAGAGTCAAGTTTTATCTTTTATACTCGATGAACTCACCATAGACTGAGCATTGTTCTTTCAATCTCAAGCTAAACTGGCAACGAGTTCCAGGTTGAGACCTGACGTGGTATGAGCTCACACAATAACACACTCTCAGTCACTGCTTGTTCTTACATGTAGGTGATGATACTCAATTACTTTTATGTACTAGGAATCATTCATTTAACGCGGAATTCAATTCTCAATTGTTTGCAAGTAGCTCACTGTCACAAAGGTACGAAGCTATGTCCATAGTTCCTCAAAAGAGATTGGATCCCGGCCGACATTTACACAACAGTTTCACGGGCTTGGATAATCTGATCTCACAACGACGTGGTGAGAAAGAACCGATTAAATTAGTTAGACTAATATTAATTATGACAACTGCTTGGGTGATTAACATTAATGTGCTCATTTATCACGTTTTAATTTGTGTTTCCTCGCACTACATGACAAGGGATGGTTACCTAAGAATTTCTCGAAATTAAGATATTTCGAATTTAATTATTATCATCCATGAGATTCCCGGTATTTATTTATTCTCTCTTCATAACATCAATTTCTAGGTATGTGTCTCTCATTTATACGTGGAGTTCCTCCATCTTGCATGAGTAAATTTATTGAACACGTGATGTACGATCACAGAATGAGAAAATAGGAGATTATGGGATAATTCAATTCCGGGAGCTGGTTCCCGTTTTCCGTTCAACTGATTAATGAGTACAATTACATATACGAACTTGACAAGAAATGTCTCTTTCCGAGCGGTGGTGAGAGCCTGCGCTAAAACTGTTGACCCGTTCCCGTTGACTTCTCTGTTCCCAACGGTCATCATACGGAGCCCACAATTTTTCTTGGTAAATAACACATGAACATGCATCCATACATGCATGCATGCATCCGTGCTATCATCAATGAAAGTTCCAGGAAGCACGTTAGCCCATTGACTAGAAATACATTGGTTCAGGTAGAGGTGAATCACACTTTTCTTTGGCTCAAATTTTATAACAATTTTCCACACAGATGATCTTATGGAAGATGATACTGGAAATCTTAATATTTGTCGGTTTTGACAGTTACGTCATATATATTGGTTACTTTATTTTTGTTACATATTTTAGTTTGAATCATCATCTTTTACAATCGGATCTGCTAACGACTTGAAAATCCACGTCGGTAAAGCAATGGCTGCTCAAACTGAAGCTTGTGACGGAACTGTTCTTATACAATTACATTAGCAATTTACAAATATATAGGACTCGATTGCTAAAACCAACAAGTATATAGGACTTTCGCTGCAATTATTTCGATAAACTTAGATAGAAAACTTACGTTGATCACAATGTCTGATGGTCTCAGATTCAATCCATTTGGAGAAAGTACTGGTACTTTGCCGCTCTCATGCCTCCTGACGGGCGCAAATTGCGATCCATCCAATGAACTGGGTCCATCTAATAATCTCGCCGTTTTTAAGCTACCCGCACCCGGAGTCGAGCCAGCTCTTGCCAACGACTGTATTAGGGTTTTTGCATCAAGTCTTTGCTATAGTTAACTGATACGACTAGATCCACCATGCCATAAATCGAATCGGCTTGGTGGCTCGCCGAGGGCACCACGTGCCTTTACCATGGATTTCACTATAACGGGAGCCGGTCATGCTCGGTTTTATCCATGACACCCATCTCGAACCTATAAATAGAGGCTTATTCCTTGAACGCACACGATAACACTCAAGACACCAGGCAGTCAAGGCATCCTCCTCTCTTCACTTTCCTCCCATTTTCCTTTCATCGCAACTTTTCCTCAGCACCCTATTTTAACTTGCCCTTCTTCTGATCTGATCCGTCAGAGAAGTCCCATCCAGCACGATAATTTTGAGAGCCAATGCCCCTGAAAATCGGTGGATTTACCATCTACTGCTATAACCCTCATACTTAGTACGTATTACTTTACATAATTGTCTAAATGAGCTATTGCCACTTATAGAAAAAGGCTCCTTCAGTACTGATTGAAACTCTGTCACGTGAGGGAGAAAGTATTGTACGTAACTGTTACATCACGTGATAGTACCTGTATAATATCACAAATTAATCAAATCAAGTTATCTTTAGTTTTTTTTTCCATTTTAGGTTTAAATAAAAAAACTAAAAATAACTAAATTTGTGATATCCTTTACACATGAGATTCTCCACGTGAGGGGTTTAATGGATATATCGCGTATCAGTACTGATATAATATCATAAATTAATAATATCCATTCATTTAAATATTTTTTGAAGAAAATTCTAGTCAATTGACTTTCTCCGGTGGAGAGAGAGGATAAAATTTACAGGAAACGGTGGCGAACTTCAAGCGGTTGGGACAACTTAATTTAAAAATGCCAAAATCTTAAAAGAAAATGTAAATGACTCTTACCACATAAATAAAATACCAAATCAATTCATTGCATAGTATAACGTAGGAAGATCTTTTATCTATACCAAATTAAAATTTGGATTATTCATCTAAACCCATTTACAAGTAGATTCCCATCCATTGCACGATTTCTTAAAGTAGAACGTTGTCCCTTCCTTCGGCCCTAGCAGGACGTGACCATAAGCAATATCTATCAATTAGTCCGTCTTGGGCTAGAAAGTCTTAGAAGCAATGGGTTTATTGATATAATTTTATAAATTAATAAAATTTAGTTATTTTTATGGTTATTTTTTTATTATTAGGATATTATTAAAAATTCTTAAAATAATTAAATTTTATCAGTTTATAATATCATATAATGTACTCTTTACACATATTACTCTCTCATCTTGGATCCACTTCCTCGTGAGAGTCTAATGTAACAAGTACAACGTGTGACAGTGCTGACATGGTATCACAAACCAATCGAATTCGGTTATTTTTAAGATCTCTTTAATATAACTTAAAAGAGAAAATATAATTCTAAAAATTACTTTGTTTTTATTAACTAATGATATCACGTCAACACTGTTACATGACATGAATTTCTCCGCTTCCCCAGTCCATTCCACAGCTCAAGTTCTTTCTTCCTTCCTTTCTTTTTTCCCGCTTTTTCTTAGAAAAAGGGGAGAAAAACACTACAACTTGGAGAATTGACATGGTGTTATGGATCAAGAATTCTCACGGAAATTACCCCCCAATGTAATTTATGACATCCTTTAAAAACCCTATCAGAAAACTGGCTTGGACGACAGACAAGAAATGGCTTCTCACCATCAAAGCTCCTCAAAACTCATTCGATCTCTCCTAATCCTCCTCGCATCTCTAGCCGCTCCCTCACTCGCCGATCCCCCATACAAGATCTGCTCCGATTTGGGAGACTATGCCATCAACAGCACCTTCCAGAACAACCTCTACAGCCTTCTCTCCGACATGTCCTCTAGTGCCTCAGCCTCCAGCTTCTACAACACTTCCTCCGGCAATGGGACGGACCGAGTTTACGCCCAGTACTTGTGCCTGAACTACGTGGTGAATGGAACGTGCAGCAACTGCGTGGCGGCAGCTTCCCAGAGCATAATCCAGCTTTGCCCGAACGACACCGAGGCAATAGTGTGGGAAGATGTGTGCCAGCTGAGGTACTCGAGCCGGGATTTCTTCGGTAGCCTAGATGTCACGGGGAATCAGTGTTATTACAACAAGATGAACATATCCCGACCAGAGAGGTTCAAGATCGTCGTGAACAGAACCCTCCAGAACATCTCTGGTGTTGCAGCTGCAAGTCCCAGGAAGTATGCGACTGGGGAGGTGAGCTTCAAGGACTCAAGCAGCAAGACGCTATATGGGTTAGTCCAATGCGGGAGAGACCTGTCTGCTAAGGATTGTACTGCTTGCCTTCGAGCAGCTATTAAGGATGTGCTTGCTAATGCGTCTTTCTCAGTCGGAGCGAGGCTTTTGAGTCGCAGTTGCTACTTGAGGTACGAGCTCTATGCGTTCTATGAAGGTGCTACCGGGCCCAAATCCGATCAAACTTTGGCATCAGGTGAGGAGGAACAATTTTTTTTTTTTTCCTGCAGCGTTTGAAATTCTAAAAGACTGTCTTTGGTTTCTGTATAACCTGTAAACCCTGATGTGAAAATGAATCTTTTCCTTCGAATAACAGGCAGTGGGAAGAAAATTCTGTTGATTTTGATCCTCACAATTGCACTTGGCACAGCAGCTTCAATCCTCGCCGGTTCGTTCATTTACTATATGAGAAAGTATCATAGAGATCAGAAAGGTATTGATTCCCTCGTTCTATGCTTTCTTTGGATTATTGGTTCCTTTTCTTATTTCTCATATGAAGACATGGCATGGCAATTCAACCAGGCACAGTTTATGATCAGGATGATCCATTCATTAGCTTGAGGACTTTAGTTTCTGCCACGAAGAACTTCTCGAGGTCAAACAAACTCGGGCAGGGCGGTTTTGGACCCGTTTATAAGGTGAAGCAATTTTCTTCCTAGCCAATAAATAATTTATACCTACCTGGAACGGTCTTCTCGATCGCAATCCGAGAGAAAAGGAGTTATTTTTGTTTGTTCTGTTTCGCTTTCTGTAGGGTGTTCTTGATGATGGGAAAGAGGTAGCGGTGAAGGTTCTTTGGAGTGTTTCCGAGCAAGGTGTCGAGGAGTTTACGAATGAAGTATTACTGATAATGAATCTTCAGCACAAGAATCTCGTCAAGCTTTTGGGATTCTGCGTGGAACAGGAGCAGAAGATGCTAGTCTACGAGTTCATGCCGAATAGCAGTCTCGATGCCGTGCTTTTTGGTCAGCTCATCACTTTGTTTTATTAGTAATATTGAACATGTCCGGTGAGATCTCACCTCGCAATATTGATTAAGATTCCACTGATGACTTGTTTCTGAAGATCCAACGAGACGGGCGAAACTCGATTGGAGCCAGCGCCTTAACATTATCGATGGAATCGCAAGAGGAGTCCTTTACCTACATGAGGATTCCCCACTCCGGATCGTACACAGAGATCTGAAGCCGAGCAACATCTTGCTGGATTCTGACATGAACTCGAAAATCTCCGATTTCGGGACAGCAAGAATCTTCACAGGCAGCAACCCCGGAGCCAATACCGCCAATATTGTTGGAACATAGTTAGGATTTCCCCAACTCCATTTTCAGTCTTTCTATTCAGTCATAGCCGATCTCAACTAATTCCCCTAACGGCGCTAACATATCAACCTGCTCTAATGTTGCTCAGCGGATACATAGCTCCGGAGTATGCTATGGAGGGACTCTACTCGATCAAGTCCGATGTCTTCAGCTTCGGGGTTATCCTTCTGGAGATAATAACCGGTGAAAGAAATGCAAGCTTTCATCTTTCGAAACGGGCACCGACCTTAGTTGCGTATGTAAGCCCTCTCTTCCTTTTTCGCTCGATCACCCTCTCAAGTTTACTTACTCTCGCACTGTAAATAGAATTTGATCAGAGAAAGATACAGTGCAGGTAATGATTGAAGCAGTCGCCAAAACAAGCTCGAGATTAGGCTTTTCCATCTAAAAAATTTTGACCAACTCCCTCGCAGGCATGGCAGCTGTGGAGTGAAGGAAAGGGACTGGAGCTGGTGGATCCACTGCTAAGAGACTCAGCGTGGTCCCCCGAGGAGTTCAACAGGTACATGCACATCGGTTTACTGTGCGTCCAGGAAGATGCACACGACAGGCCCTCGATGTCTGCCGTGGTTGGGTTACTGAAGAGCGAGTCAGCTGCTCTCCGGGATCCCAAGCGCCCTGCATTCTCTGTGGGACGGTTTCAGCAAGAAACCGATGACAATGACAACTGCAGCTGCTCGATCAACGTAGCATCCATTTCCGACATGGTATCCCGGTGACCGACAGGTTAAACTTGAGGCCGTGTTCTGTGATTTGTTGATCACAAAGTCCACAATACCTCAACGCTGTCTTCTGTTTTATCTTTCCTGTCTTGTCTCTTTTACATGGTGAGTCGTTTCAAATTTGTCTATAAAACGGACCTTGGTTGTTTTAATTTAGTGCAATGCATTTTCAACCTGAACAGGTTCACATGTTTTCGAAAAGATCTATTCATGGTAGATCCACGGTAGAACGTGGTAAAATCTTGATTAGATTAATCGTAAAAAAAAGGGGTTTTTAGAGAGTTGTGGAATTGCATCAACGTCACTATCATCTCATGAATAAAATATAGTCTATTTATTACCCATTTGCAAATATATACATTGACAGGGGAAGAGAATTCAAAGCGCAAGGTATACTTGCCTAAAAATATCATCCAAACAAAGGAAGAGCGGAGTAGTATTAACTGTATTAAGCCCATTTTTTACTGTATGAAATTTTTTACTTCAACTTATTTAAAAGTAGATCCGTGCCTAATTTAACCGCTCATATATAATAAAATTTTAATAAGTTATCTCTATTTTTATTGTAGGGACAATAGAGTGTTTGTTGTATTGTTTTAAATTATGAGGTATGGTATAATTGACAAACTAATTGTCCGATCATGGACTTCACATATAATACAGGGATCGGTAGGTAATCCATCATTTTATGATCGAGAAAAGCGTCAGAGTAGGGATAAGTTTTTTTTTTATGCATAACACTAGCATCCAGAAGTACTTTGAACTACTGACTAAATCAGTATGAGTCGGGTCAGTCTAGTAAAGGATAAAACTCTTCCAACATGAATTTTCTCCATTCACAAAGGCTCGAACTCGAGACATTTGTTTAATGAGAATAAGTTTCTTACCACTCAAACAACTCATGTTGATAGGGTTTAGTTTTTACTGATGTTCACGATGTCACATTAAAAATAAATATATAAAAATTTTCATTGTTTTATTTTTTGCATAAGGGAGTAACAGAAGAAATGGATTTTTTTTTTTTGCTTGAAAGAGGAATTGGCATTGAAAATAATATAATCAGCTGATCAAGCAAATAAGACATTCGGTTAAATTATGATAAAATTTACGAGATTAGAGTTTCTGCCTCCCTTAAGCGTGTAATCTTGCTAAGGTAACTCATGCATGTACTTTGCACGCAAATTTACTTGACTACATAAACTTGTAAAGTATTCACGAACTCGGAAAAAATAAATAGCTCACTATAAAAAAAATGTAATTATAATTAACAATCCGCTAGCTATGAAATCAGCTGCGTTTGATTTATTAGTACAGTTAAGTTTGTGACTGGGTGGAACCTGGATTTAAAGAAACATGTGGAACCCACTTGGCAATTTTCCATGAACTTTCAGCACAATTAATGGATAACAATAATTGTAGTTATTATTTATTTTTGTGGTCTTGAGTCATTGGAGCAGCGCAACGTTGACTTCTACGAGGATAAAGACGTACCAGAATGAATGAATTGTCTTATCTGCAGACTTTTCTTTATATTAAATTCTTCTGTGCATTGTTTTTCTGCTACTTGAACTTGATCCTGCAGTTGGGTTTGCTCAATGCTCACTTGTATAAAGTATATCCCAAATCAGTAGAAATCTTGGATAGGTTCTGCTTGGATTTTAATAAAATTTAAGGTTCTGCGTATTAAATTAAGGAATGAAATTGGAACCGGATCGTATTAATTAATTCGAACTGTTATAACTTTTTCGTTTGGATTCCAATTCTCAAACTAAACATTTATATTTCTGAATAACGAACTTTCAGTTAATAAAGTAGTTATACATGTATGATGAGTTTATCATATTTAAAATATTATTATAACTTAGAAATTAATAATAAATAATGATTAAATATATTACAAATATACTTAAAATTATAATATATTTGATTATGAAAAATAACTATATAAAATGGTAATAAACATCAAAAGTCTTTGAATTTATTCAAACAAGGCACCCGAAAAATATAGTATCTTACATGTTCTAGATAGTTTTCATTTGCAAGGCTCAACGAGTACGCTTCAAATCCATAATTTAGGAGTTTGTCTTATATACGATAGAGTAAAGATATAAGATACCTGCACCCGATCACCCTTCATTGCAGTATAAAGCAACATCAATTTTCAGATCATTCAAGTGGCACGTTGATTTTGTTTTTTAGTCTTTGCTTCCTATCACGAGTTTCGCTTAAGCGCCAATCACATGCGAAATGGTTCCTTTCTTCCGTGTAATAGGATAAGATTGATTTATCTGCATGTCACGTTACAGATGAAAAGAGGTGAAAAGAAGATACAAAAAGCTACACAGCAGTGGAAGAGCAAAACCCTTCTGATTCTAGTTCAGATATAAATCTTATAATGAGAAGTTGATAAAATGAAATTTAGTCTGTAAAAGGGTGGGTACCACCAACTGGTTAGTTTAAACTTTTGGTTGAACACCTGCTCAACCTCTTATGGAGATGGTTAATATTTTACAATTCACATTTTCTAGATCATTTTTATAACATGTGGCTGTGTCTCCACTGTTGTAATCTCTTCAAAGGTTCCATCTTTACATGGTCGAATGAACAACCTTGACATAGTTTGGCTATGAAAATATTAGCGCTCCCCCCAACGCACGTGGATTGAGGTGAATGTGGGATGCACTTCTCCTGGTAATCCAGGTCTAGACAGTGCATGCGGAACATGGATCAAGTTCGGATACCTGTACTTATTATGGTACCCAAATTCACCCTACATAAGAATATTTCCCAAATTTTGAATTCAGATCCTATTCTATTGAATATCCGAACCGGAGCTACCCGGAACTTGTAAAGTATCACATGTTATGACTACCCAATTGGAACATCTTTCTTATCATTTTTTTTTCTTTTGCCACTATGGTATAAATTATTTCAATATTTTTCACATGTTTAATAGTTAGAAAGTAATTGCATCCAAAAAAAATTTCGTGATTATTACTATTTTATATGGTTATTTTATTATAACCAAATGTGATATTTGCAGTATATTTAGTTATTATTCATTTTCAAGTTATAATGGTTTTTTAAACATGACAAACTCATTAAATATGCATAAATACTATATCAAATGAAGTTCATTGATTTAGAAGTATGATAGTTTAAACGGTTTGAGCACTGAAGTTCGAATAAGGAAGTTATATAAACGATTAAAATTAACTTGTGAAATTAGTTTTCTAACAAGTTCCGAATACCATGTGTACCAGAATTGGAACTGGCCTATCCCTTAATTATTATATGAAATACATTCGAGTTTTAGTAAGATTTACCTAGAATCTATCCAATGAGATAAGCTCTTACCAATTTCAAGCCGATCATCTACCTGCGCACACCCCTAATGCGAATACTTAGAAATGAAGGAGGTCAGTCCTTACTTCGATTTTCCACAATATTGGAATAGCGACAGTCGTGAATGCTGGAGAATTCTAATGGGTTTTGAGCAAGAATGGAATTTGGAATATCATCGAATTATTCTACAAATTGATTCTGATATTTTTCTAATGTTGATTATGAGCTCTAATGATAGTGCTTCTTATATTGCTATCCAAACTAATCCAATTCGTATTCTAAGGAGCGGATTTCTGAAGTCATCCTTATTTATTTTAAAGTGAATTCTTATGTTGATTGGTTAGCGGAAATAACTTCTTTGCAGTTGACTGCAATTGTTTTATCATCACCTTCCAAGTGGGCTACATGCGCTCCTCTCTAGAGGTATACTCGGGCATCTGGATCCTAGACCCTGTTTGCTAGTTTTTTCCATTTTCTATCGCGATTATGCCCACCTATCATATTCAAAAGCAATATATATATATATATATATATATATTCAGTTCAAAAGGGGAAAAAAAAACAGAGAGAAAAAGAATCATTGAACCAACAAGAACTGGTTAGGTTTCGCTAGGACTTTTAAATTTTTGAATGTATTGGGTAGTTGTATATTGAAAATAAATATAAAAACCATCAATAATCTAACGGTAATGAAAGCACATATATTATGCAATAATTGACCCACCAAAAAAACTCCAACGTAGAGATGGAGAGGAAAGCTCCAAACTCTGACTTTTTCTGTCCAAATTGATTAATACAGTTCAATTCTGTTGCAATGGTTAGAATGCTCAAACAAGAAAATTGCCCATTGATTTTCTCGGGAAAATTTTCCATTGTTAATTTATCTTCAACAAGTTATCCTTTTCGAGACCAAAAACTAAACGCAAAATAAGAGTGACTAAATTGTCTGGCAATTTTGATCTTAGAAAACTATGATATTTCTTTTTTGTAAAATTCTCATAGGTAACTTCTTCGAAAGGTACTCCGGGTTCATATGATAGTCACATCGGTTTTTTTCCTATTCCATTCTTTCAGGCCAAACACGGCACGAAGGCAACAGTTATGTCTTGGATGCTGAAATATACTACATGTCCCACATCACATCACCATGGATGGACCACATGGTCCCTTGAACTTTCCACTCCGTTTCCTGTCCAAGCTTTCCTAGTTTCCTCGTTGGCAGAGTTCACCAATCCAATCCTCCGTCTCTATCTGATAAGTTCCCAGCTCCTGTCATTCGGCCATTTTTTAACTTCTGCATCCTGTTAAGTAGGTGCCATATTCGCTACGCTTTGAAGAGCATCGAGAAAACCCGGAAAAATGGATCGATTTTTGCTATCTGTCATCTCCTTTCTAGTCCTGACAATCTGTACAACCTGTATGGTTAATAATGTTCGTGCCGAAGACCCTCTTGACCACGATTGTTTGAATATATACGGACAATACTCCGCCAACAGCACCTTCGAGAACAACCTTAAATCCCTCCTTGGATCGCTCGCTTCCAATACTTCGTCCACGGGCTTCAATAACACCTCGGCTGGGGAAAACCCCGACCTGGTCTACGGGCAAGCGATGTGCCGTGGAGACATCAACTCGACTGAGTGCCGTGTTTGCTTGGAAACTGCAGCTGGTGGCATCATGGATATCTGTAACAAGACGAAAGACGGGATAATATGGTACGAGCTGTGCCAAATCCAGTACTCGGTCCAGAGGTTCTTCTCCCTCATGGTTTACACAGGAAAGTACCCCGATTCCAACAACAACAGGAGCACAACATCGGATCCTGCCCGGATATATTCCTACTGGAATTACATGCTGGCTAACATATCGAGCGAGGCTGCCTATAATTCTTCCCTTAAGATGTTTGCAACCGGGGAACTGAACATGTCAGCGACCAGGACGGTTTACGGATTCGTGCAGTGCACGAGGGATATCTCGACCGATGACTGCAATAAGTGTTTGGGCGACGCCTTGGGTGATCTTCGGGCGTGCTGTTACTCGAAGGAAGGTGGGACTGTTGTGAGCAGAACCTGCAATATGAGATTCGAGCTGTCCCAGTTCCACAACGGCTCAGCCGCGTATGTGCTGACTTACAATTACTCCGACGGTGAGAGCTCACTCATCTGATCAAGAAGTTATGCCGAGTAAATATATTTATTATCTAACATTTTCGATGAAATTAAAGCAGGGCCCAGATGGAAGAGATGGATGACTGTGGTCATAATCTGTGTACTTGTCTCCCTATTAGCTGTTCTTGTTGTCTACTGTGCTGTCTTGTACAAGCAGAGAAGAAAGGATGAATTTGGTATGTCCGCCTAACCTATTTAGTTGACCTTACTAGATAACGGAAAGATTTATTATTTATTACTTAATAAATTCGAGGCGTTAAAAGCGGGACATTTTCGGGATTCTTGCAGATGAACAAAGAAGCCAGAGTGAGCTATTCCGTGGCTTTGTGGCCCCAGTTGGAGTGACAATCACACAGGAGGGGGATCTAGTTAGCTCAGATGAACTTCCATTCATGGAGCTCGCCGTGGTAAAGGCTGCTACTGATGATTTCTCGACTGAAAACAAGCTTGGACAAGGTGGCTTTGGAGTTGTCTACAAGGTAAATCCATTCCCGTGACTTCGCCCGACTTTCGCAGTGGTTAGCAGTCGAATCTCGAACGCCTTGGTTATGGTAGTCACGTGCTGCAGGGTGCACTATCGAATGGGACGGAAGTAGCGGTGAAGAGACTGTCGAGGAAGTCATGGCAAGGCCTGGAAGAGTTCAAGAACGAGGTCACATTGATCGGGAGACTCAAGCACCGGAATCTCGTGAGGCTTCTCGGGTGGGGAATGGAGGGAGATGAGAAGCTGCTTGTGTACGAGTTCATGCCCAACCGAAGCCTCGATGTCTTCATCTTTGGTCTGCTTCTTGGCCCGTTTCGATAATGGCAAACATTGTTTTTATTAGACTGTTGTCTAGCTGGATTAACTTTTTAAAACAAACAGTCACGACAACCTCAAAATTCTATCAGTTTTGCCTAAAGTTGTTACAATAATCATCTTATGCTGTGCAGACCCGGAGATGCGTGCACAACTCGACTGGGGAACATGTCACTCGATAATCGACGGGATAGCCCGAGGACTGGTTTACCTTCACGAGGATTCGAGGCACAAGATCATCCACAGGGATCTGAAACCGAACAATGTGCTGCTGGATGGCGAGATGGTGGCGAAGATATCGGATTTTGGGATGGCCAGGATCTTTGGCGAGAAGCAGAGCACGGCTAACACCAGAAGGGTTGTCGGAACCTAGTGAGTCTGTACTAGTCCAACTTCAATCTCCCTAAATGAGATTGGAATTGCATCTTTAACATATAGCAACTAGGAATCCAACAGTCAATAGATGGAGGGATCCTTCTCACTGTTCGCTTATTGTTGCTCTTGCAGCGGCTACATGGCTCCGGAGTACGCAATGGGTGGAATATTCTCGGTAAAACCGGACGTGTTCAGCTTCGGGGTTATTGTACTCGAGATCATAAGCGGGAAAAGGAATAGTGGATTTTACCTCACAGAACTTGCTCCGACCCTTTTAGCATATGTAAGTCGCTTCTCTCTTATGGTCTGAAAACTAGTAGAATATGAGGTCGCCGTAACGGTTTGCCGAGGTTAAGTTAACAGCAAGGTTAGGTTAATTAATTATTATTTAATAAAAACATTCCTCGATTCGGATCTTTCATTTAAGATGGGATTTTTTAAGGCTTGGAAGCTATGGAAGGAAGGGAAAGAGCTTGAGTTCGTGGACCGTTCTTTAGTCGAATCGGGCGTAACATTGGAAATACTGAGGTGCATTCAGATCGGGCTACTCTGCGTACAGGAAGATCCGGCAGATAGGCCGACAATGTCCGAGGTCGTGGCCCTACTAGGGAGCGAGAGGACTCCGGCAGAGCCGAAACAACCAGCATTTTCGGTCGGAAGAGCTGTTCTCGCGATTGACCACTCTTCTGGGACTAGTGCTTCTGCTAATGAAATGACCGTTTCCTCGATCTCTCCTCGATGATTGCCATTGAAGCCTCTGTTTTGTGCTTCTTAAGGCTACGGGAAGCTTCTTTTCTGAAATTGAAGTGCAAGATAGATCAGTTCTCGCAATACGGCTTTCCAAGATGTAAATCTTGTGAATAAACTCCTTGTATAGTGTCATTTTGATTAATGGAATTACTGTAATTACCAAAAACAAAAAAAAAAAAAAGAAATGGAACATTTTTTAATGTATTCAATGCAAAGCAAATGATTTCTGCACTGCAAAACCAGATCAACCGCCATTAGAAGCACTGGGCATGGATTTAGGGGGTGAGTCGCAAGTGATCGCCCTCCTAAATTAAAAAAAATGATTATAAATTGCTATATAAATTTTACTTGATTTTACCTAATTTTTTACTAAATTATTGAACATTTTCCTCTTTGAACATGTAACATTACTTTCCTATAGAGTTTTACTCCATTCGGACAGGATTTCTAGGTGCGTTCCAGCAAAAAGGAAAATGATGACAATGTGGAAGAGGCGAAATTTTTTCACAGAGCTAACAAAGATCGATTAAGGTGATTCGGTATCTCTTCCAAGATTTTGGGTTACGAGTACGAAAAAAGAATCAACAAAACCCTAGATTGAATTAAATAAGTGAAAACCTGCTATCAAATGATATGTAATAGAAAAGATTGTTAAATGAGAACATTTGGCCCATCAGTTGGTACGGAGGTCCATTTAAAGTCATTTAGGCCCAAATACAATTTGAGCTATGCATTCGAGAATATGAAATTGAAGCAACTTAAAATGCACTTCGTTTTTGAAAATAAAAAAACTATACCTTTTTAAATTTATTAATACCTTTCTAAATTAATATTATAAAGAAAACAATTAAATGAATTTTGTCGCTATTGTAATTGTTGTTAATTCTATAAATGCAAGCTAATCTCACACGGACCAATTTTGGCGAGTTGGGATCGGTTCCGCCAATCTAATTGTTAATTGTTTTTGAAATTCTTATAATGTAAGGAATTGTTCTTTTTAATAAATCCGATGTTCCTCTTACCGCAATGGGCAGGAGAGATTCTTTGGTGGGCTCAGCTCACCGTGTACTATTATATAAAATACATGTACTTTATCGCGAAAATTTATAAGTACATGACTTTATATACTAGTGCACGGTAAGTTCAGTTTATATAAGAATTTCTCAACAGGCAGCGAGTGATTTATTAGTCTAAAACTCACTCATATTGATTTGATGAGATTGACATTTTATATTCGAATTTTATTTTAAACAAAATTATTAAAAGAGACTTATATCTTCACATGTACTTTTACCGGAAAATGATAAGATGCGGAGGTACTTGCAACGCTTTTCCGTCAAAGAAGGGACAAAAAGCGGACGTTGGGATTTCACCCCGATCTTGCTAAACAAGTGGTTGTCGGCGTGACACGAGATTCCAATAATTCTACCTCTAAGGCGCGTTTGGTTCGATAATATTAGATTACATAAAAAAGTTAAATTATATGAAAAGTACATTATAAAATAAAATTATTGTGTTTGATAAGTATTTTATATTATTAAATTTTTTTAAAATATAATATTATAATATTTGATGTGATAAAAAATAATATAAATTTACAAAAATACCTTTATCTATTAGTAAAAATTGAGAGAGATGAAAGGGGTAATTATGGAATTGGTGGGGGCCGTTGAAAGGTGGACCCCCATTTGTCTGCCAAATCGAATAAAAGTTTGGGGGGAGTTTGAAGGTGGCCCACTGGAAAATTAGAATACCACCTCCTTACTCGATAATCCTTTTACCGGACAGTGAGCCAGGCCCCGTAAAATTTGGTGGCTCGGTAAATTTGGAAATGAAGGGAAATTTGTAGCCAATGTAATGTATTAATTTTCCATGGAAAATTAGAGGATTACATTGATCCAAACAGGGTTTAAGTTAAATAAAAACCACACACATGGAACGTTTTACAGGAGAACCCCAGTGTGATACGGGAAATGGTCATTAATCAAGAAAAAAAAAATCCTAAAATAGTTTAGGACGAAACTAAAGACCAGGAATTTTTTTTCATGCATTCACCCTTCACTATGGTATGGAAATTATGAACAAGAATAATTCCCCATCAACATTCAACACTTCTAGTTAGAACTCCCGCAAAGAGTTACCAAAACCCCCCTTCGAATATTCAGTTCACCTGATATGTTCGCGGTTGTATATAAAAAATCGAATATTATATAACGGATGTGACCGGATTGTCATTACTCTTCCTCTCCTTTTATCTATGAAAAAAGTCAAAAGAGTTATCGTATTCAATAGAACTCGAATCTCAAAATCATAAATTTAGGAGAACAGTCTAATACAGGAACTAATTCAGTTCGAGTTAAGAGGACTCAATAAGGAGTAAAACTCTCTCAATGTGAATTATTTTAGTTAAATCCCACATCGATAAGATAAGTTTATAATCCTATATTTATAAGAGAATTGTATAGCATACGAACTTAATCTCTTATAATATCCATTAATAATAATATAATATATGAACGTTTAAACATGATAATCTCCAATGTCAACCAGACCCGTCTCCAGTAGTCCATGACTGAGATAAGCCCGCAAACTTGGTAGTCCCCTCTAGGCCCAATCCCCTACTTCACTAATAATCCGCTCACATGGCTCATATAATTCAACATAGTATGTAAGTTGGAATAAGCTCCTTAATATGCTTTAAGTGAGAGAGTATTAGATCCAACATCGATAAGATAAGTATATGATCTTAGGTTTATATGAGAACTCTGTAGTACCACCTAATAGAGTCTCAGTCCCTGACATAAGTTTGCAAACTTGGTAATCTCCTTTAGGCCCAGTTGCCTACTTCGTCAATGATTCACTCACATACTCATATAGTTCAATATGCTCTATTCACATAATTCGAATTCGAGACTTTAAGTAAGTTAAAGATATGTTTTATCTCCTTAATCAATCCATTTTGATTTTCAATATTTTTTAGATAAACTAATGATGTGGATATGAATTAATTAGTAAAAAGAAAATGGATGCTGGTTCATGAGGACCAGCTGCGGCGACTACACGTGGGCTACCCTACTCTCAGTGTCACCTAATTTTTATTAATTCATTTAATTATTTTTTATTTTTATTATTATCAAGAAAGTACTAGTCTTTTTTTTTTTTTTTTTGTATTCTGCCGGTACATTTATCCTCAATATTTCTCCTTGACACACCTATTAGATCATCCACATTGGACTTACCATATTCAAACAAAATTGAAGCTAAAGTACAAACGATAAAGTTAAAAAGAGACCATAAATCAACGATTTATTTACTATAATTTTTTTAAAATATAATAATACCAAAATTTTTTTTGTTTTTGCAAAGAAATGACATTTTTTTATAGCCGAGAATAAGCTTACCCTTATTTCAGTTTGGTTTCAAATAATATTTACGTTATGCACTATCGTAGTAGAACTTAACTCGTGCCACCCATGAATTTTTTTATTTAATAAATTTGATGAAGAAAATGATTATGTATTAAACAATTAAATGAAAATCTTAATTAAAATTAATGTTATGAATGTGTTTTTTTAGTAAATTTAAATATACTCAAGTAATAAACTCGTGAAGAAATTGACTTATTTTGTGTATAAAAAAAACGGTAGAAAGAATGGTTGAAGAAAAATGTATATGAAATAAAAGACAGAAGAAAGAGAAAGTAAGGATGAAGAATGTAAAATGGAAGTTTAAATATAAAATAAATTAAACAAGTTTACATTTAATAAGGTGGTGAAACTAATCGAGAGAGAGGGGAGGCAGGTGAAGGGATAGATTGAATGACACTCTTTTTTTCCCTAAACAATAACCTCTCTACTGTTGTATTATAATATAATATGTTTTTGATAAATAATTCTATTATAATATATTCGACTTATATAGAATTTGACAAAATCTAAGAGCATCGGCAGGGAGTCTTTTACCTGTGCATCCGACAAGACGTCGTTGACTCGAACATGCCCAACTGCAGAACATATTCCTAAGGCGAAGTCTGTGGTCTGTTATGCGTATCAGACATAATTCAGCTAGATAATCACATTGTCCGGAGACTTCCACTTTTTAAGTGCGATGTAACAGTGTTTTACCGACATGTTGAGTAATTAATTACTGGTTGAATTCACTGCACTATCGATGTGCATGGCTCACTCAAGAACCCCTCCGTAGCAGCTTGGGTTTCTCTGATTCGAGAAAAATCGGATAAACTATAAGGCTTATGCATCTTTTTTAAAAAATTAGTATAAGGCTTATGCATCTTGGTGAAAAGCGAAGTTTCCTTCGTTTTATTACGGTTTTCAGGGGAAAAAAAATGGCAAGTTACATTGAAAATGTAATTCAAAGTTTTCCTCAAAAAGATGTTTATCCTTTTGATTTTGAAATACGTTAAATGGTAACTCAACTGTTTAATGGTTGAGACTTTGTATTCGTTTTTGCCTTTTTCTCTCCAAGTCATTCTTTTTTTTTTTCAAAATAAAGTAAATTAGTTAAATTTTTACTCGGACTTATAAGAATCTCGAGTCCATTTTCATCTTAAAAACCTAAACTGAAAGGTGGCGGTACTCAATTCTTTTATAAACTCAACTATTAATACTTACTCTCACTTGGCAACATGTTCACACTTAACATGTGTCTTTCTTCCGTTCTCGGGTAAGGAGGAACAAACTATTACGAGACGGGTCTTTCTCTTCCATCGTTGGGCTAACAATTGCCTCGAGCTAGACATTTTCTTCCGATCTCGAGCTGTAATCCACGAGTTCCACACTAGGATTCAATAACTGACCACAAGCTGTGCATTTTTCTTCCGGTCTTGGGATTATAGGCCACGAGCTCCACACTCGAGCAAGGCACAATGTGAGTTCAGGATCAACCCGTTCTGATGCCATGTTAAATTTTCACCCTGACCTACAAGATTATCGAGTTCATTTCCACCTAAAAATCTAAGCTGATATGTGGTGACCTCCGATTCTCTTGCAAACTCAAGTTTCTTCTTCAACCCGATCGATGTAGGATTCAACTCTCAACAAAACCCATTAACTCAGCTATTAAATGGTAACATGTAGTGCATTGTGATTGATTGAAAATAATAGAGAGAATGACTTGCCTATTGATAGACTCAGAAAATTAAATAAACCGAAAAACAAGTAATTCATAATATTAGCTGTGATATCAAATTCGGTATCATAAAATCCTATAGGTACAAACTAACCAAATTATCGATATGATCTTATTATCAAATATTATTTTTCCTTAACAATGAAGATAATACTTTCAACACTCTTTTTTGAACTATTTTCTTTTATAACGTAAATAAATTACATTTTCAAGATGCGATATATATTCACGGACAGAAATTCTTGTTGATAAAAAAAAGGTAGGTAAGGCTTAAATAGGCTTAAATGAATATTTTATTTTGATCTAAAATTGCATTTTGCAACTTTCGTAAAAAAGAAAAGGAGATTGCTAGACCCACAAATGGAAAATCATTATTTTGTTGTTGGATATGCCTGAAAATTCAAACGACTTCGCCGAGAGGGTTAGTAACCACTGCCGGGATTAGGGGTGGGCGTGGTTCGGTTCGGTTAGGGCAGTATAGGGGCCGGACCGTAACCATTTGAGGAAGAAAAAACCGAATTGTTTAAAACCGGTTCAAACGGTTCGGTTAACCGGTTAACTGGTTTTTTATTTAACTAAATAAAAAACACTATAAAAATACAATTGGTTCGGTTCGGTTCGGAAATTAACCGAACCGAACCGCAAACAATAAGTAAAACATATATATTTTTTAAAATTGTATATTTTAATTTTAATTTTTTATTTTATTTAATTAGTAATTAGAAAAAGGTTCGGTTCGGTTAACCGCAATTAACCGAACCGATGATATCAAGTAACTAACCGAACCGCTTCTCAGCAAAAAAACCAAACCGTTAGCGAACCGGTTCTAATGGTTCGGTTATTTTTGTTCGGTTCGGTTCGGTTAACCGGTTCGAACCGGTTTAATGGTTTTTTTGAACAGCCCTAGCCGGGATTGCTAGAACCACAACTCCCCTTGTTTTCTTTATATTTAATTTCAAATTTATTTTTATTTTTAAAAATTTTAACCTATCACAAAATAATACATCATATATTTTGCACATGAGAGTTACTGCAAACACTTAAAGGTTGATTTAATGATAAAAGAATTAAAACAAAATATTTTTCAGTCTAAATTATTAATATATAGAAATTTAACGGCCCCGGATAAAATCCAATTTAAGTCAGGAGACCTATTACTTAAGAAAAAAGGATGCTATACCAATTTAAGCAATTCATTTTGATTAAAACTTGTTAGTTTTTATTTCTAAATACCGGGATTTGCCTGAGTTAATTTCTCGAGAAATGAGAAAAATTCTCTATGGAACGAAGAACAATTTAAGTAACCCGTGTCAAGATACTGTGACTGGATTAGGGCAGTCCTTTTTCAAGCATCACTTCATTGGACTCGCAACAATTAAAATATAAGAAATATTCGATAAATGTAAAAAAGAATATTTTACACGTGGACGATTTCATCCCACAAATCTACTCACTGTCTTTTAATCCCCGGGCAACATTCATTGGTTTTTTTTTAATAATACTAAAACCTGTCTTTTTTCCTTACTTTTTTTTCCACTTTTTCAATTATCTATTATATATATAGAGTTGAAATTTCAATGATTATTAATTTATTAAAATGTATCTTTTTTTTATCGAATATTAAAATGTATCTATTTACTCACTATCAGCGCCCATAATTTCCGACCGTAAATGCTTTTGTCCACCTAAAAGATGTTAAGTTGTGGTTCCAATTTTCTTATAAATTAACTTTTATTCTCTCATTTGCTTGATTTAAAATTGATTTTTTAATACCTGTTCTTACGTATTAACATCTCCTTACACTTGTCGTGTATCTTTAAAAGATTACTGCAAATAACTGACCTCAAGACGAGTACAAGTCAGTTGTTTTTTAGTATTCGATACACTGGTCATGAATCAAGTTATTTTTATTTTAGTATCAGATATGACTGATCACGAGTTTCATGCTCCGATTCGACGCGATGCTAACTTGGTGCTGCATTAGAATCACAAATTTTGATCAAGTACGTGGCAGATATTACAGAAGGGGAAAAAGGACCAATCAATCACAAAGAGACGGGAGAGGCAAATAATGGCGTGGTGGGGGCGGGCCAATGCCAGCCATAACTATTCACTGCAGCGGTGGGGATTCTGCCGGCACCATGAACTACAACAGCCATACACGTACACGTATGTGCACATATATATATGTGTATATATCATTATCGATAGTCGACTTTCGTCGGACTAATTTCGGTGACCTCTTGCGCAATCCTAAAGTGTACCAGTTAGGTAAATTCATACACAAACCGGTCTCAAAGGTATGGAAATGTTAGAAGAGAATGATATCAATATTTGTTTTTTCTCACCATCACGTCAATGTCTTGAAATTACCGGAAAACATGTTTGGCAGGTGGTAGCCAGTATCAAGACCCATGGCCCCTTTTATTTAATCCGAAGGAAATTTGACTTGAGTGGTGAGTGCGTGGTGTTGGTCATCCTGCCCCGAAGAAGAGGCGGCAGCAACATTCGGGGCCACCAGAGAGCGACCACGATTGGGATGCTGGTGATCAGATGCAACCCTAGTTTCAATCACCCTATGTTTACATGGAGGCGAATAGAGATTGAATGGAGGAAAACGTAATGGAGGAAATATTTTGTCATTGCTTGGATATAAAATTTTAATGGCGGGAGAACTATTAACCCCAATTCTCATTCAAAACTCATTTCAGTTCACTTCTAATTTGGAATTGAATAGACCACCAAAAGGTGGTAGTCGAGTAGTCTAAAACTCGCTCTCATGTATTTTGATGAGGTCGAGATCACATGTTCGAGTTTTACTCTGAGCAATATTATCAGAAGAGACTCTTGAACCTGTACCTTGGCGGATAGTGGCTTCTTAGACTGCACTGGACCTTTGGTAGTGTTATATTTATAGGTCAGTGTTAGTACTGATTGTTCAGTTCGTCTGATATGGTCGCGATTGAAAACGAAAGCTCGAACATTAAGTAGCCGAGATGGCTGAATCACTACTACTGTGATCCTTCTTTTTATTTATCAAAAAAATTTTGGGATTGAATAGGATAAACACATGAAGAGTTAATTTAATTTTTTTTACCAATAACAATTCGTTTAATTGACAAAATTACTAAAATGTGACTTTGTGAAATCAATATAAAACCTTATTTCTCACATTTATGCAGTGTAAATTAGAAGTGACCTTGTCTATCTACTCCCTACTCCTGACGATGATTTTTCGAACCAATCCGAAATAACTTCATCTTTAATTTACAATTTTATAGGAAATTCTCTCTTCCGATTATACGTATGAACTGTTCCTTATAATTGTTTCATCTTATTTATATAAACATCAACGGTCAATTTGTAATACCTATGGCCCATTGGACTTTAATAAGTGAGCAATAGAAAATTTTGATAAAGTGTTAATCGTTCGCCGCAACTAATCGTTGGTAATCCAACATACTTATAGGAAGGGTAACAGCTATGTTGATTGGCTAGTAAATCACGGTATTTTTTGCTACCACCGAGGATGCATAGATTAAATTCCTATCCTTTGGGACTCGTTTATCTATTGAATCGTGATATTGTTGGGGCCACTATACTTCACCTTTTTATTGTTTAATTTTAATGTAACTGAACTTCGACCCTTTTTTCACCCAAAAAATAAATTATACGTACACAAGGTTAATTTTCCTCGGAAAGGTATTGTTTTAGTTTTTAATCATATAAATACACTTTTAATTTCTTTTATTATTTAATATTAAAAATATTAAATTAAAAGAATAAAAATAAAATAATAAAATTTTAACAAATAAAAAGGAGAAAGAATATCTCTGATATTTATTTTATTTATGCATCAATTCGATCAGTTCATGCCCCCCATGTTCTCTAATCAAGACTAAATTTCTAGGTTTAATTTTTGAAATTCTTGAAAATCACTCTAAATTTATACAGGATCACATAAATTAATTTTTCGAGTTGTTTATGGTTGATCTTTTTCAATTTTTCACTTACACCCCTGGTTCTTAATTTGTCAATGACAGTCATCTCTCCCAAAGTGGTGACCAGTATCCCGGAAGGGAATAATAATTATTAGCAAGTTTCTCCATCCATTTCTCTCTCTTCTTTTAAGTAAACTACTACAACATCCTGCGCTTCGCTGCAAGTTTGACTAACATCCATTAACATGAAATAATTCTAAATTAAATTATTTTTTTAATATTCTTTTTATAGAAAATTATGTTCAAATAGGAATTGCTTATGGTTGGACATTTTATGAGAAAAAATAACAAGTAGATAAATATTGACATCAATAAATGTTCATCCGATTATGATTTGTGAAAGTAGAAGAAAGATTAGAAAGGTGAAGAGCAAACATGATAAAGAGAAAAGGAAAAGTGAATGAAAAATAGAAAATAACTAAACAATCAAGTAAATTATAGAAATCAAATAAAATAATAACTATAGATATAAAGAAAAGATTTTAATTAAATAGGAAAATTAAGTTTTATTTACATGAATGATTTTTTTATAGAATTAAATCAACTCGATAGATAATTAAATAAAAAATAATAACGATAAATATAAGTTAAGAAATTTTACCTAAATAGGAAATGATTTAACTAAATAAAAAAATTATTTTGATTTATATAACTTAAGCAATCAATCGAAAATTAAAGGAGAGAAAAGGGGCAAAAGAGAAACATTTAATATACGGATGATGAGACAAACACATAAGAATCATTACATTTAGCTATTTATAATAAAAATTAAAAGAAAATTGAAAAACCTAGAAAACTGCCACGTGGAGGCTATTGAGAATGTCACACGGAGGCTTCTAAGACTTTTAAAACTTGTAACTCTACTTAACAGTATAAAAGTACAGATAATTATTTTATTATTATTCTTATCATTTACAAAAAGATTGAGAAAAAAAATATATTAAAAAATATTTAATACGAAAATAACAAAATAAGAAAAAATTGATGATTAAATGTGAACTTTGCCTTCCTTTTATTCTTATATTCTATTCATCAGCCTATCAAAAAATGTATTCTAATCATTAGTAATTGGTCGTTAATTCCATTCAATACCATTACCATTAACGACGGTGGTCTAATAGATCAAAATAAAATCTTATGTTGTTTAGTGAGGTCGAGTTCCCAGGTTGAGTGCCCTCTTAAGCAAACTCACTCTTTACAGATTCTTGGACTATACTGGTTATTTGGTAGTTTTACGTTGACGGGCCTAACACTAATGCTAGTTATTCAATTCGTGTGATATATTTACAGTTTGATATGAAAGTTCAAACATTACGTAGCAAAAATTAACGAAGTCTCCACCACTGCTATCCTCTCGTCTTTTCATTAACAAAAAAAAAAAATCCCATTCACTGCTATTGAAACATAGCGTTGCTGAAATCAGGCACGTATAATTTATTCCACTTCTCTTCTTCTGTCAACGTGTCCTTCGTTAGGACTCAAATTTTCATACTGTGTTCTTTGTACAATCCCTTTCATCCTCTCGATATTTCAGTGTCCCTCCTTGGAATCCTTCCATTTTCAATAATTAATTTCTTTTCAAGGTTTGACTACTAGTCTTTTAACATAAAATGAGATTCAGTACAGTAAAAATGAACCGAATTGTTCGAGACCTCACGTACGCAGACACCCCTCTTGGGAGCCTCACCCGCCATTGCCAGGCGTGCGACCCGGGGCGACCAACGGATTAGTCAAGTATGGTTGGCTGAAAGATGCCATCTCACCGCTGGTGGGGCCTGCTTGGATACCGTGGCTGGCGACCAAAAAAAAAAAAATGAACCGAATTATCATGACTGAAACCTCTTCCGCTGAGTTCATTTCTGCCAGTAACCGAAGAAAGCAAAAGGCTGTGGTATGATGTTCTGAAAAAATGAAAGACCGCATTCATTAAATCGTGGACAAAAGATTAGACCTTATCTAAAGGGAAGTCATAAATGGTCTTGATAGCTCTGATGCCCTCTTCCCTAGGCAATGACGACCCGATTTAAGTCCGTCACAGACCTTTGATTTCCTCTGCTCTTCTCTTATGGCGGTAGAAGACCTTTAAATGACTGAATCTGACAATCTATCCCATGGAATGGACGGCCCATTATGCTTATCCACAATTCTTTACAAAAAGTGTGCAATATTGCGAGCTATATTGTGGAGGCCTCTATAAAACCGGCAAGGTACGGTACCTTGTCGATTATAAGACACGGCGCCGTGGCGCTTAAGCATGGCGCACCGCAGCGCCGTGTCTATATAACCGGTAAGGTTCCATACCTTGCCGGTTTTATAAAATTTTTCCTATATTGTAAGATAATATAGTGCTATTACACAACAAATTAGTCTTTTGAGTTGAAATATTTTCAGTCTCTTGTACTTATAAGTAGATATTTTACACGGTCAGTGAAAAAAGAAAACGAAAATTTCTACTCACACTCGTAAAAGAAATAATTAACGATAAATTTGCAAATTTTTGCATAAATTTCACGGGCATTTAAAATATTTTTTTCTCGGTAGTACCGACGATTTTATTATTACTTAGAAAGGTACGTAGAAAATATTCAAGAAAACAACAAGCCAAGATAATATCTAGAACCTCAGACAATAACCACAGCAAAATAAAATATATAGCACAATACATCTATCTTAAACCCGCTAAATGCCTTAGTTAAACCTTCTGTCGGCTACGGGATCCCGACATTATATAATGTCTTTATTTGTATATCTTCCATAAAAATGAAATATATAATTTTTTTTTCCATCAAGAACTCTAATTCTTCGTACATCTTTCGCATACTTTTGTTTTAACAATTCTTTTCTTCCTTCTACCACTATCGTTTACGATCTAAAATCATACATGATTTTCTCCAATACCGATTTGAACGGTCCTAAATTAATTTATTATGACAAATATCGAACCGAATAATCTCTTTTTCTTATTATAAAAAGAAATCTCTAAATCTAAGACGATAAACAAAATTAGAAAAGTAAAGGGTATTGGAAAGTCTTACTAATAAAAACTAAATTAAAAATCTTTTAATTTCAAATAAAACACAATTTCACTATGTACTCTTTTGCTCATAATTTTTTCTTTTACTTTTAACTACTCCATGCGCAAAATCGAAATTCTTTTTATATTCCCTCGTTTTCATTAACACTCATCCTTTACACGTAAAACTTCCCCCAAATTTAGACGTCTCATCCGCTTTGTTTATCTCTTCCCCAAGATCTCAAGCCCCCATGATTCCTTATTCACCTCATCTTTAAAAAAAAAAAAAGAAAAAGAAAAAGAAAAAATCCGTAAAAAATAAGTAAGCTTCTGCTATATAGGAAAAATCATTCAGCAATTTAATTTAATTATTCACGATTAATAATTATCTAATAACTCATAATAGTTTTCTTATATACTTAATCACTCAGCAACATATAAGTGCGGTTGAATCGTGCAACAAAAGTGTCCCATTTAAAATGATATGATGTGACTGGACAAATTATGATATGATCTTAGCCATCGGATTCCCCTCGATGTGAATGGATAATCTTGATCTGCAGCCCGTCGGATCTGATGATCGCATCCGCATATTGCAGATATACGTTAACATCATGTTACAGTGGAAAAACTCAATAATTTAAGTGTTCCGAGGACGGATCCCAAAAAATTATTTATGGGACAAAACTCAATAGAAAAATAAAGTGAAGAATAGGGAGTGAATTATATATAATTTAATAAAATTTAAATAAAACTTATATAAACTCGCATATAATTTTTTAAGTTCAACAAGACGATCATCCATCGCACCCCAAAATTCATCTCTGGCTTTTACCAAAAACCCTAGCTCAACATTCAATTCACGAGACTGGTTGGCGTACCTGTCATTACATTTATTGCAAGAAATACCAATGCGATGTTCTCGACCACGTAAAGTGTTGGAGATGATTCAATATTTTTTATTAAGGTTTTATATTTCAGTCATATAAATTAAAAGGAATTTATGATTTACAGAGCACCCTTACAAGAAGAATCTGTCTCAGATATAGATTTATCAAAAATAGGAATATATTAAATTTCTGTATATCGAATAGTACTGTTCGAAAAAAAACCCAAAGAATTATCTTGTTAATGAAAATATTAAATGTCATCTAACAAAATATAAATACACAGGGATGGCAAGACAGGGCTTGTCTCCCTCAACTTACAGCTGAACAAATGCAGTTTTTTTTAATAAAAAAATTGTATTTACCGTGAAGAGATACATAAGTCTAGTAAAAAAGAGGATGTCGAGATAATTAAGGCATAAGAAGTTTCATTAATAAAAATCAGTTGTAAAGCTTTGTTTTTTTCTCCTGTGACATTACAAAAGAAGTTTGTATATTTAAAAAGTGAAAGGAAGAAAATGAGTGAAGAAGTACGGAAAGTTTATTTATTTAAAAAGTGAAAGGAAGAAAATTATTAAAGAAGTACGGGACATCTCTTTGATAAGTGATGAGCGTACAATCTCTCGATTTAATATTGAGGATAATATTACTGTATGGAATCTTAATTTTATTTCTGGTTGGAAATGAGTGCTACTATACTGGGACCCGACGGCTGAAGAGGATACCGGAGAAAGAAAATAAATGGGGGCAAAAAAGGGTTTTAACAGAAAAAATCAGATCCAGAAATTAATTTCAGAAGAGAGCAAATAGCAATTTACACAGCCTATTTCTAATGTAAAGTAGTTATATTTCTTTTTTCTTCATTAAATAAAGAGAATACGATGGTAGTGATAATTCAAACACTCTTGTTATATTATATTCGATCGGTATTTTATATTTAACTGTAAATATATATCATACAAACTGAGCAGTCAGTGCTAAGTTCTATCGCGTTAACGTAATTTCACTTAATGTTCAGTACATTTGAAGGCTCAGGGTCTGAAGAGCGCGTTTCTAATAAGCATTCTTACTGAAGTCACTGCAAGGATAAGCCGGATTTCCATGAGACAAACTAGGAGAATCCGCCGGAAAGGGCAAAATACTGAGAGAATACTGTCCGACTATTTCTCGTGGAAATACGGTGTCGCAAATACTGATCAGACGTGGTATCACGAGCCGATAAGATTCAGTAATTTTTATAATTTTTTTAAATAAAACCTAAAAAAGAAAAGATCCTAAAAATGACTTAATTTAATTGGTTCATGATATTACATTAATACGGTTATATAATATACCAGTTATATACATCACTTTCTCCAACTTAAACAAACCACATATTACCGTTTTTGGTACTAATTTCCATTTGCTGGATTTGGTTTTTTTAAATGAATTCTTGCAGTATGTGGTAATAAGGTAGTTAGGTGTCATGATTCATTCCGAGTCTCTTTCTATGACTCTGTATCGTCCCATCCTCACCGGGCTCACCCTGGCCAGCTCATCTATAAATAGAAGCGACTGCCATTGCAGCTCTTCACTCTCATCTCCTTCATTATATCCACATTTTATCCTATAGAAACACCTTGAGGGTGCTTCGAATTTTGAAGGAAAAGAGATGGTTTCGTCCATCGAGTCCGATATCGAGATCAAGTCTCCGGCGGACAAGTTCTTCAAGCGACTGAGTAAAGAACTCTATCACGTCCCCAGTGCCACCGAGAACGTGCACGGAGTCGAGGTGGTCGAAGGCGACTTCGAAACTCATGGCTCCGTCAAAGTATGGAGTTACACCATCGGTACGGAAAGCTTGATTTCAAATTGCACATGTCGCTCAATTCTACCAGGTTTTCACCGAGGGCGTTGTTCTACTTATTTAAAGCCCACTCCCGTACAAATCAGTCAGGTGGATGATAGGTTTAGATCCCCTGTATTTAAAATAAGCTAAAACAAGCTCTTTGAACCTGTGCCTTGAAGTGTATCTTTTTTTTTTTTTTTTTTGTAACAAGCCAAACCCATGTCCGATCACCTTAATACCTTGAAGTGTATCCAGTTCTTAAACTGAACTAATCCTCTGATAATAACAGGTTGTCAACTGCAACATTAATGTTGTCTATTTAGATCGCGTGACATGTTCGTAATTACGTAGCGGAGTGGCCGGGTCGCCACTGTTGTTGTCCTTCTTTTCTATAAAAAAACTTCAAGGCTGATTCGAACAATTTTTTTGTGTGTATCACTAATAATCAGAAGTACTTGATAGTTCGAGTCGAATCAGTCATTAAGGGATTAAACTCTCCAAATATGAGTTTTCACCACTTATAAAGACTTGAATTCAAGATGTTTTCTTAATGAAAACAAGTGCCTTAATCAAACTATAACTATACCTCGATCCAGATATGGAATGCTAAGACTCCTTGGATGTGTTCTTATGGCAGACGGGAAGAAGGAGACTTTCAAGGAGAAGTTCGAGATAGACGAAGCGAACCTGTCTGTGTCGAAAGTGGCTGTGGGAGGGGACGTTCTTGATCAGTACAAGAGCTTCAAGATCACCTACAAGGTTATCCCTAAGGAGGGCAACCTTGCAGTGCTCAAGATCAGTATACTGTTCGAGAAATTTAAGGAGACTGACCCCGACCCAACCAACTACCTACAACTCCTGGTGGGCATCAAGAAAGATGTCGATACTCATCTCGTCTCGACCGGAGTGTGAGTTGTCATGTTGGTGGATCTAGCTAGCGGGACCGACTCTCGAGTCGAACTAAATAAATAAGGCACGATATACGCCATTTTTACCATTATATGTGTGTGGTTTTAATTAATCTTTTAAAATAGAGAGAATCAGAGTAAGAGGAGGTTCCATGATCATCCTGGAATTCAGTGTTCCTGTGCTGAATCCGTGTTAATGAATTAAGAAATAAAATGTTGTTTTTTATGCATTACTTTTTATTGGGAAGAGTTTAATTGGTCTAAATAATCTATATTTGGGTTTAACAATTCTATTGCAGGATAAAACTATTTTACTTATGAATTTTTCTCTATACGAATCTTGAATTTAGAACTTACTTTGGAGTAAGAGGTGTTAAACAATACAATTTCTGTAGCATGTGAAGGGGAAAAATCCCCTTTTTCTACTTGAAATTAAGATGACAACCATCAATATTGAAATATATTATAAAATTGTTAATGAAGTTTAATTAGGTTTTTCTTATTATTTGCGTAAGAGGTTTAATATATTTTTTCATCACAAAGGAGTCTATCAAGGATATTAGTTACGTCAGAATCGTAAAACTTGATAAAGTTTTTCGGTGAGGTAAGTGCCCAAATCCCTGTTGCATTAAAAAAGAGATACGAAATACATAGTTGCCATGGTAATCCCACAAATATTCCGTCAGTAAAAGAGACTCAAGCCCAGGAAGGCAGGTAGTTGGGACATGGATCCCAACCGGAAGCAAGAACTCTTGATTTGCTAGGCAATCAGTGCACATGTTCCTCTCACAATACGTGTACTCGATGATCGCTTGCCAATCCTGTTGTAGGATTGCTCTTATGTACTTGGGGGACTGCATAGTATTGGCCTAGTTCCTCTTGGCTGGACAACATCGTCTTTGCTGTAAATACCTTATTTTGGCTTAGAAAGGCTCGAACTTTAATTTTAACAAAATGGATAGTCTCATACAAATGGACAATTAATGAAAATCTCGATCCAATTCAACTTCTCAAAAGTGGTGAAATTAGACCAAATTCGATCTCATCACGAATAGCACTGAATCATTCTCAATTCAATGTATCTCGGGACTTGGAGTTCAATTAGGAATATAGACACTGGATTTTGGCTGAGACTGACCACATTTCATTTTCTTTAGATTTTACTATTTTCTGTTTTTCCTTTTTTTGTTACAAATTCTGGTTTTCTTATTTCTGTTTTATTCTTATAAAAATTGGAAGGAAAGACCAAAAAATTAATTAGTTAAAAAAGTGATTTAAAAAAAGAGGCAAAGGACGTTGGACGTCCTCCTTCACCTCCTGCTACACGCCATCCCCCAAAGACCCACCATGATCCTCGCGCCTCTCCACTCCACCTCCGATCGTGTCTCCAGCCGGCCTGTCTCCTGCTCGACTTTCCTGCTTCCTTTTAAGATCAATGCTCATAGCACTAGAGCCAGGGCTTGACATGCCCGAATCCTCTTGAAAGAGAGGTATGCCCGGGAACGCGGACACAGGTGGTGCATGGCTATCGTCAACTCGTCCCGTAAGGTGTTGGGTTACGTCCGGTAAGAGAAATGGCACCGCTCGAGGAAATTACAGTAAATTGAGAGTATGTGGCTAATCAAGTTTATTCACCTTCGGTATTGCATAAGCGGTTGAACTAGACTAACCTAACTCTTTTTCATATCTGTATTCACCTTGGTAATCTACAAAAGTAACTGAAGGATCCACAGAATGGCCTCAATGCTGAAGGGGGACGATCCCCCCTGGAGCTTCTGCCATCGGAGTTCCGAACCCAGGCTCACTGGAGACTCCACCATCATATGATCATCCCATTCCTACGGTTCCTTCATTCACCAACAATCCCGACCCAAGATCCGCCCCGAGCGACTCCTTCAACCGCCATGAGCCAACAACCACTGAGTCCCGGCTCCACCTTGTCACCACTAGAAACCCACAGCAACCATCAGCTCCCGGGAAAAAGGCAGAAGGACGATTGCTTGGTCAGCTTCCCTACCACTGAGCCTTCAATCTCAGCTCCACCATCGATGCTTCACCGAGTCCTGTCATTCGAGACTGACCTCTTGAACCACCAAGACCAAGCCCCGTTCCACTGAGCACAGACCTCAAACACTCAATTCCGAGTAGACCATCGGGTCGAGCCTTGCTGCCGTATCAGTTCAAGAAACTACCGAGTCTCACCTTTTCAGGCCATCGAAATCAGTCATTTCACTCATAACCGTAGCCTCACCTGTTCGGACCCATGTTGTTCGAACTAAAAATTCGACCTATTCATCTCAACACCAAATTGTCTTTGCCAGAAACCTCCTTGGTAAGTTAGGTAAGGTTTCATCTTTGGTAATCTTTGGTTCTAATTATTTGTGAAGATGTTATGAATTTGGGGCTGCGCTGTTATGGCTGACTATTGTTGATTGTTGAGATCTGGTGTTGTATTATTAAGCTATTGTTACTATGTCTGGCTGTTCGATATGTTTGACTAGTGGTTAAATTTTCCGACTGTGGTTCGGCTGATGGATTGTTGTTCTATGATATCCTTGATGCTTTCCTTCACAGTACATGAATCACTGATATCTATCTGTTTAATGTGTGTATCCTTGATACATGGCTGGTTGTTGTTGGTCTTCCCTTATTGTTGCTGCCGTGAGATTGAGATGATCGATCCCTTGTTAATGCAGGCCTTTTCCACTTGATTACTGACCGACTTTAAGGCCGTTTCATTGAGAATGGGGCTGGTTGTTCTCCTGTTAGTATTGCTATTTATCGATGGGTTTCCTATCGTTTTGAATGCCACATTTTGTTGAGAATGAGGCTATTAGACCATTGTTGTTGTTATTGCTGCTTCATTGCTTGATACTCCCTTTTGATTTGAATGTGATTT